>CM019826.1:158275211-158777680 GCA_009763385.1 Coix lacryma-jobi var. lacryma-jobi
AAGCACTGGTGTAACTGGGCCGTTTTGGGCTTTCTGGAAAGGTATATATAGTCTGGATCAAAACGGTTCGATTATGATCAGCACTGCCGACCATAATGGTCGGCACTGCCGACCACCCAAATTTAGTCAAATCAAGGTGAAACCTGTGGGGTTAGAAAGGTGGCTGGAAGTGTATCTATCTGGCAAAGATTGAGCATTGGTAACACAATTTGACTGTGGGTGCTAGAATCCCTCTTAATAGTACGGCATACCTATACTCAAGAATAAGAGAATATAAACAATTAACCACTTGAGTCTTCAGTATCTTCATATGCCATTTCTTCTCAATGTCACTTCATAGGGGTTGCAACCAATTGCAACTTTCTTATCTCTTCGAGCAAACATCCCTTGAGCATGTGACTTGAACCATCTCTCATATGTGAGTTCAACTTCATGGCTTCAAGTCACTATCACTAATGATTTGATCCTCAACATAACATGACTCCTCATAGCTTGATTAGTAACTCAATGTAAGTACTCTCTTCTTCACCTTAGCCATAGTACCTCGGTCTCCTTGACCTTCACCTTTGCTTAGTACCTCGAAGCCTTTCCTTGCTATCTTCACCCTATCAAGCCATACTCAAGTCACATCATATTAAGTATCCATTGAAAACCATTTCTTCAATATTGTGATCCTTGCTTGAACATCTTATAGATATTAATGTTGAGATCAATCAAGCTTCACACAGAAACAAATATGGATCATCATTAATATGGTCAAGCCAATTCACGGTTCCTTATATCCTCACCATTTTGGCTTGACATTCAACACTTACTTCAATCTCCATCTTCATACTTCTAGCTTGATCAAATCAATGCAAAGTGATTCTCCAAATATTTATCCATACAAGCAAACCAATGTAGAGATGACATATATCCAATATGAGTTTAAGTCTTTGTCATTGACCTTTGCTTGACATTAACTCACTTATGCATTCTTGATTCATTCTTCAACCTTGATCAAAGCTAGTTCACTATCAAACTCATCTTGCTCATGAAAAGCAACCCATTGTTGAGACCATTCCAAAATCATCAATCTATGTCTCACTTGTCATTTGTCAAATATGCTTGCTTTCTCATGATGCCATGATATCCCACAACATAGAAGCCATATCATCAACTCTATTTGCATTGTTGTCTTTTACTTGAACAAGATTGTTTCCATGATCTTCCAATACAATAATACATAATTTTGGCCTTCATTTCAGCACTATGTGGAATACCATCAAGTTTGCATTTCTAGTTGAACCTTGGATACACTTAGCAAACTTGTTAGACCTTTAATTATGTTGTCACTCAGTTCACCAAAACCCACTAAGGGCTAGATGCACTTACAAAGAGTGCCCGGTTGGGCTGACCACGGTGAGGTCGAGCTCGGCGGCAATTTCGCCCGGCGGGAAGAAGATCGGCGAGCACAAGCGCTCTGAGGCAGTAGAGTTGAAAAGGATGGGTTCTGGAGATGCGCAAGGAAATTGTAACATCCCGGCCTAAGGCTTAATAGGAATAATAGGATACTCTCAACAAGTTGCAACTTCTTTTCGGAAGCCCGTCTCCAAAGAACTCTAAAGTTAAGCGTGCTTGGCCTGGAGAAATTTAGGGATGGGTGACCGACCGGGAAGTTCTTCCCGGGTGCGCACGAGTGAGCACAAAGTGCGCAGAAAAGACTGGTGTTGGTCTGTGAGGGAAGTCTATGTCCTAGAAAAGCTGCCATATGTAAGTGGGCCCGGCCGCGTGGAGGCGGGACGTTACAGAATGGTATCAGAGCCGACTCTCGCGGTTTCACGAGCCCGGCCGCGTGGAGGCGGGACGTTACAGAATGGTATCAGAGCCGACTCTCGCGGTTTCACGGGCGCGTGTGTCGCAGTTGCTCAGACATGGTGGTCATGGCTGGTGTGGACCCGGAGTGGTCACACAGCATGGCACAATCAGCCAAGTAGTCATTGTTACGATCGACCTCTCTTAAGACCTCTGCTCCCTCGACCTCACTGATTAGTATCTCGCTCACCATCACCACTCGTTCTTACATCAAACTCAATGCATAACGTGATTGTTTGCCACTTAATTTTACATCTTCTTTGTCATCTCCTCCTGGAGCAGCCTAGTCTTCAGTTTGGGGCCATTAAAACGATGATTGAAGAGCCGCTCGAGAAGTGATTTCCTGTAGCTTTCTGACCATGTCTGTAAATAAAATAACAAAGAGATTATGAAAAATAATCCATTGATCAGTAGCAATAATCCATTGATCAGCAGGTTAAAAAAAAGGTGATACACTAACCTTTGTGTTCTCAGCTTCCAGACTGAACCTTTTTCCATTGTAGCTCTCCATAAAATACATGGCTAATAAGCCAGTATCACTTGAAGAGATTTTCTCCTCGAAAAGAACTGGTTCAGTTGACCACTCCTTAAAGTTGAAGATTCGTCTAGAACTGAAGTCTACTTCCTTAAAGAGTGGTTCACACAATGCAGCAGCATCCATTGCTTCCTCATTTGAGCTGCAGATCAGGTAGTCTATCCTTTTTAAGACATCATTAAGGCAATAGACTAACCAGTCTCTACCTTTTTTCACAGGGAGGAATACCTGCAAATGCGCATTTTTGCAGCAAGATAAAATACCACATGGGAATTTGAATTAATCTGCAAATGTCACAAAAAGTGATACAAAAGCACATGGGGATTCAAACTCTAAGGTTATGAGTCAGTAATTTTACCATCTTACAAGTATTAGGAATGCTGGGCACCACCACTTGGGTCTTCACTGCATCCTTGAAGGTCTTGCTGTCAAAGTTGTTGTCCAAGGTGGACTGCACTCATGGTAAAACAACTATATGAGTGCAAAGCACAGCAAAATCATTATGCTACACAGTAGAAAACTTACCATGTCCATAGGACCAAGAATCAACATGTATTTATGAGATTTATCTAAACCCATCGTGATGGTAATTGTTTCTTTGAGCATCTCGAGGGTGGCCGAGCCACCACTCAAGAAGGTAGCACAATCCTTTGGTGTCATCGTCAGTGAGTTAACTTTGATCAGATCCATGCTGTCATTTTTCCAATTTAGAAATGATATTAGTTACTATAGAAAGTACAGATTGACATGCTTACATAAAGAAACAAAATAAGTCTTCAAAGCATACATTTCATATTTAGGGTGTGCAGGGTCAGCACTTAAGACAAGATTGCACACCAAGTCTGCATTTTTAGGGTCTTGACGCTGTGGCACAGATGGTGTACTAACATCAGCTTTAGCAGTCCTTTTCTTTTTCTTTTCCCGCAGCGTCCCCTTTCACAACATTAGACACCGGTAGGCTGTCCGAAGTGTCCTCTTCCTCAACATTCTCCTGGCTACCGCCTGTGCCCTCTTCCTCAACATTCTCCTTGCTACCGCGCAAAGAGTCAGTTCTTGTTGCACTGGAGCTTCCTGCAGATGAGATTTTTGCTGGGCTTTGTGATGAGGGTCTTGCTGAATACACATATACGACTGAATCATGTGAATCATCAATAGGCACGGTTGATGTGGAAGGATGATCAATGGATTTGTGCTTGAGTTCATAAGCAAGCTGCTTACGATAACATAAAATTTGTTCCTGCATTTAAAGGCACAAGTATATTTTGTAAAATAAAAACAAATCACACTGTTACTTAACAAGCATGTTACTAACCTCATCGATTCCATACATGTCACTGCGCCCATAGCGCTGAATGTACAAGAGGACATGAAAGCCACAATCATATCTACAACAACAATGCAAAGCATGAGTAAACATGAAGCAAAGAACTCAATCTAAGTTATCTTTAAGGAAGGAAAAATTACGTGTTTGTCTGTGGTTCCAACTCTAAGTTCCTCTTCTTACTATAGCCAGTATCCATGCCAAATTTGCTTATTAAATACATCTCCAGCCCTGCTGTCTGCATAAATGCATTGATGCCATTACACGCAGTAGTAACAAGTAAATAAATAGTTAAAACTGTAAATATATAACTAGCAAGCTTTCATCTTTGCTATTTATTCTCATAATGGATGTGATGAATAGCTTATTTGTGAAGGCTGAGCTTGAAGGGATTTTGCAGCCCCTTTTGCCTAGAGTGGCTACCGAGTTGGAGATCATGCACACGGCACGCTGCACCTTGGCCATATCACCACTTGGAACCATGCTGGGAGGCTGGTAGTTGATGCCGCACTTGAAGCCAGTTCGGCACCAGTCCATGAACTGGATGGTGCGCTTGGTCTTGATGGTGGCCACAGCCGCGTTCACATCCTTGGGGACTACATCACCACGGTACATGAGGCAGCAGGCCATGTACTTGCCATGGCGGGGGTCGCACTTGGCCATCATGGAGGATGGCTCGAAGCACTGTTGGTGATCTCCGCAACGGACAGCTGCTCGTGGTAGGCCTTCTCAGCAGAAATCACTGGAGCGTAGGAGGAAAGCATGAAGTGGAGGATCTCGGGTAGGGCACCAGGTTGGTCTGGAACTCGTTCACATCAACGTTCAGAGCACCATCGAACCTCAGGGAGGTGGTTAGGGATGAGATGACCTGGGACATAAGCCTGTTCAGGTTGGTGTAGGTTGGGCGCTCAATGTCAAGGGAGCGGCGGCAGATGTAGATGGCCTCATTGCCAAGCAGGACAGCGACATCAGTGTGCTGAGGAGGGAGTGGGTGGACAGGACAGCCCTGGAGACCAGTGCAGTTGTCTTCAAGCTTCCTGATGCAGTCAAGGCACAGGTCAACAGTCTCCTTGCCAATGGTGTAGTGACCACGAGCAAAGTTGTTGGCTGCATCCTCCTTGTCACTGATGAGCTGCTCAGGATGGAAGAGCTGGCGGTAGGTGCCAGTCCTCACCTCATAGACGAAAGTGGGTTCAAGGTCAACAAATACAGTTCCAAGCTCGCGTTTCTGACCTGGATACCAGCCTGGCTGATGTGGATCGAGATGCACTCCCTCATGGTGTCGTCGGACGGGTGGAGCGGCGGCGGCGGTGCGAAATGGGAGAAGGGGGAAAAGGCTTTGAGTCGCGGAGATAGGCGAGTATGAAGACGCCTGTCTCTGCGGTGCTCGGCTTGAGAGCAAGGTGTGCTCACCTTGGTGCTTGGTGCAGGCACCAACAGCTATCTATATATGCAGGATAGGTGCCATCTATGTGATCAAGAGGAGGAAAATGTCCGACACCTACTAACCACTTGTGTGTTTGCAAGGCAGGTGTGGTTTCATCTATTTCGGCCACTGGATATTGCTGCTGCAGCACCCAGGCAAAATGAACGGAGCTTCGCTGCTTGTTTCGATATGTTCCCTAAAAAGGAGTAAACATGAAGCTCAGGAATGAAGGAATAACATACCACTTGATAAGCAGCGGCAAGATAAGTTTCTGTTAATTCTGATTTCAAGGGGTCCAGGATTTGCACTTCCTTTTATCAAAGTCCATTACAACCAAGATCCAGTGATCTCCTTTTGCATTTACGGGCACAAATATCTGAAAAAAAAACTTGTCAAATTCAGGGTTTCAGGGAGCTCCATTGACAGAATCAACTAAATCAAATAAAAATATAATAGAAAAGAGCAAAACCTGTCTAGCCTTCTTTACATTATCTTCAGTAAGCTCCTTGTCCAGGGATTTTGTTGTTTTCTTTGAAACCAGCAATTCTTTCTATAAAATTCATGAGATGGTGAATATGTATTATGTAAAAGTTACAAGTATGATAAGAGAAGTTGGAACTTACAAAAGCGTAAGTGGTAAGAATTATCTTGTCTGGCCATTGTGTGCGCCAGATTTCACATTGTGCATCCAGCACGAATGAACTCATCAAGGCATGTGGCTTCAAGCTTTGACTAAATGTAGCTTTGGTGATCATATGGTCACCTATTTGTACCATGGCATCGCTGCCATGGCTGTCATTGACCACTTGTAAAACATTGGCTTCGTAAAATGGATCCCAAAGATCCATTGGCCAAATTCTGAAAAGATGAAACATTGGGTTAGGAAAAATGCAATTGATATGAAAACTACTGCAGCAATACCGCTTCATGTTTACCTCAATCTGAGAGCATCGAAGGTTTCCAGGGTGCATTGAATTGATTCCCTTTTTTCTTCAGGCAACATAGGCTTCACATCGTTAAGATGATCAGCCATTTCCTTCATGATTGTGCCAAGAGAGGACGTTTCTGGCTTGGGATTGATCGACGAGGACGTCGATCTCTTAAGGGGGTGAGGATGTAACATCCCGGCCTAAGACTTAATAGGAATAATAGGATACTCATACCAACAAGTTGCAATTTCTTTTTCGGAAGCCCGTCTCCAAAGAACTCTAAAGTTAAGCGTGCTTGGCTTGGAGAAATTTAGGGATGGGTGACCGACCGGGAAGTTCTTCCCGGGTGCGCACGAGTGAGGACAAAGTGCGCAGAAAAGACTCGTGTTGGTCTGTGAGGGAAGTCTATGTCCTAGAAAAGCTGTCATATGTAAGTGGGCCTGGCCGCGTGGAGGTGGGACGTTACAGAAATAAAGAAGTTATATATGCGGTCAATTGTGGATGAGGACGCTCGGGTGTGGTGAATTTGGGATTGGGTTAGGATTGTTCCCGTCGGCGCCTTGGTGGCGAAACGTCGATGGCGAGCGCAGGAGGAGACGCCACGGAGCGAGGGAGAGCGCCAGCAGCTGCTTCACTTCGCCACGGACTCAGCTGCGCGCTCATACGGGAGAGATCGACGGCCTTTGCGCTGGCGTCGGTCATTCCAGGTTCGGCCGTCCACCGCCATGAATAGGGAAGAAAGCTTATCTCCCCCTTCTCCTTTATACCCTCTCGGAAAATTTGAAATTACTTCAGATTTTTGAATATAAGATGAAAATATGCTAAAATATCAAATGCTCAGAATTCAATACTGAACATCTTTTATTCTTGCAACATATGCAGAATATGCTTAGATTTTGAATTAGGGTTTGAAAACCAAAAGAGGACAAAAAGGGCAAAAGGGTATTTTCACAATTACTTTTGATTTCAAATAAGAACTTGAAAAACTTTATACATAAAAGTTGATCCTTATCAAAAATGGAGCAACTTTGCTTTTTGAATCATACTCAAATTCTTTTTAGATTTTGATTGATAAGAAAAGGGGATAAAATAGGGTTTTCAAATTAATTAAACTTTTTAGCTGAATTTTAACCAAATTTGAATTATACCTCAATGGTGACTTGAAACATGATCCCAATACATCTTTGAGACATAATACCAAGGTTTGGTCCAAAATTCCATTACTAAATAAGAAATTACCAAAATACCCTTATATATCATAAAAGCACTATTCACAACAATAAAGCATAGACTAGGGTTGCAACTTAAACAACACTCCTCATCCACTAAGCACAAGCATAAAGAATAAAACTTGTTTTTAGTGAATGCAAAATTGGGTTATCAACTCAAGTGAAATGCCAGTGCTTATGATGATATGTCAAGTTTTAGTCTGCTTAACACCAGAGTGTTACACTATGTTTGAGAGACATTCTGGCAAAAAGGTTATTATCATGTTTGTTGTGTACCAAGGTCCTTCTGATTCATATGAGCCTGTCACAGAGTGGAATTTTGGTGATGAAGCGGAGCCTAGTAGAGAGGATAATAATGCTGAGAAAGAGGATGATGATCAGTTCCTTAGGAACCCTGAACCACAAAATGAACATGTAGGTGTTGATGAGGAAGCTATGTACCTTGACAATGTACAGGTGGTTCAGAGGCCAGCTGAAAAGGAGCCATCATATGTTAATGATAATGAGGATGAAGGTGGAGATGAGGGTGAGGATGAGGGTGAGGATGAGGATGAGGATGAGGATGAGGAGCAATGCAATGAGCAAAGCTATGCTCCCAGTGTAGAACATGATCCTAAGGATCCACCAATGAAAGTAGGTTCTACTTATGCAAATATGTACACCTTCAAAGTGGCACTTTCTCAGCATGCAATCAAAAACCGCTTTGAGTTCAATCTTACAAAGAGTGGACCGAAGAGGTATAGGGCATATTGTGCAATGAAGGACAAAGAGAAATGTCCATGGTGTATATTTGCTTCTACAACTAAGGATGACTCCACTGTAATGGTAAGGCTTTGTGCATTTGCTAAATGTGTTTGCATATTGTTTCATCACTAAATGTTTCTCTTCGTATAGGTGAAAAGGAACCCTTGTGATCATAAGTGCTCTAGCCGAGGAAGGTTATCAAAGAAGGTGAAGAATGCAACAAAATATTGAATATGTGAAAATGTGAAGGACTTCTTCATAGTGGATGCAACTTTGGGTGCAAAGGAATTGGTGAAGAAATTGAAAGAACACCATGGGTGACTATACCGTACCATACAGTGTTTCAAGGTAAGGCCTTAGCACTGAAAACACCTTTATGGTAACTGGGATGCCAGCTTTGATAATCTATTCAGGTTTAAAGCACAAGTTGAGAAATGTTGCCCTGGTAGCTTAGTCATTATTGATCATCACATGGTAGATGAAAAAATCAGATTTAAAAGATTCTTTTTAGCATTCAAGCCATGCATAGATGGGTTCCTTAATGCTTGTAGGCCATACCTTGCAATAGACAGTACATTCTTAACAGGCAGGTACAAGGGGCAACTGGCCAGTGCAATTGCTATTGATGGGCATTAAGTGGATGTATCCTATTTGCTTTGGAAATTTTGATTCAGAAACTACAGATAACTGGGTTTGGTTCATGAGTCAGCTTAAACAGGCCATAGGGTCACCAAGGGGTTTAGCCATATGTACTGATGTTGGACTAGCTGTGATGGCAGGGGTGGGTGAGGTATTTCCATTTGCTGAACATAGAGAATGCATGTACCACTTAGTGACCAACTTCAAGAAAAGATATCATGGCAAGGTGTTTGATGACCACCTATGGGCAACGGTTTACTCATGGAACCTATATGTGTATGGAAAACATTGGGATATCATGCATGCTGCAAAGCCAGCTGCAACAGAATGGCTAGATAGACACACACACAAAAATGGGCCAGAAGCAAGTTCGAAACCATTTGCAAGGTAGACTATGTGACCAACAACCTTGCAGAAAGCTTTAACAATTGGATTAAGCCTCACAAGTCCATGAACTTGGATGATTTCATGGACAAGCTCAGACAAATGGTTATGTCCAAGTGGAACAAAAGAAGGAAAATAGGGAAGAAACTCCAGGGCTTGATTCTGCCCCACATCATTACAGAGTTGAATGAGCATAGTAAAGAGGGAAACTTGGAAGTTGAAGAATGCTCAGAAGAGATAGCTGAAGTTACTGCAATGGAAGGAAGTGCATTTCGGTTTCTTGTCAACCTACAAGAGAGAACTTGTAGTTGCAGAAAATGGGATGTTTCTGGGATTCCTTGCAAGCATGCACTAGCATTCATCACCTCCCTTGATGCATCAATAGAGAGTTATGTTGACTTGTACTACTTGGTTGAGAATTTTAGAGTTGCATATAGTCAGCTTATTCCAACTATGCCAGACAAGTCTCAGTGGCCTGAATCTAACCATGGATTTTTCATGCACCCACCTTTATTGACACCAGTAGCTGGTAGACCTAAAACTGAAAGGCACAAGGGTAGCGGTGACAAGAAAAAGAGAAAAGGACAACACAAGTGTCCCATTTGCTTGGACTATGGACATCATTGGCAGAGTTGCAAGAGGGGCAGACCAGAAGATATTGAAGCTATGAAAACCATCAAGTGATAATTTCTCTAGTCTTTTCTACCATTTGTGTTTTTTTCTTTGTTCTATGTGATATTCATTATTTTCATTCTACTCTTATTTCAGGGCAGCACAAAAGAAGAGAGCAAGGAGCACCAAATGTGCCCAAAGTTCCATTATTCCTTTGTTGGAAAATGCACCACCGACGACAATGACATTTCCCCCCAGGTTTGCTCTTTCTCTCATGGTAACATCTAATAACTTCAAATTGATTCTAAGTACCATCTTTATGACCATAGTGAAAAACTGGTAACAACATCTACTAACAAAAGGAGGAGAAGTGAGGACTGTACACCTCAGACCTCTAAAAGGTATATAATATATTGCTGCAATCTTTGTACCATCACATCTTCCTTTGAAATCTAAATTAGTTCACTATTGTGACAACCACAGCTTGGAGGTTTCAAGTAAGAAAAAGGGGAAACCAAACTAACTCCAACTCTGGGCATTCAAAACTGTATGTTTACTAATTCAAAAATAAATTTAGTCATTCAATTTTCCCCCTAATATAAACCATTTGTCAACGTATAACATTTGTAGGTCAAGAAGTGGGTCATATCAGCCCGAAGCACTTTCTGTTGCTCATATTAAAGATCAACTTGTTCAAGTAAAAAAGAAGCGAACAGGCATAAAAAACAAGCTAGGCCTTCCAAAGAAAAAAGGCGTAAACAATCCAAAGGTGCCACCTGACAGTCCATCGATGGGTACAAGAAGCAAGAAGACATTTCCTAGCAGCCCTGCTATGAGCACGCGAAGCAAAAGAAGACTCAACCTTTGTCATTGTGTGAGACCAGTGTAGCACTTTCATGTGACCATTATGTGAGAACTGAACAGTGGTGATTTGTGAACTATGTATTTGTGTGACGTTATTTATGTGAGTGAAACTATGGTGAATTTGTTAACTATGCATTTCTCAATATATATGTATGTGGTTATGTAAGAATATCTATCTATGGTTATGAATATATATATATATTTGTCAATATATATGTATGTGGTTATGTCAGAATAACAATATAAGTTCGTTATGTTACTCAACATATACATGAAACAAACAAGACTCTGTTTTTTTATTTTTTTAAGCGCAGGGGCAAATTGGTCATTTTACCCAGCACTTGACACCGTTACACTCACAAATCTAACAGAAGGCCAAATAAGAAATGAAGTTTC
This sequence comes from Coix lacryma-jobi var. lacryma-jobi, assembly GCA_009763385.1. Lineage (NCBI taxonomy): Eukaryota > Viridiplantae > Streptophyta > Magnoliopsida > Poales > Poaceae > Coix > Coix lacryma-jobi. The sequence continues at coordinate 158,286,145 of CM019826.1, forward strand.
GTTTTGGGGCCATATACACAACTTCAAAAGAAAAAAGGCCAAATAAGTAACCACAAATTTTTTGAGGACCAAATAAATAATTCTCTCTATTCATATTCTCCGTTCTCTGATTTGTACGAGTAAAATTGAAGGCGGCAAAAAATCAACGAGTGGTCTCTGTAATACTGTCTGCAGTTCTATCATAGTACCAAAATAAAACTAGAATTTTACCAGCCTTAAAAAAAGTATATTGATATTTATAATACTAAATAAGTATAGTTAGATTTGTCATGAAATACATATTCATAATATACTTGTTTAGTGACATAAATAAATATAAATTGTTTTATATAAAAATCAGTCAAGACTTCAGATAGTTGAGCTGACGATGGAGCTACAATTTGCATATCTGTTTTTTTTAAGTGGAATTTGCATTTCTTTTAGGAGCAAGGTAGTACAGGCGAGGGCCGAAATAAGCCCAGTAAATTATTGGGCCGTCATACAACAAACAAATAACAGCCCTTCGAATACCGATGTACTTAGCATCCACTCCGACGACCAGCGGGCAGCTTTCAGCCGTGCCTCTTGCCGCCGGCGATAACCACCGGCGAAAAGGTCAGATCCCCCAGCTCCTTCCCCGCACGTGTACGCCTTTCTATCTGCAGCGCGTCCTCATGGTCCAACTCCTCATCCCTCTCCACTCTCCTGTTAGCCGCTCAGGCAGCGGGAGTACGAGTGCCCCGCCCCGCGCCGGGCTGGTTCGGCTCGGCGACTGCTCGTGCGCTTCCGCCGTATTCTCCGCGCACCTCAAGGTACCTGGATGCTAGAGCTTAAGGGCGTCGCGTTATAGGTGACGGAGTTGCCTCTGTATCTTACTGCAGTCAAGGTGCTCGATGGAATGCCGCCGAGGTGAATGCATGCGTTGTTTTGGTCAAAAATGGTGTTACTCCCTTCACATATCACACCATCTGACATAAGAATGCTTCCTATTCCTTGAGCTGCTCTATTTCTGATTTGCAGCCATACTTGAAAGCTATATTCCTATCAATTTTCCACAGTACTCCCAGGTCACGAATCCTGCTAGAAATTTCCGATCAATGTTTTAGGTTTGAGACAATGTCACTTGGTACACATGCATTTCATCCAATGGCTGTCATCATGGTTTCAAGTATGCAATTTAGACCTGTGGTAGGTCACGTAGGCAGTGTTTTCCCCAATCCAAAGATTTTTAGTTCTTGTGTTCCTTAAAAAATACTCCTGTGTTCCAAATTGTAAGTTGCTTTGGCTTTTCTAGATTCTTAGTTTTTACTATGCTTCTAGACAGAGTGTATATCTAGGTACATAGCAACTATAAAAGCTTTACAATTTGAAACAGAGGGAGTATTATAGTACACTTGTCAAGAATTGACAGCTGAGCTGATACTCAAAAGCACCAGGCTTGGGTTTGAAAAGATCTACTAATAACATAGAAAATGCATATTGTTGCTTACACCATCGTTTTATGTTCAGCACTTCTATAGAGATGATTGTACCTTGAAACCACGCTTTTCTATATTTTACGTATTTCCTAATTTTGTATTGCAACTTGCTTCCAATACCTTTTCTGTGTGCTTCTTTTCAAACTGTGGCTCAAGAATATAGTTATTGACTATAAATGGTACCCATCCCAGGAAAGTGCAGAATATCTTCTTTAAAATTATGTCATTTTTGTTTAGTCCAAACTGCATGTGACATTGCGACTAGCAATCTGATCAGTGTGTGATTGTATCCTCCAATTTTTTAAGACTGCTAATTCTCCCCCAAACTGAAAAATACTGATCCACATAGGACGTGGTTTCTGTAGATGCTTCCAAGCACAGGTCAAGTTACATTAAAACTAGGCACACATCTAATGCTTGGATGGAATTTCGAAGAGATATCAAACCTCTTGTTTCATGAACAAATACTAGCACTACACATTTCTGGTTGTCGGAGAAATTCTCAAGTTGCTTTCTTTATCTGAGGTATTCATATGGCAGCCAAAGTAATCTTTGACAAGAAATGTGCTTTCTTCCTAATGGTTCATATAATCAGATATCATCAGACAAAGGCTGCATCTTTTCCTGTTATATCTTTAGCTGCTGGGCAGAGGCCTCTTTGCACAATTTCAGTCCCATCCATTCATGGTTTCTGACTGGAAATGCTTAACCTCCTGGTGTTTTTGAATCTTGTTTCTGAAACCTATTGCTATAAAAACAGAGAAACATCTTGTTGCCATCACAGACAGTACTCCATGCTGTTATGAATTGTCAGGTTTCATTGTACCACAAAGTTTCTCTGTTGTCATGGCATAAGATGGCAAGTATTCCATGCCACTGGCAAACAGGTCACGTAGCCTCTGGATCAGGCTTTTGGTTTCAGATTTCATATTGGTGCTGTCAGGTCGTCCCATTTGTGTAATAAGAGAAATCTCAATGGGTCTGCCCATTATGTATGGATGGATACTATGTGCACGTGCTAGATGATACTTTCTGTTATTCTTTCATAGTATTTTGGAAATGTTCCCAGACCTTTATGTGTTAGTTCTAACATCCATATAACCTATGTACAACAGTTTTATTCTTGCATGTGGGCTCCTGCGGCGCCTGCAAAACCTGCTAGCTAATTGACACATGGCCAATGGCACTGAAGTAGCCAGTAACCACAAAAGCCTTCAATGTTACTTAGCAGTCAGATCAGCAGTGTGTGGGCTGTCTGAAGCCTGCAAACTTGTTAGTTCTATCTAGCAGCCTATTTACTAGCTTTACTGTCATTTTACAGTTTTCGGTTGGCATTATCTTCTCTCTTTTATCAGCAGCTTCATCCTGACCTGAGTGCAAAGGGTTTAGTAGCTAGCATATTTGCTGATCACATTTCCATTGCCCCTTCGTTGTCGACAGATTGATTCAGCACTGTGTCCCTACTTGAATCTGCTATCCAGTCCAAGTTGCTGCAGAAGGGAGCAAGCAAAGGGAGATGAAGTTCAGAGTCGTGTGCAGGAAGCTGTATGACTATGTGCGGTATGACCTCAAGGAGATCGCCTTCCCGTCGTCGCTGCCGGACCCTCCTCACATCAAGAAGCGGCCCAAGCTCACATGGTATGAACGCTGGTGCATCCTCAAGGAGGCCACCCGGCTGTACGGAGCGTCATGGGTCCGGGACATCGGCCCTGACCTCAGGCCCAACGACTACAAGAAGGCAGCTGAGGACGAGGAGGAGCAGTCGTCTAGTGCGAGCCCCAGCTCTGGCAGTGACAAGAAGGGGAAAGCGAGCAGCGAGCCAAGTTTGCTGGAGGACCTCGCTGTCGCCGCTAAGGGCGGCGTGGAGACGCTGAAGCCTGCTCTGCGGCGGATTTACATGACCCGTGCGTCGACGTACACCGACGCGATGAAGAATTTCGTCGAGACGTACCAGGAGGGGCTCAAGGACCAGCTGCAGGAGAAGGCTGATGGTGGAGCTGCTGCTGCTGGTGGTCGTCCGAAGCAGCAGGAGGAGCGGGGCGATGAGGCATCAAAGCCACCGCCACAATGACATCATGGGTAGTGTTGTGCAAGTGATGACATCAAGTACTTGTTTCAGTTCATCCACCCAAAGTAGAACAAGATGGTTTGGCTAGCACTGCAGAGTTCAGACCCTGTTGGCACTGCAGTAGGAGTACTTGAGAAGGATCTCCAGCTTTGCCTGATTTTATTATTTCTACCAATCTCAATCTGGGTCCTGCCGAACTACTTTACTTGTAGGCTTTGGCTGCTGGTGCCTATAGTGATGTGTGATCCCTGTTGCTCTCCAGCCTGTTCCTACTTGCTGATTGGAATGTGTTTTTGCTTGTGCTTCTCTTGTCTCGCTTTGGCTCTTGTGATTCACAGTTGGCTGCACTCGATTATTTTGGCCGTCCATGAAATTCATTGGCTGTGTTTATTTCTGATCGGTGGTCGGTGCATGAAATTAATTAAACTCCATAGACCTAGCAAACATTCTGACGCTGGGGACATTAACTCTGAGAAAGTAACCTTTTCGATAGGTCTAGCAAACATTCTGATGCTTGGGCCATTAACCCTGAGAAAGTAACCTTTTTTTTAAAAAAAAAGAGAGTAAAGCCTGAGTTTGGTTTCCAAGAGTGGAAAGATCTCTCTCGGGTTTTCTTCCAGAGCAGTACAGATAATATGATACGCTTACCAGAACAATGTTGAATGGATATCTCCCTCTGCCTCTATCATGTAGGGTTGTAATTGAAAAAAAAAATGAAAGCTAGCTCAAGGCTCATGAGCTACTAGTCCAGCTCGTCATGCATAGACCTGTTTTGAGATTGGCCAAAGCTCACCAAAAGAAGAGATCCTTGCCATGTTCACTTGAACTTATCAACCAGCTGACTTACCAGCCATGGTATGTACTCTCTCCATCCCAAATTATAAGGCATTCCAAGAATCTTAGAGAGTCAAAAAAATTTAACTTTGACCAATATTATATAATAAGATAATAATATTTATGATATCAACTAAGTATAATTAGATTCTTCATTAGTTATATTTTCATAATATACATATTTGATGTTATAAAACTTTATATTTCTTTCAATAATTTTGGTTAAAGTTGAAAAATTTTGACTCTCCAAGATTCTTGGAATGTCTTATAATTTGGAATGGAGGGAGTATAATAGTTTGTTCTTGCAACAAAACAGCGCGTATCAACCGGTTTATATAAGAACCGAAACGGTCTTTTATTTTCTTTTTGAAAAAAGAAAAAAAAATGAATTTCATTAAAGTAATACTCCTCCGATCCGCAGGAAACTACTCCAATTCAAAATGATAATGGTGAAACTCGTCTCCAATCGATCGTTTTGGTGAGCTGAGCTGGTCGCTGGTCGGTGCATCAAACACATGATATAGATAAGATTCCACTAGACATCCGTACAGCTGGGATGTCACAACTCCTGAGTCTTGAGGAAAAGAGGCCTCTTTTTTCTTCGTAAAGCCTGATGGAGTCGGAGTTGGTCTTCTCAAATTTGTCAAAAAATCAATCACTGTGAATTTACCAGTGTTCAAACTTGATGAGCGGTCGAGGTGTGATGTGGTACTGGACTAGCAACTAGACTAGATGTGTTGTCGGCACTCGATCGGCGGGTGTGCGATGATGCATGGACGTGAACCTGTCATCCTCCGGTTTGGTGCATCATGGTAACTTTGCTTAATGTTGGATGTCATGGGCCATGCATGGGGCCCACCAGGAAGAAGCCAATGCTGACCACAGTACCTATAGTACGAGGCCCAAAGAGCCCACATGAGGTGACAGCCCAGTGGTAGACTAATGGGCCGGACTACAGCATACTAGACAATCCTAGGATAGCAAGAGCAAAGGAAAGGTTGGTTAGTCGTGTATATACAATACAATGCAAGTCCTAGAATTGAACAAGATACTAAACAACATTCGTAGCGGCACTTTACCGCTACCACTATGACGTAGCGGGTTGGATATAGCGCGTTGAAATTTAGTGTTGGCTATTTGACGCAGAAAGCTGCTTGACTTACATAGCGGTCCAAATCCAGAACATAACTAGTTCATTCTTAGTTTAAGATATATTTGATTGTGAATCAACTCTTCAAACACAATCATGAACATAACTAGTTCTGAATCGGATCACAAGTCTTTCACTAATTAAGGATCTCAAAATCACATCATGCATGCGTGACTGTATATATCATGAACGTCCACACTACTGATCCATAAGTTTCGAATTCTACTTGTATTACTATAGAAACTTGAAATACATACAAGCTTTACTACTGTCTTGGCCTGATCTGACGATGATTCTAAGTAGTATACAAGTATATAGCAGTGACAGTAGAAGTCAAGATTCTGACACCAACCGTGTGGTGAGTGGTGACGACAGAGGGATGTTCATCTCAGGAGACGACGAGAGAAACCATTCATTCATTCATTCATTCGAGGACCGGCCCGACCCATGTGTGTGTCTCATGTCAAACTAAAGCTTCCATCTAAAGTAAAAAAACACACGTGATCCATGAACTTGAAATATAAAGCATCATTTAGCAGCTTGCTTGCTACTGTATTATTCTAGCAGATTATTCTATATACCCAACTAATAGTCACTAGCTAGCTACACTTGTTAATTATATAGGGCCGGGCCTCCTTTAGTTTTTCTGCACACCAAGTGTACTTTGCTTCACACCTTACCTAGAAGCAGCAGCATCAGGTGTGGCTGTCACGAACAACGTAAGAGTGACTCCAAGAGAGACTTTCTATATTACTCCCTCTGTTCTAAAATATAAGGCACACGGATATTTCAAAATTCAGATTTTTTTATCTTTGACTAACAATTAGCCTAATCATATAAAAAGCTTATACTGCAAAAGTAGTTGCATTATATTTGTATTTAGAAATACTTTCTAATGATCAAACTTTTATTTCTATAAATTATATATTATGAGAGAAATTATAGGTCAAAATATATTTTTGAAGATCGCACCAAGTCAAATCGTGTCTTATATCTTAGAACGGAGGGAGTAATATCCTACACAAGCTTCTTTAATTGGTTATCTAAATATAACCATCCATTATTCTGAATTTCTCGTTAGCCAAAATAAAGAGTGGCAATGGTCAGGGCGGACCTAGGAGCCCAGCTGTTCTGGCTACAACCAGGATCCAGCCCAATAATTTTTCACTACTACTCATTGATTTTAGTCCATTAACAACCTAAAAAATTAACCCAACCCACATAACAGGCCCCCCATTGATGTGTTTTTTGGGTCCACCCCTAGCAATGGCCCTCTAAAACCTGTAGAAGATATAAAAAGTTGTTGGAGAATGAAAAGACATAAAAAACAACTTTTATGTAAATGGCTCGATCTCAGTTTTAAAAGACTTTTGGAAATGCTCTAATAACTAGGTACTCTCTCTCAATCATGGAAACAACGGTAATGGAAATTTCGTCAATCATGGGTGGGTTGTCTTCTAAATGGCTTAGTGTTTAGCTTCGGCTGTTTGAATTTGTGCTTTATTTGTGCTCAAAAAAGTTGTTTGGCTTTTTGCTATTTTTTGTTTTTGGAAACTTTTAATTCTGTTTGGTTGAGTGAACACATATGCAGAGATTGGAATAAAGAACATTCTCTTTTCTCAAAAAAAAACTACTTTCTCGATTCCTAATGAAGTAATTGCAAACTATTTTAGTTGGATCAAGTTTATTATAAAGACGTACTATTAGCATCTACAATATGGATCAAATAAATACACTATCAAAATATATTTTATGGGCATCTAACGAATCTTGTTTAATGTGTCATAAAAGTTTGTGCATTCTCTTAGAAACAAAACTTGGTTAAAACTTTAAAAGTTTGATTAGAACAAAACAAAAAACAACATACAATAACTTGTAACGGGTGAAAAGTACTACCTTACAGGCTTATTACACACTAGTCACACTACGCCACACACACACACACAGAGCTAGCAGGAACCCTTTTCCTTTTCTCTAGTCTACCTAGGGGACCAGACCGGCCGGGAAGCAACGCAAACACAAGCAGCAGCAATATCCAATCGATACATGGATAGATAGACGACATAGATGGATGATTCCACTGTAATAGTATGTCACTACACACCTTTCTTTACCTTTGAAGCAATCATCTCCATCTCGCTTTTCAATGATGCACAGCATATCGAACTGCAGGTACGGTGTTCAGCAGTGATTTAAAGCAGGACATATATGTGATGGTGGATCCATCGGTAGTATGAATGTCCACACACATGAACATGACGATGGGGATCATCCTATACGCACGCCTCCCTACCGGAGACGGGCTCTTTGCCGAGCGTCCGGTTCTTTACCGAGGGCTAAAACACGGGCGCTTGCCGAGAGCCAACCCTCGGCACAATAAGAAACTCGGCAAAGATTCCTATGCCGAGGGCCCGACTCTCGGCAAAGTCTGGCTCTCGGCAAAGAGAACCTATGCCGAGAGCCGAGCCCTCGGCATAGAATACCCCTCGCCAAACGGAACCCTCGTGAACGGCTCCCCCCTGCGCCGTTACCTTTGCCGAGAGCCCTCTGTTAAGCTCTCGACAAAGGATTGTTTTTTTTGTAAACTCTATGCCGAGAGCCCTGACCCTGGCTCTCGGCATAGGTGCTCTTTGCCGAGGGCTTTAGGAAGCTCTCGGCAAAGAATATTTTTTTTGTTTTTTTGCTTCCAATTTTTTCTGTGACCTTGCTACAGTACTACAAGCCAAGATTTCAAATTTGGTGTGTTTTCCATACATCTTGCTATATTTTGCGTATTTTCTTTAATTTGTTGATTTTTTCCGCGGGACGCACGTTTGAACCGCAGGTGCATGAAATAATGAAACTCAGCGATTCAAAAAATGGTATTCATTTTTCGGAGGGTATTTCGACACCGTATCCAGGGACAGGCGCGGAAACTCGACCGTCTCGAGCATGAGACACGACGACCAAGTTGCGTGAGATTAGATTTAAAATTATTAAAAATACAAACGAAGTCAAAAAATCATGAAAATGGACGAGTGACCTTGACATCACATGTAGAGGCTATGAAAAAAATTTGGGAATGTTTGGAGCAAGTGGTGGCCCAAGATGGTTGAAACCCTGAGATCTCCGCATATCATCACATGTGAGGCTATGCCGAGATCTCAGGGTTTCAACCATCTTGCGCCACCACTTGCTCCAAACATTGCCAAATTTTTTTCATAGCCTCTACATGTGATGTCTAGGGCACTCGTCCATTTTCATGATTTTCCGACTTCGTTTGTATTTTTAATAATTTTAAATCCAAACTCACGCAACTTGGTCGTCGTGTCTCGTGCTCGAGACAGTCGAGTTTTCGCGTCTGTCCCTGGATACGACGTCGAAATATCCTCGGAAGAATGAATACCATTTTTGAAATTGCTGAGTTTCATTATTTCATACACCTGCAGTTCAAACGTGCATCCCGCGGAAAAAATCAAGAAATTAAAGAAAATGCGCGAAATATAGCAAGAAGTATGGAAAAGACACCAAATTTGAAATCTTGGCTTATAGTACTGTAGCAAGGCCACAAAAAAAATTGGGGGCAAAAAAATAAAAAAATTATTTTCTTTGCCGAGAGCCTCCTAAAGCCCTCGGCAAAGAGGGCCTTTGCCGAGAGCCAGGACCAGGGCTCTCGGCAAAGAATTTATTAAAAAAAAATTTAAACTCCTTTGCCGAGAGTCGGATCAGGAGGCTCTCGGCAAAGCTTTCGTCTTTGCCGAGAGCCGCTTGATCTGGCTCTCGGCAAAGGCTACACATCCTTAAAAAAATAAAACTCTCGGCCACCCGCAACCGCACACACACGCACGCACTCGCCCGACCTCACGTGCAGCCGCACCGCTGCCGAGCTCGCCGTGCCGTCGCGTCTCCCGGCCACCTCCGCGCCCCTCCCCGCCCCCGCGCCTCCCCTCCCCGCCCCCACGCCGGCACCGCCGCTGGGCCGTGCGCCCGCACCGCCGCGCCCCCACCCCCGCTCCCACGTCCGGTCGCGCCCCGCGGCGGCGTCGCCGCTGAACGCGCCCCCGCCACCAAGCGCGGCCCGCCCCTTGCCAGCCAGCCCCCGGCCACACCGCGGCCGTGCCGCCGGCCCCGCGCCCCACCACTGGCCACCCCCCTACCCGGCCACGCCGCCGCCGGGCTCTCCTCCCTCCTATCCCACCTGGCCGATTGGAGAGGAGGCTGAGTTGCCGAGTAGGAGGAGGAGGAGAGTAGGAGGTGGAAGAAGAGGGGAGGAGGAGTTTTCCCCGACCGTCTAAGATCCCGTGCTTCCCCGGACCCTAGTCTTGCGCCAACCTCACGTCGTCCCCACATCCGTCACTGTCCGTGCACCGGCAAAGGTATACCATTCCCTTCCCTTGAGCAATGTGGTGCTAGTGTTGGTGGTGGCGGTGGTTGTTGCGAATATATATGTGTTGGTGTCTATGATGGTTGGAAATGAACCTTAATATATATGTTGTTGTCGACCTTCGTGTCGCCTTTTTCTTGCAGGTTTTGGAAACCCCCCCGTACAGGGGAGGTTCTGCCGAAATTTTGAACTTAGGTTATTTTGTTTATTCTATTGCAGAGTTGAGTCCGTCCGAGGGCACCAGAAGTTGCAGGATCTTCCACTGCAGGTCTGCCTACACCACTTTGCCTCGCCACTGCACCGACTCACCACTGCACCGCTAGCCTGACTCCACCGCCACCCTAGATATAACCTCTCTCTCCTTCCGGATAAGGGTCGTAGGTCATTGAACCCAGTTAGGCGTCTCCCGTCCGAAAGAGATACGGCTAGAGGTATGCAAATCTCTGCATATCGATAACCGTATCTGTTTTGGATTGTCCACGTTATTTGGACAGCCCGCAGATGCGTCGATGAGGCTAGTTCTCATGGTCTGCCCCGATTCAAGATGGAGTTTCTGCATCACCTCCCTGTTGTTCTCCGGATACACACTCTCCCTACAGGGACGTGTATCGGGAGAACATCGGGGAGGTGCTGCCGAAATTCTGTCTTGGCTCGGGGCAGATAATGGGAACTAGCCTCATGTACGCATCCGCGGGTGGGATTAGGACCTATCCTCACCTATTAGATGATAGTAGGATGGAAGTACTCAGAGGTAGATATGTAAGTACTCGGATGGATGACAGTAGGATGGATGACCGTCAGTGGATGTACTCGGGCCGTAGAAGCAGAAGTGATTTCACCGATGAATGGTTGCGCAAGACAGATGCTTTCTTGAACAATGCATTTGGCGCGGCTCGGCGAGGAGAGATGAAAGTGTTGTGCCCGTGCAGCAGATGTGGGAACCGGAGAAGGCAAGACAAGGAGAACATGGCATTTCACGGTGAAAAGCCTTTGAATCCTGTCATGTTCAAATGCCATTGGTTCGACCCTGGAGTAACGAGGCTGACACCTAATCTTGGGCTAGCCGAAATTCGACAGGATTCTATCTATCCAGGAGCCGATGTGTATATTGTGGCTCAACAGGCCACACAGGTTTATTACACGCCATATGCGTGCAAAAGCAAAGAGCATCTCTTGGGTTGGTATATTGTGCACAAGATATCGCCACATGCTAAACTACCTCTTCCCAACGATGAGGATTATAACTTCAACACAAACACGTATGACGGTGAGTTCTTTCAAGAAGCTGGGCTGCAAGGGACGTTCACGATAGACTTAACCGAAGCGATGGAAATGGAAGTAGAGAATGATGACGAGGACACTGGGGATGAGGTGGTAAATGAGAAGGACATAGAAATGCTAGAACGATTCCGTTTAGGTGAAGCAAATGAAGACGACGGCCTGTCTTCAGATACTGAGGAGTACTTAGACATGGTTGACAGTGATGAGGAGACTCATGCTCCGGCTAATCCGGATGATCCAAATTATTTCTAATACATGTAATATTATGTTATATTTTTAGGATCTAGGGTTTTATTTATATTGCATATATTTGATTATGTTATTTCTAATACAACATTGTTTGCTCTTTTTAAATGCAGGAGGTCGAGGCAAGATGCCGGGAAGACGTCAGAGGCGGTTGAGTTGGGTGTACCGGAGCTCGCAGGCCGACGGGCCCTCGACGAGGAGTGGCCGCCGTCGGAGGGAGCCGTCTCCACAGGAGGAGGAGGAGGTCGAGGAGGAGGTGTCGGCCACGCCCGAGGCCCAGGGGCAGGAGGAGGCGGAGGAGGCCGAGGAGGCGGAGGAGGAGGACGAGGCGGACGAGAGTTCGGGTGCATCAGGGGTGTCCACGCCCTACTTGAGAGGTCCCGTGTAACACCCTCATTTAAATTTTTTCCCCAAATTAATAAAAGGAATTAGAAATTAATTAGGTTGGCTAGTTTATTAGAGGAGGAAAATAAAATTTATTTAATATTGTCATGTTGCATTCATGCCGTTGCATCATTTTATTGGGTGAAAAATAAATTTATTAAAACCCGGATAGGGCGAATCGCATTTATCTATTTAGAAAATAAATGAAAGGTTTATGAAAATTTTATAAAATCAACCTCAAAGTTTTATTTACAAAACCTAGGGAAAATGTTTCCAAAATTTTCAAACTAGTTTTGTTTTGAAACAGATTTGAATTTGGATTTCAAAATGAATTTGGAAAAACAAATGGCAAAAAAAAGGGAAATGGCAAGGGCCCTCCTCAATCCCTTCCCTCTCCTCTTTCCCCGGCCCACGCCGTCCGGCCCGCGCCCACCTCCCGCCTCCCTCCACTCCGCTCGGCCCAACCGGCCGGCCGCCTCCACTCTCTCTCCCGGGCCGCTCTTCCCTTTCCCTCTCTCCCCACAGCCCCTCCTCGCGGCCCGCTCCCTCTGCTTCGCGCCACGGCCCGACCAGCGCAAGCCGGCCCAGCGCACCATCACCCCCCTCCTTCCCCGCTGTGTCCGTTCGCTGCCAGGCGGGACCCATCCGTCAGCGTCGTCGTCGTCCCCAACCGGCGCGCCGAATCCTCCGCGCGTGCGGCTGCGTACTCCCTCCGCACCGAACAATCCCGCCCTTCGTGCGATGACGACGCGTCCGGCTCCCCGAGTCGTCCCAGCCGCCTCGCCCGTCTCTTATAAGCACTGCGCGGGCCCTTTTCGTTTCCCAAACCTGACGCCACGCAGAGCCGCCACCACCGCCATTAACGGCCACCCCGAGCTCGGCGCACCGCCGCTAGCGTCTACCGCCGTTCTCCCTCCGCCCTCGGTTGACTTCGCGAGGTCACGCCGCGTCCGGAGCACCACCCTTCAGGGCACGACTACGCGGGAGACGCCACGCCGACCACACCAGAGCTCCGGCCGCCGAGCGCTCGCCACCACCGACGCTCTCCCTCTGCGGTCTGCCTCCGTCGACAACGAACCCTTCGTCAGTCTCGCGGTGAGCTCCGCTTCGCGTTCCTACCCTCCCCACTACCTCTACCGGCCTCTAGGGCATTCCCCGAGCGAGCCCCGGCGAGTTTCCATGGCGCCGCCGTTCTGGCCACGGCACCGCCGCGTGCTGAGCCGCCGGCGCTCCCCACGCCGCCTTACCTTTCCCTCCTGGCCATCGGATCACGAGCCGACGGCCGCGATTAGATCGGCGCGAAGAGGTATGCGCCGATCGGTGGACTTGGTCCACGGCGCCGCCCTCCCTCGGTCCACTGCACAGCCGCACCCCCCCCCGATCTAATCTAGACCGTCCGATCCGGATCGGGCGATCCAGATCAGAGGATACCCCTTCGCGCGCGCATTTGCTAAAGAGACCTTGCTCTTTTTCCGTATCAACCCGCCGTCCACTCCTACTATTCCTTGAGTCTGCGTTTTCTTTCAATATAAACCCTGACCTTTCTCCAAAATGAGGCCCGATCCTGTTGCCTTTTAATTCAGTTTTCTTTTATTTAAATTACGAAAATGAGTTCAATCTAATTACAGTTTTGCCACTCAGCTTCAAATGCTCATAACTTTTGCGTTTTAACTCCGTTTTGACCCATTCAACTTGCGTTTGATTCATAATTTCGTTCTCTACGCAGTAGATCTATTAATTTACTGTTTTCATACTGTTTGTTGTACTGTTATTCATTTCGCTTTGTATGTGCCATGTATTTTGATTGGTCCAGAGAGTGCGGAGTTCGAGGACGCTCCAGACCATCCTTGCGACCCAGTTGATTCGACCCAGTCCGAAGGCAAGTGTCCTTGAACATCTTGCACCTATGATTTATTTTACTTTTGGTACTAGAGTAGTTAGATCTTGTAGATGCATGCTTGTCATTAATTTAAAACCCATGTTAGGGTTTACTAGAATTTGTATATATTATCCTTGTCGCCTGGTTTGGGATGTTCGGGTAGGTGTCTTGCTTAGCCCTGCAGTCATGGTTGGGATGGGAGTTAAAATGTTTATAATCTTGATTAATGATTTATGGAACGAATGTGGACATGGTAATTTTGTAGTAACATGGTTATTAGGTAAATCCGGCAGGATGGACCCGTATTGGTGGTTTTGTGCCGTGGGACTCGGCAGCTGCTTTTGGTTTTTGGTTCGGGGCTCGTGCTAGACATATCCTGCCTGGATCCCTAGGACCCGGTTCTCGAAGCCTGTAACCCGGCTTAACAGCGCAGCCATGAGATCTGGATGGGCCGGACCTGGCTAATTAATTAGTTTCCTCTAAGTTATGCTACACGGGGTTTGTTTAGTGGCTCAAGAGGGGTCCCTTGGGGTCGTTGACTTATGGACAGGGGAGAAACCTTAGAGTACGTGTAACACAGGCTTGGAGGGACTTTGTAAAGGCCTTGCAGTGCAACCCGCTATGCACCTCGGCAGTGTATAGCGTGACGGGACCTGCACGACTCATGGGTAACGATGTGCAACCTCTGCAGAGTGTAAAACTGATATATCAGCCGTGCTCACGGTCACGAGCGGCTTGGACTTCTTCGAGATTAGTTGGTTACTGGTTGGTTTTGGGTTCGGGTCATCTGATGGACTTCAGGTGCGGGTGCCTGATGGACTTCAGGTGTTGGTTGCTCGGTGTGATTCCGAGTGTGGTTTGCTCGGTGCGACTCCGAGTGTTGTTACTTTTCTACAGTATCTGTGGCTATAACCTAGTAAATAGGTGCATAGGATTAATAGGATTAATAGGGTGTGTCGCTTTAGGCGCTTGAGTCAAACAAAGTCAGCCTACCTTTGTTATTAGCCTCATAAGCATATATTCCCTACACTTGCGGAGTACATTTCGATGTACTCACCCTTCCTCTTTGTCCCCCTGCTACCCCACCCAGACGCTGGAGACTACACGTACGAGGAGCAGGAGTATCCAGAAGACGGAGGCTACGATCCTGACGACCTGTACTAGGATGGCGCTACCCCCGGTCGACCTTCCTGTGGAGATGGAGTCCAGATTTCCGCATCTACATCAGCGTCTTCATTAGAGTCCGTTATCATGAGAGTCTGTACTTTTTATTTCAGACCCGAGGGTCATTTATGTAATAAAGTTCGATATTATTAATAAAGCATTGTTTTGATATTTACTATGATGTGGATATATGTATGAAAATTGATCCTGGCATACATATATTGTGCTCTAATTTTGTTCTTACAATTGGGGTGTCACATCCCGCCAGCCTCCCGGCGTTGCCGGCATGTGCCCGATGCCCAGTGATCACGCCCATCGGACAAAAGTACATGTTCTAACTACCTGTTCATACGATGAGACCCAAAATTGAAATAGAAGCTAATAATATTTTTTAATCACTTGTGCAGGTCATGGGACTTTGTGGGGCCTAAAGGTTGCAAACCCAACGGCATCCTGGGTCTCCTGTGCCGCGAGCACTACCCCGGCATAGTACAATATGCCGGGAGGCACGAGCCGGCCTACACCTTTGACCACTACACTGTCGCCCCAGACCCGGACTTCCCCAACAAGGCGGCGCGGGTTAGAGCGGAGCTGTGGGTAAGTCTTCGTCAAACAATATCACATTCATCATATTTTTTCTTTAATTACTGTCTCGCCTCGTATTGTGTCTGTATGCAGAACTACTTCAAGTGCGAGCCGGGGAAGGAGGCAGTGGCGGAGGTGACGGCTACCCGGGCCTGTAGGAAGCTCGTCACTGACATGATCCACGAGGCGAGACTGCAGGCCATCATCACCTACAACGCCACGGTCTTGGCCAAGAGGGTGACGAAGGCCCAGGCAAGAGGCATGACGCTGGGTCGGGCGCAGTACTTGCAGGTAAGCGATTTCTTTTGAGATTAAGCTTTTGGTACTGTTCATCTGACGCTTAGACGTGAAATACTTGATGATGTGCAGATGATCCCCCAATGGTGTCGGTCATTTCTCGAGTGCTGGGAGATGATCGTGGACCGGTGGCTATCCGAAGAGTGGGCGGCCCACCACGCCGAGGCCCGAGAGGCGCGTCTGCAGATGCCAGGTGTACCACACCACCAGGGCAACCGCAACCTCGCCGAGTACACACAAGCTTGGGTATGTGAAAGACTTTATCAATTCCTCGCTCAAATGTTGCCTGATTGCTAATCATTTTGTTGTCTTCCTCGCAGTCGGCGGCACACGGTGGCCAGCCTTGCGGCACGTTGCAGGCATACGCCATGTCCCACAAGGGCAAGGCCACGGCACCGGAGACCTCCTACAACCCTGACGATCCCGCCGACGCGTACACCAACTCCAGCGTCCACACCCGCCTCACTGACTACTCAGAGGCGGCAAGGGCGGTCCATGGGGACGCCTTTGATCCCGCCACCGCGGACCTAGACGGGAGCATCGTCATGAGGATTGGAGGAGGGAAGAAGCACAGACGGTTCTGGCTTGGCGACGGCGTCATCGACTCGTCCTCCACTCCCACTGTGTCCTAGCTCCGAGCACAGAGCACGAGCGGGAGCGTCCCCATACGCCCACGCCCGTCGCCGGCACAGTCGCGGGTCGCCGAGCTTGAGGTTATTTCTGTTTAACTCATCGTACATTGATCTTTAAATGTTTGTATTGTTCTAACATTCACTTTGTATTATCGCAGGCTCGCCTGGAAAGAGAAAGGCAGGAGCGTCAGTTGTCCGAGACCCAGATGCGGTCCTGTCGGTGTTTCGTACCCGGGGGTATCACACCAACGAGTAATATGATCGCGTGCTTCTCTTCCTGGATGGTGATGCAAGAGGACACAAGGATTTATCCTGGTTCGGGCAAAGAAGGCCCTACGTCCAGCGGGGGGAGATGTTCTTGTATTACTTGCACCTAAGTGCTTGTACAGGGGAGAATACAAGCTCAGTGAGCGTGGACCGGAATCCGGACTCGTGTCTGTGTGTGGACTCGTGTCTTGTATTCCTCCTGAATGAGGGCCCTAGCGTCCCCTTTTATAGAGCAAGGGGAGGCCAGGGTTACATGAAAGTATTACAGGTGTCGGGGCGTATGGTGCCCCATACGGGGAAGGGTAGGAACCCTGTCTTGTCGGGGCCACTGGAGCCGATGTGATCGTCGCTGTTGAGGCGTCCTTGGGTCGCGGCTCCCATTCTGGGCGCGGACGGGGGGAGGGCTCCCGACGCCTCCCATGGCTCGACCTCGAGGGAGAGCCCTCCTTCCGCCCCACATCGCGGGAGGGCGACCGTACCACCCTCGTGCTGACGTCGTGGCGCTCGCCCCGGCGCGAGCTCCGGGACCTGCTCCGGCGCCCGCGCTGGTGGTCGCGCCCTCCCGCGTCCGCTTCTGCGTCCCGGCGGCGGTGCGGCGATGGACTCCGGGGACGCTCGCGCCCCTGGTCACGAGACGCTCGGGGGCTCCCTCCCCGACGCTCGTGATGGCGCGGGCTCGACGCCTCTTCTTGGCGCCCGCCCCTCCGCGGGCTCGACGGCGCCCTTGACGGCTCGCGGGGGTCGGGCCCGAAACCCTTCTCAACCTGTCGACCGCCTCTCGAGGCCCGACCCCTCTCGAGACCCCCCGTCTGGGCTGACGCGGGGGCGGCCTCCGTTGGCGCTGTGGCGGAGGCGCTCCGGGTCCGGGGCTTCCTTGCGACCAGGGGCACATCCGGCGCGGAGCTCGACGGACCTCGGGCCCCCGACGAGGCAGGGATCGGCGCCGCCTTCCGCGGCTGCGTCCCGCGCATCCCTTTTGTCGGTGGGACCTCCAGTGTACCCTCCTGCACAGAGGAGCGGTCAGCCCTGTCATCGACGAGCCCCGCGCGCATCAAGCGCGCATCCATCCCCTCGTCGTCGCCCTCCTCCTCATCACCACTCTCCTCCTCCGAGCTCGAGGAGCTCAGCTCGAGGGACCCGTCCCCAGGCTGACGGTTACGACGAGCCTTCGCCAGTCTCTGCCCCCGAGCTAAGCGACGCAAGTTTTTATCTTTCTCTTTCTTCCTTTTGGCATCCTTGCTCTCCTTGTCCTTCTGAGCAGAGAGGCGCCTCACCTGAGAATCCGCGGCGTCCTCCCTCACCGGGGGCCTCGACGCGCGACAAGTAAATGCCCCCTGAAGAAAGAAGAAGCATGATGAGACAAACCACAAGACGGATGCAAACGGATCGAAGGAGGAAGAAGGGGGAGGAGGCTCGAGATAGCTCGACTCGAGGTAGGCTTACCAGGTCAAGACACCCCTCGTCGGGTGCCATCGCAACCAGGTTGGAGAGTTCAGGGACGAACGGCCCCTGGATCGTGATCGACACCCGGGAGACGCCCTCGTTCCGGGACAGCCTCTCTTCGGCCATCCTCGAGCGATTGAGCGCCTCGAGCAGAGCCTGTGGGCCCATCTCGTGCATAAGAAGGGGGCGGTCCGCCAGCGGAAGAACTCTTCGCTGGTGGAACGCCCAAATGACCGCTTGCACGGTCAGCTTCTTCTCATCCACCAGCGTCTTCATCATCTCCATCAGCGGGGCCAGGTGGCGTTGCCTGTCCGCCGCAACGCCCCAGGTCCACTTCTCCGGGCGTCGAGTAAGGACCCTGTCGGTGTACTGCGGAAGGAGGCCACCTTCGTTCCGCAGATAGAACCAATGGTCGTCCCACCCGGCCTGGTTGGTGGAAAGCTTGTATCGCAGGTACTCGCGGGGGACATTGGCCGACGAGGTCCCCGCCCTCGCGGTGATGGCAAGGGAGCCCATGCGCACGGGCCGCCTCCCGCTGGGCTTCAGGGACTTGATGAAGAGCTCGCCCCGGAAGAGATGGACGAACATCTCCCAGTGCGGCTCCATCTTCAGGTACCCCTCGCACACCGCGGCGAATATGGCGGCGTGCGAGATGGAGTTGGGGGAGAAGTGTTGCAGCTCCACCTCGAAATGGTGGGCCAGCCCTCGCAAGAAGCGGCTCGGCGGGACGCCGAGCCCCATACGGTGGTAGCGCGTGAAGCTCACCACGTACCCCTCCGGCGGATGCGGCTCCCGGTGCTCCGCCGACGGGATAACCCACCATGCGGGTCCCTCCTCCGGGTTGGGGCGCAGAAGCCCCTGGGCCACCAGCGAGTCCATTTCGCTCGGCATCACCTTCGACGGGCTCCAGTCCTTGGCCGGCAGCATCTGTGTCTGGGCGGCCATGACGGTGGCGCGGCGCGGATCCGAGCAGCGGACGGGCGGCCGGAAATCCCCAATCGACTAGCTCGAAGGAGAGGGCGCGTAAAGGCTACGGCGGCGGCGAAGGCAAAGGCAAAGTAAAGGGTTCTTTTTCCCCTCTTTCGATATTTATAGGGGGAAATCCAGACGGGCGGGATCTCCCACGACGTAAAAAGGTAACCGAATGCATTCAATGCGCCCACCTAACCGCGTCTCGAGCCGGATGCAGGATACACGCGTTACCTCTCCATTCGCTCCGCTACTCGGGCCCGCCATGACCGTCGCTCCGGCTTCGCGCCCGCCGCTCTCCCCGACGATTTCCGCCTAAAAAGGCGTGCCCAACGGGCAGAAGGATTCCCAGACGACGGAGGCTTCTTCATAAAGGTAAAAACGGGCCCCGGCCCTAAGTCTCGAAGCAGCGAAGGCTGGCCCTCGAAAAGGGTTCGACAGCCGGCTTCGAGCACCCGAGTCAGGGACACCAAGGGGCGCCACCCGCGGCATTACTCGAGGGCCGAGCCCTCGAGGCCCCTCACGTGTATCCAAGGCGGGGAGCTCGACGTGCAGTGAGATCCCCTCGGAGGGAGGCATCGAGCCACCGGGTCCTATCGAATGGACCCAGCACTCCTGCAGACTGAGCACCCATGCTTTATGAGACCGCCTCCGGGCCACAGTCGACCCCTAACGAACGGGGCACGAGCTCTCACTTGGATTCCCCGTTACCAGCTCACCGGGAACCTCGATACTCGCCCACTCGAGGTAGTACGAGGCATCCCCCCTCGCATCCGATCGAAAGGACTCGCGGGATGACAAGCCAGGGCAATCGGCGTGCCGGACAGCTCGAGGAGCCGGCCAGTCGGAGCCTGGTACCCCTCGACGAAAGAGGGTCTAAAAACTCGGACAGTTACGACTAATCTCTTTTCTTTGTGTGAGCATGAAATTTTCAGGCCTCGGGTGAAAGCTCGACCCCCATCTCGCCTGAGCCCTCGAGGCCAGGCCCAGGACAAACGCTCGTTCTCCGTCTCGTCCGAGCCCTCCGAGCCAAGCCTCGGACGAAGTCTCCCACGGCAAAGGAAAGGTTACCGCGAATATTTAACATTACTACCGAACCACATTTCGAGCCTGTTGACAGGTACGCACGGCGCCGCGATCTCCGCTCCCTGACGATTCCCGCCTAAAAAGGCGCGCCCACTGGGCAGAAGGTTCCCAAACGACGGAGGTGCACCCACGGAATCAAATCGACAAAACCCTCGAGACCAGTTAGCTATCCATCGAAATCCCAATCTGGAGCCCCTGCTCGAATGCAAGCACTCAAACAAGGGCTCGGGGGCTACTGTCGGTGGTACAAAAAAGGGTACCCCCAATCAACGCAAACACCCGAACGCTCTATCTCCGTCTCGCCCGAGCCCTCCCGGCCAGGCCTCGGGCGAACGCTCAGTCTCCGTCTCGCCCGAGCCCTCCCAGCCAGGCCTCGGGTGAACGCTCTGTCCCCGTCTCGCCCGAGCCCTCCCAGCCAGGCCTCGGGCGAGCGCTTTTTCTCCGCCTCGCCCGAGCCCTCCGAGCAAGGCCTCGGGCGAGCGCGATCGCTCTCCGTCTCGCCCGAGCCCTCCAGGCCTCGGGCGAACGCGCCCCCACACCTCGAGCCTTAACGCACGGACCTCGAGCTGTACAGACAGCCGTACCAGCCCATACCACGCATTTAATGCCTTCACCTACTCCGGTCATGTCCACTAGTGCACGGCGTGTACCACAGTAACTTGGTGTAAAGGTCAAGTCTCATTTTCACCACAAGCATGGGCAAAAGGGCACCAGTACAGCACTGTTCGGCCAAGCCAGGCACTGTAACTCCTCGAGGCCGGCTACGCGCCCCTCGAGCCCTGCACTGTAACCCCTCGAGGCCGGCTACGCGCCCCTCGAGCCCTGCGCTGTAACACCTCGAGGCCGGCTCCGCGCCCCTCGAGCCCTGCGCTGTAACACCTCGAGGCCGGCTCCGCGCCCCTCGAGCCCCCGTGGCACCACCTCGAAGCCGGCTCCGCGCCCTTCGAGCCCTAACTACTTTCGTGCTATTGGAGGACAGGTACCCCAAGACCCGGAGGGACCCCGCCGCGTACTGTACATTCCGGGATGGGTACTGTACGGCTCCCGCCTTGTCGCGCCACCACGTCCGCGCCCAGGATGGAAGCCACGACCCAAGGACGCCTCAACAGCGACGATCACATCGGCTCCAGTGGCCCCGACAAGACAGGGTTCCTACCCTTCTCCGTATGGGGCACCATACGCCCCGACACCTGTAATACTTTTATGTAACCCTGGCCTCCCCTTGCTCTATAAAAGGGGACACTAGGGCCCTCATTCGGGAGGACGAACACAACACACGAGTCCACACACAGACACGAGTCCGGACTCCGGTCCACGCTCACTGAGCTTGTATTCTCCCCTGTACAAGCACTTAGGTGCAAGTAATACAAGAACATCTCCCCCCGCTGGACGTAGGGCCTTCTTTGCCCGAACCAGGATAAATCCTTGTGTCCCCTTGCATCACCATCCAGGAAGAGAAGCACGCGATCATATTACTCGTTGGTGTGATACCCCCGGGTACGAAACACCGACAGGTCCCAGATGTCGGCCCAGATGGAGGCCCAAGCTAAGCAGATGGCGGAGCTCATCGCCTTCATGGCCTCCCAGGGCATGGCCGTGCCCCAGACGCTCATGGCTCCTCCACCGCCGTCTCAGGATGCCGGAGCTGCTCCTGTGAGTATCAATACGTCAGTGTTTCATTTTCCTATTTCCTTTTCTGACATAGACATCTTCATTTTGCAGCCTCCGTCAGAAGGTTCGAACAACCGATGGAACCCGGCCGGGGGTCAAGCAGGCGGCAGTTCTCAGGGGTGGTCCGGTTGGCCGGGGGTGTAATACATTGAACTTTGGACTATCCTCGTGTGTTATTGAACTCTCATGTTGTATTGTGGTCCGGTATGGAACTATTTGATGACATATATGTTATTGAACTATGTGATGTGATATATATATGTTCTGTGACATGAAATGTGATATGTGATGAATGTGATATATATATGTTTGATAGTGTCGGAGAAAAGAAAAAAAACAAAACTGAAAAAATAAAAATTGGCCTCTTTGCCGAGGGCGGCTCTCGGCAAAGGGCCCCTTTGCCGAGGGTCTTGACCATAACCCTCGGCAAAGCTGACAACAAAAACGCCAATTTCCCCAGCTTTGCCGAGGGCATTGGTCAAGACCCTCGGCAAAGGCCGAGTTTTGCCGAGAGCCTTGCGTCAAACTCTCGGCGAAGAAGTCCCAAAAAAATTTGAAATTTCTTTGTCGAGAGCCAGCCCGATTAACTCTCGGCACAGAATTTTTTTAAAAAAATAAAGCCTTTGCCAAGAGCCAGGTTAGTCGGCTCTCGACAAAGAAACCGTCAACAGGAACGTGTCGTTAACGACCACTTTTCTTTGCCGAGAGCAGCTCGGGACCCTCGGCGAAGGGTTTGTCGAGAGCCCGATAAATGGCCCTCGGCAAAGGCTCCTTTGCCGAGAGGATTTTTGTCGAGAGCAACTCTCGGCAAAGCCTTCGCCGAGCGTCAAAGAGCCTTTGCCGAGTGTTTGAGGCACTCGGGAAAGCGGCCATTTCCAGCAGTGCCTGTCTGTGTGTGCTTGCAACCAGAACAACTGTTTTTATGCGCCCTCTCAAGATAACATCATGCATGTGCTACCTTGAGTTACATAGTAGCTAGTAATTGCCATTCTAAGCTCTGTTAGTTCAAGTTGGACTGTCGTCAGACAAAAATAGTTCACTGACATTAATGTGGCAGAACCTTCCAATAATGTGGCCCACAAACACCTGTCATTGTCTCCTCGACCTCTAACAGCTATGCATGTGTACCACATGACTGGAACGATCTGTCGGATGTCTTCGGGGAACTCCAAATCATCCACTTTTATTTCTCAGCAGGATCACATTGCAGAGTCACAACAATAATACAACATTTGACTTGAAACAATATTACGGCAGAAGACTTATTTAACCATAGTTCACAGACCAATAGTTTCAAATATTACAAGCTTTAAGTATAATATTATTACAACCCGTAGTAGTTGAGTAACATAAGTAACATTTTTCCAACAACCAAATACAAACCCTACTTAAGGGTCTTAAGCATTTACTCCTCGTCATCCATAGGGAAAATGGTCATACAACAGGGTCCGAAGCAGACTTGCTCGTTTGAATTTCCTGCAACAAGGGCTAATAAACCCTGAGTACGGGAGTACTCAACAAGACTTACCCGATGTAAAAAGGGTGTAGACTCAGGAATACATGCCAGAGGGGCCCAAGGTAAGGTTTTAGCAAGAATCAAAGTTCCTTTGCATAAAAGCTTACTAAGAGTGAATCCTATATTTCATCTTTAAGCTTATCAATTGTAGCTTATGATTTAGTGAACCTATCTAATTCAGACACTTCTTATTCACACCATTATCCTTCTAAAGTTGCACTTGTTAACTACATTGAGGGTGCGCGGAATATGTCTCCTTTTCTCGTAGAGCAACCAATAATTCGAACCGCTTGATCTACCTAGCTGGGGCTTCCCAACCACATGACATATGCAGGACTTAACCTACATATATCAATCACAGATCCTCTTTTACCAGACTGGGTTCGCGCCACCCGAGAGTACGGTACACCACCATCCAACCCATTGCTAGGTGGGTACACGCCACTCTCGCCATGCATCTTTCCTCTCCTTGTGCGCGAGTAGCCATTCCCGTAAAAGAATAGCCGAAGCAAGGCTTACCAGAGCATGTGGCTAGTACTATAACAAATTCTTGATCCAAAGACCAAGAACAGACGGTTCCTAAGCGACACAGACGAAAACACTACACCATGACTCCATTCCTGATGTAAGTTACTCGTCTGGTCAAATTAATTATTATTCCTTAATACAAAGGATATGTCATCTTTATTCCTTCATTGTTTTTAGTAAAAGTCTATCTCATTAAGCAAGGCTAAGGACATCTACGCATTTTCAAAAGACCAGGTAACAAGGTTGTTAAGTAGAATAACAAGGTTGGTAATGCATCAAGTGGGTATCACTCAACTCCTATATTACTTAATGCATCAAATCAATATCATAAGTGCCTTCTAGGTTCTTAGTTTGGTTTGGACCATGGCGTTACCATTGTTGGCATGTGTGGTTTATGTGATATTGTTGGATGTGATACTTATCAAATCAATGAGTCTTTATGTGACTGTGGCAAATATTAAAAC
This sequence comes from Coix lacryma-jobi var. lacryma-jobi, assembly GCA_009763385.1. NCBI lineage: Eukaryota > Viridiplantae > Streptophyta > Magnoliopsida > Poales > Poaceae > Coix > Coix lacryma-jobi. The sequence goes on from CM019826.1 coordinate 158,310,429, forward strand.
ATGAACTGTCCAAAAATGATTGCTCGATCTCATAATATAACACAACATGTCCTTATGGATATTGCCAGGTGCTATTGTCTGTTGTGTTGTGCACCGAGCCCATGGGCTCATGGACTCGACGTGATGGAGCCTTTGTCTACTAGACTAGGTTCACAATGGGAGGAACGAAGCGGGGCAAACAATATGTACACTAGGTGTAGAACTCATGTGGAACATTTCAAGAAAAAATCATCAATAATGTCATTCTTAGAACTAAGATACCATGTGGCAAGATTACTACATAGATTAATAACATTTAAACAGGGGGTAGACATGAAAAGTAAAGGCAAAAGGTGCCTTGGAGTTGTCATGTAGTTATCAGGTAAATTGTAGGTTGTTTGGACAAAAAAAAACAACTAACAATTTATAACAAGTGGAGTGTCTATTATGCCTATCCAAAAAAAACACTTGATGTTTTAGTTTTGTCCTAAATAAACCAGACTATCTTAACTTTACCAAGTTTATACAAAAGAGTATATACTAATATTTATCAAACAAATTTAAAATAGTTTGACTGAGAACAAAACTAATTAAAATGATAAGTTTTTGGAGACCTAGGTAGTATTTTGGATAAGACTATAATTGGGATGAGTGGCAGAGGGCATTAGTATGGTTGCTTTGGAGGTTTTAGCACAATTCTATTGTTGTTACCAGAAGTCATTTGTTGGAATCTTCCGCAGGACATATTCTTGGAGACAAAAATAAATAAATAAATACTCTCTTTGTCCAACAAAACATGCAACTATATAGATTGTGTGCCAGCAAAAAATAGTTTAGGATCAGCCAAATTTATAGTAAATACTATTCACATTTATGAGTCTAAATTAATTTATTAAAAATATATTTTGTAATGGATCTAATGATATTTATTTGATATTATAAATATTAATATGTTTTTAGTCTATAATTAATCAAACTTGAGGTACTAAAAGAATTATATGTTTTTAGAGGGAACGGAGTATATGTATCAGCCTGTTTGCTGCATGCATGTGCATGTGAATTGGCCACTGGCACCTTGTTGAAAAAGTACGCCGAGTACCTCCACATGAGAAATATGCTGCATATAGTAGGTTATTAGTAGTTCTGTAGGGGCAATTATGAAATTAGGACTGTGGCAATGAAGCTTCTTGCTCACGCTAACCGCTCTATGCCTTTTTCTGAGCATGTACTTTTTTGACTGTTCCCCTGCTGTGCGTGGGGCATGCAGCCAGCAGGCAAAAAAAAAAGGCAAGGGGCATCGTGACCGTACTATTTATATAGAACCCCGTAAATATTTATATAGAAGGAAATTTGAGGGCTGTTCCTATATATGCTTTGTGCTACTAGCTACTCGAACTTGTTCCAATATTTCGACAAGGCAGAAATTAAACCAGAACTTCTGGAGAAACAGCTAGCGTGAAATTTTCAAAGTGTACGTCGTCGCCTGTTTTTAATTATTTTCTAATAAAGAACCAGTACTGATGAACCAAGTTCGAATAACGAGCACCTCAAAACTTGCACACCTTTCCTAGCTTCTTTCCTCTCTCTCTATATATCTCTCCACTCCCTACATATTTAGTAAAAAATCATTTTGGACAATATTTGAGTCAAACATTATATTAAGAATATAAATCATGAATAACTTTTAAATTGTTGAGTTTAGAGATGTAAAAATCATATAAATAAATTTATCTTGAAAAGTACTTTCATAAAAATATATATACCTATACCACTTTACAATAAATATTTTTAAAGAAACAAATAATCAAAAGTTATGCTTTGGAGACCATATCACTATCTGAAACGATATCTTTTATTAATATGAAGAGAGTACACTCTTATCTTGTGTTTCTCTTTCTCATCACCAAAAAATGGAGATCCGAGATCCATGTGGGAAGCTAATATAAGAGCCACCACAGCATTATTGGTAGGAAGAGACTAGCTAGCTAGCTAGTGATAAGAGAGGTACTCTTTCCATTCCATTGAAAGTGTCATTATTAATGTGTGTGCCAGTAGTTTGACTAGATTTATAGAAAATACGTGTAACATTTATAACTTCAAATAAATTTATTAAAAAACTAGATCCAAATATCTTTCCAATGATATCAATTATATACCATAATTTTTTAATATGTAATTCGTCAAAGATGTTTCTTGGGAAGAAGACGACACTTCTGATGGGACGGATGAAGGACATATATGCATGCATCAATGCGTGCATGAAACCGAAGGATCTCCGGATCCATGCTTCCGGTGAAATGGGGGTCAAAAGATCGATCAATGCCGCCATTGTCCAATGCATGCATGCATGCAAGATAAGAGGTGACACCAACCAGCATGCCAATCAGCATTGTTCTAAAACTCTCTCTGCGTGCTGTTTGTGAAACAATATGTGTCTGGTTGGTTATCTGTATTAGTCTAGCTATATACACATTTATGCAGTGCATTTTGCTCATGTTTTTTTTTGAGCAACTGCTCATGTTTAGTTGATTGCATAGCCTCTTATGTACTACTAGACAGATAAGTGCGCTTTGCTGCGCTTATTTTACCCTTGCATGTATTCTCATTATTTTGGTTTAAAAATAGATTAAAAAAGCTTGACAACTCCTCCGGTCCATTCCCGCCACAGAGACATATAATACATACGGTACGGCCAGCTTTTGAACGATATTTGTTAGGGTAGCTTCAATGTGTAATCAAAGAAGGTGCAAAGAAGAGATAATAAAATAAAATAGGCGCAATCTATTGGACCAAGGGTGCTCACTATTTGTAAGAAATTATAGCTTATTTGAGCACCTGGTAAACAGTAGAAGTTCACTTTAGTTGGTAGATGTTATCATGCATACTACTCCTTTTATACCGAAAAGATAGTTACCTAGGATTTTATACAAATCAAACTTTTAAGTTTAAATAAGTTTATAAAGAGTATTAACAACATTTGTATCTTCAAATAAGCTTATAATGAAAATATATTAAACTATTAATCTTTTTAATACTTAATCCTTGTTTAGTTTGTAGGTGAAAAGTTATTGAATGTCACATTGGATGTTCGGACACTAATTTAGTCTATTAATGAAAAACCAAATTACATATTCCGCCTGGAAACAGTGAGATGAATTTATTAAAACTAATTAATCTATCATTAGCACATATTTACTGTAGCACAACATTGTCAAATTATGGACTAATTAGGCTTAAAAACCATCTCGCAAAGTTATCGCAATCTGTGTAATGCATGTGTCCGAACATTCAATATGATGGGTAAAAAGTTTTTGGAGTGGGAACTGAACAGGGTCCCAAACATTCAATATGATGGGTAAAAAGTTTTTAGAGTGGGAACTAAATAGGGTCTTGTTATGCATAATAAATATTAATAGTCTTTTGTATGTATTTTATAAAACGAAAAGCAACTAACATAAAATAGTACTTTATCTTCAGTGAGTCCTTAATTAGAAATTTTAATTAGCTCAAATGTTGAAGTAATTTAAGCTAAATAAATAATTTTAGTTTAAGCTAAATAAATAACTTATGATATGGCTAGTATTAAAATCTTGTACACTAAGGCCTCATTTAGTTTTTACCTTAAAAACTTTTCGCCCATCACATGGAATGTTTGAATACATGTATGGAGTATTAAATATAGACTAAAAAATAATTAATTACACAGATTGCATGTAATTTGCGAGGAAATTTTTTAAGCCTAATAAATTCATGTTTTGATAATGATGTGCCACAGTAAATATGTGTTAATAATAAATTAATTAGTCTTAATAGATTCATCTTACGGTTTTCAGGCGGAATATGTAATCTGTTTTCTTATTAGTCTATTTTTAATAGATTAAATTAGTGCCGAAATATCCAATGTGACACGCAAAAACTTTTCGTACTCCCAACTAAATAAGGCCTAAAGTTGTCTTTAGCTAGATCCGTTAGAGACTTTTGTTCGGTTGCTAAGTGCTAATATAGCGTGAGGTACATGTAAATGTAATTAATTTTGTATCGAATAAACCGGCAGAGTATCAAAGCGTCGGAGGCACGCGTCAATGCACATGCGCTAGGAAGCCTGGAAATCTCCCGCGGGTAAAGGTTTTAATATGGCAGAGCTGATGACAATCCACGCCTAGGGCCACTATCTAAGTGTCTAAGCAGTCTACCATAGGCCCATATACCAATAGTTGACATAAGTAATGGATTAAATACATAATATCTCAAAAATCCACACACATTTGTACAATGAACATGATGTGGTACAAAATAAGTATCTAATTAACAGAAGACGATCCTTTTGTTTCATCCCTATCTATCATGCCACATCTCCGGGTTGTAGTACAAAATAAGTGAATCAGAATCTGTACAAAATCACAAGTTGTTCGCGGCCTGCGTCTTCTCTAGGGAGCTGTGGCACAGGCTCTTGGCCACCGTCAGGTTTAACCACCTCTGTCCCTCCGCGAATGACAGGCTGGTGGATTGGTGGCTTTCCTCTAGGGCCCTTGTGCCGGAAGGGTACCGATGGGGCTTTGACTCCCTCGTCCTATTGATGACTTGGATGATCTGGATGGAACGCCACAAGAGGACCTTCGACCAAGTTTCCTGCTCGCCCAACGTCGTCCTGGGACGCGTGCACGAGGAGGGAGACACATGGGTGGCTGCAGGGTTCCGGGCCCTCGTACCCCTGTTCGTGGGCTAGGTCAATCGGTTAGTTTCCGAAGCAGTAGCACCATAGTTCGCTTAGTCAGTACAACCCCCGAAGCACCATCATTCTTAGCCGGTGTCTTGTGTCGTGTGTCGTCCGTCTAGCCAACTGGCACCTCGCCAATTGGATGGGTGGAATGTAACAAACTCTTCTAACCTCTCTTAACGAAGTACGTGCAACACACGCTTTCAAAAAAAAGATAATATCAAATAGAAAAATTAAGTACTCTTATCTCCATGCCTCTACTAGAAACATGAGAGCTCAACTAGAACACAGATGTGACTATAAGCAATAAAATGTACACAACCAAGTAAAATTTGATCAAATACAGCCAACTAGAACATGTAGGTGAGGACAAGAAATTAAATGTACACAATCAGACACAATTTTAACAAATGCGACTTGTATATGTAAAACAACGCTACATATATATGTTTACACGGTGGCTTAGGTTATACTATATACGAAGTAAGGTCTTATATAGGCTAAGACTAATGTAAACAATCATCTATACCCTATATATAGGCGCTTGATTATTGTTATTTTTAGGATGACTAGATATCGATGTTGAATATTTGTCGTGTGCCCACTAAGTCATCTTCTTTCAGCGTGAGGCTGCAACGCCCCCTCCCCCTTCCCCCCCCCCCCCCTCCCTCCCCCCTCCCACCCCCAACGCACCTCCAGGCCTGCTCCATTCTCGACGATCTCCAGGTCGTCGTGCCCAGCCTTGCCATGGTAACCCAGAATTAACAACCAGGCCATGCATCTCCATGCCTCCGTCACCACTCCTGATCCAATCGACATCCATTTGCCTTGTTGCTCCGCCCTCTCGCCCCCCTCCTCTGCCACCCCGGTCGGTCTAGAGGCCAAGGGCTCCCGTCTCCTCCGCCATCACTTTTAGCCTAAATTGGTTACATTTTGTCAACTAGTGAGCTAACAAATGGTTAAGGTGCTAGGGCTAATTGTTAGGTCATCTAAATACTTTTGCCCTGTACTTAGACAAATTAGGGCTAAAAATTAGAGATCTCTAAAAATTATTAGCTGAATTACGGGGCTATTCCTTGGCGCGCATGCGCTGGTAGCGATCCTGACGCACGCGCACAGATAAGAGTAGCAGCGCGCGTTCGCACGTATTCTCTCTAGCGCACGCAGACTGACTACACGCGGGAGGTAGGCTGACAAGTCTATAATTTAGATTCGTTTCTTCTTTCTCGTGTCTAGTTTTTTGGGCCAGTTTAAAATCAGCTCATTAACGTTTCTCATATCTAGATTCTAGACCGATAGTCTGATTTGAATTCTACGAGCTTTTTTCTCTTTCGGGATAGCGGGTACGTGAGAGATGAAAAGAGCGGGGGATGGTTTGAAATCCATATAGATATAGAAGTACTACTTTTTAAAATTCATATTATTTTATGTCCCATAATACTTACAGATAAAATAGTATTTAGTTCATAAAAGATATACAAGGTTATTGGCAAAATCAACCTGAAAAAAGTACATTTATCACTTTAAGTATGTTTATATACTCATTTAAATATACTCTAAATCTTACTACTAAAAAAATTGACATAGAATATTTTTTAATATATTACTATAATGTCATTATAGTATTATATAAAATAAGTATAATCGTATACTTATTGTATACATGCATACTCGACATACATATTACCGTAGATGTTCTACTATGATTATATACTCCATGTACATATACTTTGTCAGGTTATATACATTATAAATCTTGAGATATACACATGGGATACTCTCTAAGAGTAGAAAAAATTGACAAGATAAAATATATTAAAAATGCATGAAGTTATGTTGAACTTTGCATTTGTGTATGTAAAAATATGAATACTACGAAATTGTAAAATTGATTTTGAACTTAAATTTTTATCTACCAAGATAATGGAATATGTGTATAAATTCAAAACTTGTAAACTTATATACCACATTACAGACTTTGTATACTAGGTTTTAAAAAATTTAAATTATCACATTCTAAAGTTTATACTGGTAGTTCTAAAACTTTTAACCTAAAAATTATAAACTTTAAACTATCACATTCAAAACTTTGTACTGCTAGATTCAAAACTATAAACTATTACTGTATTAACTTTATACCGCTAGTTTCGAAACATTTAAAATTTTAAAAACTTTGAACTATTGCATTAGAACTTTATACTGTTAGTATCAAAACTTTAACTTATCTAACTACAAACTTTGTATACTAGGTTCAAACCATTACAATCATAATTCATAAACTTTGAACTAACACATTACTAACTTTATATTGCTTGATTCAAAACTTTAAACTATCACAAACTTTGTACTGGTAGGTTCAAAAGTTTATATTCAGAATTTATAAACTTTGAACTACTACTTTAAAATCTTTATACTGCTAGATTTAATATTTTGATATATTACATTATAAACTTTGTACATTATAATTTAAAACTTTATTTCTATATTTAGAAAGTTTATAGTAGCATATTTAAAACTATATATTTGAAGATTTACAATTTTATAATTTTAATCTGTACATTTTAATTCAAAAACTTTATACTAGCATATTTAAAAATTTATACTTTAAATTTAAAACTCCATTTTAAAAATCCAGGAAGTTTATATTAGCACATTAAAACTTTGTATTTCAAGATTTAAAATTTTGAATTTTCAAAATTTACATTATAAATTTAGGAAGTTACTAGTCCATTCAAAACTTTATACATTAAGATTTAAAGCTTTACTTTTATAATTTAGGAAGTTTATATTAGCATATTTAAAGTTTTGTAAATTTAAACTTTGTACTTTAAATTCAGAAACTTTATATTACCACATTTAAAACATTATACTTTAAAATTTAAAATTTTTAATTTCAATTTTATTTTTAAAATCAAGGAACTTTATACTTGCACATTTAAAACTTTGTATTTCAAGCTTTAAAACTTTGTAATTACAAACTTTGTATTAACATATTTGAAACTATGTGTTTCAAGATTTAAAATTTTATTTTTAAAATTCAAAAACATTATACTATGATATTAAAAACTTTGTATTTTAAGGTTTTAAAAACTTTATATTTTAAATTTAGAAATTTATACCAACACATTTAAAATGATATAAACTTTATACTATTAGGTTTAGAACTTTACACTCAAATTTAGAAACCTTGCACTAGTTGTTTTAAACTTGAACACCTAAAGTGAAATTTTGTAATTTAAAACTTTACATTAAGTGTGGAAACCTTTTTATTACCGTATTTAAAACTTCGTATATCTATACATAAAACTTTATAATCACGTAAATTTTCTGAAAATATATTCAACATGGATCTACTTTTGTAGATCTCGTCGTAATAAAGATAATGGTGCAAACGAAATTTAAAATAGATGTTTTATAAGAAAGTTATCGTATTTTGAAGTTTGTATTCCGTTTGCAAAATAAAAAACCAAATCTGACAGACAACCCACGTACCCCTCCGCTCACCACGCTTATCACTTACTCCGCGTGTCGCATACTCCACGCTAATCACTCGGTCCTTCTTTCTTGGTTCCGCTTTTTTTTTTTACCACGCGTCCGTGCGCTGCTATCTGATACGGCGCACGCGCGGTCGATAGTAATTCGGTAGTTTTAGAGCTAGCTGGGTTGGTTATGTAGTGTATAGCGCTAATTAACAAGCTAGAGACCGATGGATGCATGTACACGCACATAGATGAGGAGGAGGGGTCGGTGATGAGCACCACGGAAAAGAGGGAAAAAAAGCAGGGAGAGGAGCAGCACAAAAATAAGGCTACACGGAGACAGAATGGCGCAGGCCCACTTTTCTATGCTTTATCCCCCTATCTCTCTCGCTGGGGCGGGGCCCACCTGAGCTGCGCTGCTGTGAGCAGCCTGAGCCTGAGCCCCCTCTACCTCTACTACTCATCATCACTCACTGATATCATCCCTGTCTCCGTCTCTTTCTCTCTTTCTCTTTCTCTTTCTCTCTCCGCGGCCCTGCTCGCCGTCTCCTTCCTTCGCCTTCGCCTTCGCTAGCTGATTCCCATCGCCATCGGCCTCACCTCCCCGGCCGGCCACGCCTCCACTATCTCTCCCCGCCGTCCCAGTCGCAGTCCCAGGCTCCCAGCACCATCCACCATCCATCCGCAAGGGAAGAAAGCACGGTACGCACGCAGCAAGAGATCGACGACTGAGAGAGAGAGAGAGAGAGAGGCAAACCCTAGCACGCACAAGCACTGCTGCAGACACGCTGCTTTCGAGCTCCTCCGGCCGATCCATCCATCCATCTCGGCGCGCACCAGACCGGATTCCTCCGCGCGCGCGCGCCGCCGTACCCACCACCACCATGATCTTCCCCCCTGCCTTCCTGGATTCCTCGAGCTGGAACGATAACCAGGTAATCCTCCTCCGACGATCCCCGGCCCCGGCCGTTTTCAATTCTCTATCATCTATCGCGATTTGCATCTCTTCTTCCATATATATCGGTCTTCATTCTCCTCCTTTCTCTCTTCCAGCTTCCTTTCTTTTCTTTTCTTTGCGTGTGCTTTCTTTCCCCCCAAAGACTGTCTTTTGAACAAGCTAGTAGCACGAATAATCATCAAAAGGCGGCCGGACGAAAGTACGTTGCAGGCTAGCTTGCACTGCTGCTGCTCGGAGATATATTATCTATTTGCAACTGGCTAATACTCGATCTCTATCCTAGCAGTAGCAGCTCAAAAGACGAGAATAATCTACCTAGGGCTTGCTAAATATTCTGATCCAAGATTACACTACATATATATACACTATATACTACCCTATATATATGTATCATCTGGCATCTGCTAGCTAGTTTAGCTTCGTAGTATATACTTTGCCCGCCGCTTGAATGAAATTCTATCGCCCTTCCTGTTTCCTCGATCGATGGATGATGCTTTTATTCATGAACACTCTAAAAAAAATGGATGCTTTATTCATTTATTCTCATCTGCTTTGGTTCGATTTTGTATAGCATCAGCACCAGCAGCAGCAAGCCCACCACCAGCACCATCATCATCAGGTTGCGGCCGGCGGTGGCGGTGGCGTCGGCGTCGGCGGCGGCGACGCCAATAACCATGAGCTTCTCCAGCAATCAATCAGCATGGGGGGAGCGCCGATTCCCGATGGAGGAGGAGGTGGCGGCGGCCAGGTCGTCGTCGGGGGCCCCGCGAAGCCCATGTCCATGGCAGAGCGCGCGCGCCTCGCGAGGATCCCGCTGCCGGAGCCGGGGCTCAAGTGCCCGCGCTGCGACTCCACCAACACCAAGTTCTGCTACTTCAACAACTACTCCCTCTCCCAGCCGCGCCACTTCTGCCGGGCGTGCCGCCGCTACTGGACGCGCGGCGGCGCGCTCCGCAACGTGCCGGTCGGCGGCGGGTACCGCCGCCACGCAAAGCGCGCCAAGCCCAAGCAGCAGCAGCAGCAGGCGGCTGCTGCCGCTGGCGCTGGGACCGGCGGCGGGGCGGCCACCGCAAACGCCGCCGCGCTGCATCATCATCATCAGGCTCCCGCTGGGTCCACGGCGTCGTCGGCCGCGGCTGCCTGCACCGCGACGACGACCACCAACAACGCGCTCCCCGGCGGCATGCAGCTGGGCGGCGCCGGCGGGCTGTCCATGCTGCCGCCGCTGCTCCGCCTCGCCGACTTCGACGCCATGAGCCTCGGCTCCACCTTCTCCGGGTTGTCGTCGATGGGGAAGCCCGGCTCCATTGACGCCGCCTACTCGCACTCGGTCGGCGGCGGCGGTGCTGCTCTGGAGCAGTGGAGGGTGCAGCAGCAGCAGATGCAGAGCTTCCCGTTCCTGCATGCGATGGACCAGGGCCCGCTGGGCCCACCTCTGGCTATGGCAATGGCGGCGCCAGGGATGTTCCAGCTAGGTCTGGACACCAGTGATAATAATGGCCATGGCCGTGGCGGCGGCGGTGGAGAGGACGGGTCGTCTGCCGGAGAGCAGCTCCATTTGATGCAAGCAGCAGCCACCAAGAGGGAGAGCTACCCGGCGGCACCGAGAGCTGGCATGTATGGCGATCACCACCACCACCACCTCGCTGCTGCTGCTGGTGGCTACGCTTCCTATTCCACCAATGCCGCTACAGGTAACCATCTCTTGTAATGGCCGATCGATCGAGATCTCATCATCAGCATGCAATTCAGGTCAGCTAGCTACGCGCTGCGATCATGTCAGCGAATTATTGGTCGGTCGATCGATCTTCGTCGTTCCTACAACACTAGCTAGAGATAGAGTGTGTGTGATCGATGGTATTGTGGTGATCATATAGAAAAGGTTAGTAGCATGCATTTGCAAATGTTTGCTTCTTTCAAGAAGAACTGAAGAGAGGGAGGCTCGGTTTGGATACGGACGAGCTAGCCGTGTGTTTTGGATCATGCACAAATATTATTACCTTCAGCTGCTAGTTATTAGCAGCTGCTTGCATGGTCACTTGTTTTATGTTTCTTCTTCTTCTTCTTCTTCTTCTTCTTCTTCTTCTTCTTCTTCTTCTTCTTCTTCTTCTTCTTCTTCTTCTTCTTCTTCTTCTTTTTTATCTGATCCCTTTTATTGGGTTTCACTACTACTGTCGATCATTTGGGGTGAAGTAATATGTGTACTGCTGTTCATCATTTTGTTCATGAAAACACCTACCATATATGTCAACTATTCCCCTCTTTTAACCTTATATTTATATATACCTCTCTCTCTCTCTCCATATATACATGCATGCATGAACAACCGTGTAAATGGGAGTTTGCATGATTGGTGAATTTGAGCAGTGGCGGTGCAACTGGATTGGCTAATCTCTATCATGACAAATAAATAACCAAGATGCATGTGTTCATTAATTTGATCGACCACCATGCATATATATGATGTATCATATGAGAAATATATACTGGAGAAACATACATGCATATGTATAGTGAAAAGAAATGACACACATACAGAATCATTAATTTCATGCATATATATACATGCTGTTGTATACTCCCTCCATCCCAAATTATAAGACATTCCAAGAATCTTGGAGAGTCAAAGTTTTTCAACTTTGACCAAATTTATATAATAAGATAATAATATTTATGATATCAACTAAGTGCAATTAGATTCTCCATTAGTTATATTTCCATAATATGTATATTTGATGGTATAAATCTTTATATTTTTCTCTATAATTTTGGTCAAAGTTGAAAATTTTTGACTCTCCAAGATTCTTGGAACGTCTTATAATTTGGAATGGATGGAGTATATACGTACAGAGTTTAGATGGTTCCCGAGCATGCAATAGTGTACATAAATAAATCAATGAGTAATTTGTAGGCTACATATACTACAGATACCGATATATATAAAGTTATAGTGGCATATATGCATATATAGGGTCGTGTAATTACTCTCTAGTGTTATTCGTGCAGAAAAAGGGGTGTAGTCAAAGAGCGAGCTGAGGCCCATTCAAAAGTGTGTGTCTTTTGCTTGTTTTTTACCTTTTACTTTACCATCTTTTTACAGTGATAGAACGTACTAAAGCAAGCGTGATGAAATCCAAGGTCTTTTGTGTTCCATGAAGACCATCTTGATGAGCTCTCTGCACTGGCTGGGGCGCACATATATATCTAGGGGCGGGTGACAGAGAGAGATATCGATCTTCATCTGACTATATATAGATATATACCTAGGTACAAGATGTCCTTAATTATTTCAAATTACAAGCGCACATATGTACACGAATTAAACTGCAGATAATAAAATTATACATATATATGAGCTAGTAGTTGACATACACAGCTCATGATAAGTAGCTAGTATCATGTGCTAGACTCTAATGGCCATGCATATACAGTACTCCCTCCGTATAGGAAATAGATGACGTTTTAGACAAGGTTTCGATCAAACATTGGAAATATAAATTATGAATAACTTTTAAATTGAGTTTGAAAATATAAAAACTATATGAATAGATTTGTCTTGAAAAATATTTTCATAAAAATATTACATATATCATTTTTTGATCAATATTTTTTTATATAAAAAAGAGTCAAAGTTATACTTTAGAGACTGTGTCGATATCTAAAACGTCATCTATTTCTTATACAAAGGGAGTACGTGTCATACACTACTGGTGTGGTATAGGGACATGATTTATGGTATAATAATAATTAGTATCTTATTATTATATATAGTTGATACATGTAAGGACAAGATAGATGCTCATGATGCATGGCACTGCTGGCATAGAATAAAGGAAAAGGAAGGGGTCCTGAAAAGAGAGAGAATTGTTCATGAGTTTTTGTGATGGATGGATCTCTCTGCCTAGCATGCAGATATATGATATGATATATGACACGTAAGCCACAGCTAGGTAGGCCACACCACGCAAATATATATATCGTCAATGTGTGGATGCATCATCTTAGAATGATTCGATTCGAGGACATATATCTATATCTACATATGGAAGAGCGAGAAGAAGGACGAGGATCGAGGACGACACGCCTGACGGCCGGTGAAATGGGTAGGTCGATCTATCGGTAGCTTATATTTATCTTGTTATTATGCATCTGATGAATAACTGAAACTATCATGCTGCATGCATGCAGCGCCCGGCCAGCAGGATCATGACAGGGATGATCAGTAAGTATATATAGATATATATTATATAGTTAATAAGTTAATTACATGCATAGAAGTTTGAGATGGAACGAACGACGACACTGAGAAAGAGAGGTATGCATGTAGCAGCAGTAGCAGGAGGATTATGCTTAGAACGAAGCCAATATATGCAGAGTGCAGTGCAACGGTGGTGGTGTTCCCAAAAGCACGAGGCCGGCCGGCCGGCACAAGTGCAGGTACGTACAGGAAAGCGAAAGGAAGCAAGGCAGCAACAAAGCAAGCAGCAGCGTACGACATATAGAGAGAGAGATTATTGCATGCATGATGAGATAGAATGTAGAGAGAGAGAGAGAGAGAGAGAGAGAGAGAGGTGGACTAGGAGCTAGCTAGCTAGTAGCTGGAGTAGGTACTACTATATATGCCAGCGAATGCATCGACCATGCATGTATCTAGCAGCTGAAGGAAGAAGGAGACGCGGTCATGGTCGTCGTCGTCGTCCTGGGAGTAGTAGCTAGATAGAAGGAAGCAGAAAGATAGCTGAACTGCATCTGCATATGGTGGTGGATCGGTAGTGGCGCCGGCTGGCTGGTACACCGCGCGCGGGATACAGTACGTACAGTACGTACGTATTGGAATTGGAATTGGAATAATCGTCGTCGGAATTGAGGCGAATGGTCCAAGATCTGGATGATGGAATTCTTCATCTTTGATTTTGATATATGCGCATGCATGCATTGCATTGCATTGCATTGCATGTTACTCGGAGAGAGAGGGACGAGCTGCTGCTGCTGTGTGTGCTGATGGAGGGAATCAGATTCTCCCTGCTTTGCGCTGCTTGCCTTTGGGTTGCTGCCTTTGCTTTGGGGCTGCTTTCTCGAAGGCCTAGGGAGCCCTACTAACCCACCACCCGGCGCCACTCTTCTCTCTTCTCTCTTCTCTCTTCTCCTCCCAGTCCCAGGCCGGCCAGCAATCCCAGCATGCAGTCCTCCTCCTGTTCTTCCCTTTGGGAGAATAAAGCCACCATGCACATGCACTCATGCTCCCATAATCCTCTTGCATGCATCAACAGGCACATATACCCACCACCACATCTCTCCTATGTCCGCCTGTACAACAGTATACTCTAGCTAGTCCTCTCTCCACAATCCACAGCACAGTACTAGTGACTACTACTGAGCAAAAGATCTAGAGACAGACAGACGGAGTAGTATAGTTGCACTATATGCATGCTCCATTGCTGCATGTATAGTTTTATTTTTCTTCTTTTTGGATTCCCTGATATATAAGTAGATACTCCCTCCATTCCAAATTTTAAGACGTTCCAAGAATCTTGGAGAGTCAAAGTTTTTCAACTTTGACCAAAATTATAGAGAAAAATATAAAGATTTATACCATCAAATATACATATTATGGAAATATAACTAATGGAGAATCTAATTGCACTTAGTTGATATCATAAATATTATTATCTTATTATATAAATTTGGTCAAAGTTGAAAAACTTTGACTCTCCAAGATTCTTGGAATGTCTTATAATTTGGGATGGAGGGAGTAGATAGATAGATGAGGACTGGAATTCAATGATTTAACCCATGCGTGCGTGCACACACATATATATTCTTTAAGGACGATCGACAAGCATAACACACATATATTCTTTAAGGTATCTCAGCTCTCGCATCAGATTTCCATCGATCACAGATCCATCCATCATGTTGTTGCCAGGCATCAGACACAACACTGATCGATCGACTGCTGCCCTCCCCACATAGTAACTGCACTGGCATGCCCAGCGGCTAACGTACTGAAATGCCTGAAATGTATCTTGTTGCATTGGATGCCGATATATATATATATATGCATGGCATATCCATCATCGGTTCCTTTGGAATATAGTGTCCCCGTACGTACATATGCTTTCAGCTACCTGTGTGGGAGGCACATCTCCTCTAACCCCAGTGTGGCTGAAGAATATATAGCAGTTGCAGTGGAAGGTGATAACGGTGTCCATCGATAACAAGGAATATGTTTGAGTTTGGTTTGAGGAATAATACAGATTGATTGCTTGTCTTCGTCGTCCTAGGAATATTACTGCATGCTCGATATATATACTCCCTTGTGGTCCAAATTACAGGTCGTTTTGACTTTTCTAGGTACACAGTTTTTACTATGTATTTAGACATAGGATACGTCTACATACGTAGCAAACAATATGTATCTACTAAACCAAATAAAATGACTAAACAATTTAATTGAAGCAAAGAACGGAGCGAGGGAGCGAGTATAAACCTAGACCACCGAGCGCTCAGCCCCACCTCACGCTTGTGCTAATTAACAGAGTGATCTCCCTCTCCCCACTAACCCTGCACACCTTTCTCATGCAAATTAAATCTCAGCTCTTGACACGAATTTGAGAAAAGGAAAAATTAAACTTCAATTATTGAAGGTTGCAAGGTTTTCATTTCAAAAGTTACACGATGTCCCTTGTCATCTTTTTTTGTCGCATTTCAAATGATGGTGTTTAAGTGAATTTTAGCATTTCCCATAGTATTACTAGGTCCGATCTTAAGGTTCAATTATCTAGACAATAATTATCTAAAGTTTGAGCTGAAAATTTATAAATCTGACTTGAAAGGAGAAATAAAGGTGAAAAATGACATGGGGGAATAATACACTCCACTTGCCTCATGGCTCTGAAATAATCTTATGGTGTCCATCTTGCTCCAACCACCCCTCTTTGCTAAGCTAGCACCCGTTGACGCCAAAAGTGAAGAGAGGTTCAATGTTGATGTGACACCTATGTATATCCTAGATTAGGTCTAACCAGGCTAAAGAGATCTTATCTTGGATTAGGTCTAACTAGTCTAGAGACCTTGTTTTCTTCCTTCATCCAGTTGCCCAAGGGAAAGTTTCTTTCCATAGATCTTGTTATAGCCTTCCCTCTCTTCCGGCAAGGCTCAAAGTAGACCCCCAAAGAATAATATAGGCTTAGGCTTAGGCTTGGCTAGGGTTTACAATTTTGGCCAATATTCATTGATTTTTTATAGTTCAGCAAAAAAAGTATCCAAAAAATGAAAGTCAAGACCATTTTTCTTACTAGTTGTGCCGACCTCTCGATTCTTTTTAAAAGAAATAAAAAAAGTAATCCAAACCCTAGCCTGA
This sequence comes from Coix lacryma-jobi var. lacryma-jobi, assembly GCA_009763385.1. Taxonomy (NCBI): domain Eukaryota; kingdom Viridiplantae; phylum Streptophyta; class Magnoliopsida; order Poales; family Poaceae; genus Coix; species Coix lacryma-jobi. Next base: position 158,326,925 of record CM019826.1, read on the forward strand.
CATGTCAAGTGTTATAAATAATATATACACAATGAAATTTTCAAGGCTAGGCTTCTAATTCAAGTTTTGAGAGAGAGAATCGGTATCAACATAACCATCATGACTAAATTTTTTGTTTGAGAATAATGTCAAATACTCAAAGTTATAGTAATCAGGTATTATTCTTGACCTCATATGTCTGAGTTCACTTCAATGACAAAAGATATATGTGGAGATTAGACACTATTTAGCTCCCAAAGTAGCATGTAACTGAGGTTGTGGTACTTAGGTTTTAGTAGATAGGTCTTTGGATTTCCTGGTCTTACTACAAAGGAAGGGATAAAGAGTAGTAGCTCACGTACTCATATTCACTTCTCTTAGATGCTTGGTAAGTTATCCACTTCTTGGAGACTCAAATAAAAGGAAGAAAAAAACGACTAGAGAGAGGCCCTTGACTTGTTGCTCTTGGTAATTTTTGTCGCCACCCTACATGACAGCTTGGTGAGCTTCCTAGGATAAGTCTTATGGAATAATCCCTAGTAAGAAGATTTTGAAGCTTGTTCGAATATGACGATTCAGATTTGGAGAAGAAGTACCAACTAGGGTGTACTTGAATCATGTGAGAGGCCAAAAAAGGGAACTAGCCCCTTGCGAATGCTCCAACGAGGACTGCTAAGGATCGGCTCCCCAATGCCTCGTGAGAAAATCGGGCCCTCCTAATCCTCTTTCCAAATTCCACATTGCTTTTGTCATTTGCAGTTGTAATTTGATTCATAATTAACTTTTACATTTCTATTATTCTCATGTCTAGCATTGGAACTCGGGAGCAAAATAGTGTGTTTGTTAGACATGCTTTAGAAACCAAGAGCATGTAGACTAAGGAGGTATTTTATTGGTTCTCCTTCCTAAACTTTAGTCTCTGTCACATAGAATGTTTGAACACTAATTCTTTGTATTAAATATAGATTAATTACAAAGATAAAGACTAATTTGCGAGATAAATCTATTAAGCCTAATTAGTTCAAAATTTGACAATACAGTGCTACAGTAAACATATGTTAATAACAAATTAATTAGACTTAATAAATTCATCTTATAAATTAGTCTTCATCTGTGCAATTAGTTTTATAATAACTCTATATTTAATAGTATAATTTAGTATCTAAACATCTAATATGATAGGAACCAAACTTTAGTCTATGAAACTAAGAGTGGGTCGATCTATCTCTAGTTTCTAAAAAAATCTTTTTATTTAAGAACCCCTGTCATGTTAGCTGTGGAGCTTTCGGCTTTCCTCACTAGAGTTGACAAGTCCTTGCTCCAGCTGGGTTTGTTATTTTAAACGGGCAACTAACAGTCAACTGCTCGGAAGAAGATGGTTGTTGAGACGGGAAGTGGGCTGTAAATAGCGGACAGTTTGAGCCCAATTCGTTGTGCATTGGGTTCTAATGGACAGGCACTGGTGGAATGGTGGGCTAGGTTATGTGGGCCTTAGGCTGCCCGGTTTCCAAGATTGAGCCCATGCCTTTTGCACATCTTTCCCTTTTTCTTCCTCTCTCTCTCTCTCTCAAAAAAAAACCTTCCCTTTTTGTTTTCTTTGCAGGAAGTAATTTTTCTCCCTTGCCTTTTCTGTACACAGCTGCTGCATTATCACTGATGACCCATGAATAAAAGTAACATCAAGTTCTGAACAGGGATTGTTCGGACGAATAGTAACAACCGCGTCTTTTTTTTTCAAATTTATATTATGTCGAATTGATACGATCATCCGAAAAAGTAAAACAATCGAAGCGATCTTCTACCACATTTAACTTGAAAGTAGAGGCATATAGCTTCACTAATTAATAAATCAATCACTTTAGCATGAACACTTTGCTCCTATGATCATGTATGTATGTATGCGAGCTAAACCGTATCAAAGAGTTTTTTATTTTCTTGTCATGATTAACTGAGCAAAACTTAGTTGGTTGTGTACACTTAGGGCGGTAGTTGAACTTAGGCCCTCTACAATGTGAGGCTTAGAAGAGAGATGATTGAAGAGTTACCCCTCACGATGCAGAGAGTGATGCTAGCTTCAGAAAAATGAAGAGCGACGCAACTAGTTGCCTCGCTGCCAAATTAATACTCCCTGCATCTTAAATTATAAGGCATTCCAAGAATCTTAGAGAGTCAAAGTTTTTCAACTTTGACCAAATTTATATAATAAGATAATAATATTTATGATACTAACTAAGTACAATTAGATTTTTATTAGTTATATTTTTATATATTTGATGTCATAAACCTTTGTGTTTTTTTTCTACAATTTTGGTCAAAGTTAAAAAAAACTTTGACTCTCCAAGATTCTTGGAATGCCTTATAATTTGGGATAAAGCTGAGAGAGTAGAATAGTTTTTTTTTTGCTTCCTTGCTTCTCCCTACAACACCACTCACATCAAATTTATGGTGGGTTCCAAAGTGATTCCAAATAATGCAACATTTCAGGCATCGACCATGTTTTCTATGGTGACATTCGCTTTTTTATTGGCACCACTCCACATTATGGAGGGTTTTACATATCCGAGTTGGTGTCGGCGATATTATAACTAAAGTAATTTTGTTAATCTTAAAATCTACCAGCTTACTCTTTTAAGATTCTTATAGAGATGAGATATGCATACGTTAGAGCTAGCATTTCCAAGAGTTTTCAGGAGAGAAAGGAAACCGAAGGATTATCGTAGGGCCGGGACGTCGTGTGGACTTTGACCTCAAAAGAAAGATGGTACTAGCTACCACAATGCTTGATTATTGATTATTGATTCCTTGGAATGGAATTGTCTCCCTGCATGGTCTCTTTCCACGGAACTTTCCATGTTGACTTGGCAAGTCCACTTGTTTGATGTTTAAGACATACATAAGGTTAATTTATTTGTTTCAATGGTAAGCGTCTTTTCAGCACTTTGAATAACAATAATTTTCTTCGATAAGTCGGGAGAGAGGGAGAGAATCCCCACATGAGATTATATTAATTTAGTGGCCCTCGAGGCCACATGTTTGAAGTATATAGAAGTACATAGTTTAATGTTTAGATATACTAGCTATGTAGTTTACATTGCGGCAGTTAGAATAGAGTATATATATATATATATATATATATATATATATATATATATATATATATAAAAGGCTGAACGAAAACTCAAAGCTCGCTAGCTCGCTCGGCTCGTGGCTAGCTCGGTTCGGCTCGTTACGATAACGAGCCGAACCGAGCCAAGATTTTAGCTCGTTAGCTATAACAAGCTAACTCGAGCCAGCTCGTGAGCCACTCGCGAGCCAAACGAGCCAAGCTTCTAAGGAAAAAAGCAACAAATCTTATATAAATTTTTATACTACTTCGTATCTTGTACTTTATAATTGGTTGATAACTGATCTAGACCCTATTAATTTATGATTATTATGACTTTATCATTTTATTTCTAATGGATATATGGTATAATAATCTTATATGTCATTATACATGTATATATGTTAACATTTATTAATTATTAGTTCGATTTAAGTTTGTTGGATGTGTTACTTTTATATTATTACTATTATCAAACTTTAGATAAATATAAATACTATATTTTGTATACTTTTTATACTTGGCTCGCGAGCTTAACGAGTTAGCTCGAGCTTTTAATGAGCCGAGGCGAGCTGGCGTTCTGGCGAGCTAGCTCGTTATTTTAACGAGCCAAAACGACGGCTCGATATCCAGTCTTACATATATCTTTCTTTGGCAGTCTGACTAGCCACAAGTTAGCCTCGGTTTGACGGTAATTCGAAGTCTGAATAGTAATTTCCCAACATATATATGATTCCATCTAGAAGAAACCTATCATGCAGGGTTAGGGTTACCACACATCGTAAACAGAGGGAAACTTTACTATAGGAGTGTTTTATCTATAACTCTTATAAATTAAAACCTCACTAATTGCTTCTCTTGACATGTAAGATGTCCATATCAGCAATCTACGGCTCATTTTAGTAAGTATTTTGTAAGAGAGAATACACCAAAATACGAGTGGTAAGACAAATAAACAGAGCGAAGAAGCGTCGAAACCATGGGATGGTACTAAATCGCTGGCCAAGCCGTGCATGATGGCATAATGATGTTATACTCTTTTTTCTTTCAGAAAATTGAAACAATCAAAATATTGGAAATACATGTTTACGTCCAGGGTGACTTGAAGTCAAATGTGTGTGCAGCAAAGGCGTTCGATTATTTGCCTATATCAATCTTAAAGGTACAGTGCAACCAAATAGAAATTAATGTATACAGCTTTTCACTCTGCATCCAACCAAACAGAGGCATAAACAATGCAACAAAGTAATTCAAACGAAGTTCAAATAGTAATTTCCCAACATATGATCGATGGTACTGAGACTAGTCCGAGTAGGGTGTCTAATTTCTAATAATAATGAACAGAGCGTGCAGATGGCATACTGAAAAACACGCTGAAGAGCGTGGTCTCAAATAATAATAATAATAATAATAATAATAATAATAATAATAATAATAATAATAATAATAATAATAATAATAATAATAATAACATATAAATCAAGAGGGGAGGGGATGGTTCAATCTGAAGAAACTTATCACACATTGGAACCACCAAGGATCAGCTTGGTACACCTCCACCTCCCTTCCTATCTCACTTCCAACGCAAGCCCACGAGTCAGGAGATGAAATGAGAAAAAAAAACAGCAAACTCTCTTCTTCCTCCTGATGCAAATCCATAAATCCACAGGACGCGCGCAAACTGGCGGGCGTAGCCACTACCTCGCCGAGCGAGGGTGCGACCCCAGCCTCGTCGGGCGCAGGCGCGCACCCAACTGGCGGAGGCGTGAGCAGACCCTCGTCGACGTCAGCAGTCCTGGCTAGCAGAGGCATGGGCGCGGTGCCCGGCCAGCCTGGGACGCGCGTACTGATAGCCAAGGGGCTTCAGCAGGCGGCGAGGGTGTGCGCGACCGTCCAGGGGCTCATGGCGGGCGACGAGGGGCTCGTTGTGGTCAGCGATGGGGCTTGCGGCGGCCGACCTAGGGGCTCACGGCGCGGTGGCCAGCCTCAGGCGAGCATGTCAGCCAGACTAGAGGCTCGCGCGTGGCCATCCAAGGGGCTTGCATGGCCGACGAGGGGTGGCGCGATGGCCAGCGTGGGGCGGCGCGGTGACCGCGGGCGAGCGGAGCGATGGTCTTGGGCGGGTGTGTACGCGAGTTGCGACGGAGAAGAAGGGGAAAAATAATTCTTTTTTTTTCAGTAATCAGTGGCATATTGGATATTTTTTTATCAGTACCGTATATATGTATATATATATATAATTCTTATTATTGATATTTTAACTTATTTATATTTCTCCTTAGTATCTGTGACAATACGTTGGAAATCCTCTTAGTTTCATTTTATTTCGTCTCCACACGTTAAAATTTAGTGAAACTCCACAGGGCCTAAATTTTGTAGCTCGAGCACAATATGTTGATGCTTCTTTTAATATTTAAAATAATTTGCTGTAAATAGAAGGGAATACGATAAGCGTTGGAAACGTACCTTATACTCCATTAGCTCCCAGAATGATAAGCATGTTTATACAAAAGGGCCAAGGGCAATTTTGACTGTTATATATTGTCATATATATTGAACATTTTAACATAATCTTAAAAACAAACAATTTGAATACAAATTTATTGACACAAATTTTATCTTCTGAATTATATATAATTAAAAATAATTGCTTATTAAAATTTATATAAGTTAACTTTTCTCTTTTGAAAATATTTATTACTGTATTATTTTGGAACGGTAGGAGTGTGACGGGTAGATCGAGAGGCTGGAATGCTGGGCAGATATTATGCTTCTTGGGTTCTTCCCCGCGAAGGCACCGTCTCAGCTTCCTCCCCACGGAAGAAAAAAACGAAAAGAAAAAGAAACGCGCATCGCACCGTTTCCGTTTCCGTTTTCCCTCGAAAAGTCCGGTGCCCATGGCCCACCATCTCTGTCGTGCCGTGTCGCTGACTCGCTGACGTACGGGTGGGACCCAGCGTCAGCGTCCGCACTGCAGGCGACTCGCGTCGGGCGACCACGTCGTCCTTCCGTTCCGTTCCCGTCCCGTGGCAGCATTTCCGTTCCTCCTCTCCTGTCCTGCTCAAACCGCGTGGTCTGCTCCTCCCTCCTTCCTCTTCTTCTGCTTCCTTCGTTTCGGCTTCTCCTCCATCCGAAGAAGTCCAAACCCCACCGATCCCATCCCCAACAGGAGGAGGGAGCAGCAGGCCGATCCGCCGGCCCGGCCCGCCCTCCGCCGCCGCCGCCGCCATGTCCATCCGCAAGGCGCTGGGCGCGGTCAAGGACAAGACGACGATCGGCATCGCGCGGGTGACGGGCGCGGTGGCGCCCGACCTCGACGTGGCCATCGTGCGCGCCACCTCGCACGACGACGCGCCCCCGGACGACCGCCACGCGCGGGAGGTGCTCCGCCTGGCCTCCGCCACGGGCGCGGCGCCCGCCTGCGTCGCCTCCATCGCCCGCCGCCTCTCCAAGACCCGCGACTACGTGGTCGCCGCCAAGTGCCTCGCGCTGCTGCACCGCCTCGCCGCCGCCGACGCCGACCCCGACCCCGCCGACGACCCCGCAGAGGGCGGCCGCACGCGGTTCCTCCACGAGCTGCTCCGCCCCGCCGTCACGGGCCGCCGCGCGGGGGAGCCCGTCCTCGCCCTGCTCCTCGACTTCCGCGACGACGCGCACCCGGCGTCGTGGGACCACTCCGCGTTCGTCCGCGCCTACGCCACCTACCTCCTCGACCGCGTCCGCTTCCTCGTCCTGCTCCTCCCCGCGCCGCGCTTCGCAATCGCCGCCGACGACGAGAAGGGACAGGGACCACCGCATGCGCAAGCGTCCGCGGCCGACATGGACACGGACGCGCTCCTGGGCCGCGCGCGCCACCTGCGGCACCTGCTCGACCGCCTCCTGGCGTGCCGCCCCGCGGGCGGCGCCGGGGCCAGCCGCGTCGTGCGCGCCGCGCTCCACCCGCTGCTCAGGGACAGCTTCCGAGTCTACGAGGACGTCGCGGCCGTGCTCGCGCTCCTCCTCGACCGCTTCTTCGACATGGACTACCCCGACTGCGTCAAGGCCTTCGAGACCTACGTCGGCACCGCCAAGCAGATCGACGCGCTCCAAGCCTTCTACGCCTGGTGCGACGACGCCGGCGCCGCGCGCTCGTCCGACTTCCCCGACGTCAAGTGCGTCGACGACAAGCTCCTCGAGACGATGGAGCAGTTCCTGAGGCAGCGCGGCCGGGCGGGACGCGCCGACGCCTCACCACCGCAGCCGCCGCCACGATCGCCTGGTGTCAACGCGCAAGGCGACGACGTCGACGACCACGTCGACGACATGAACGGCATCAAGGCGCTCCCGGCTCCGGAGCAGCGTTCCAGCCTATCTGAGCCTGCCCGACCGGTGGTGGTGGTGGTCCCGGCGAAGGAGGAGGCCGATCAGAGCGTCCTGGTGGACCTGAGAGAGCCGGCTGCCACCGCGGACGAGCAGGGCAACAAGCTGGCGCTCGCGCTCTTCTCCGCGCCGCCGACCACGAACGGCAACACCTGGGTCACGTTCCCGTCTGAATCGGACGCCGACCCAGAGCCAGCGGTGACGTCGGCGTGGCAGACGCCGGCGGCGGAGCCCGGGAAGTCGGACTGGGAGCTGGCGCTGGTGGAGACGGCGAGCAACCTCTCCAAGCAGACGGCGTCGCTGGGCGGCGGGATGGACACGCTGCTGCTGGGCGGGATGTACGACCAGGGCGCCGTGCGGCAGCAGGTGGCCGCGCACGCCGCGTCGGGGAGCGCGAGCAGCGTGGCGCTGCTGCCCGGGCCCGGGGCGCGTCAGGTGGCGCCTCCGGTGCTGATGCTCCCGGGCCCCGACGGCAGCACGGTGCGTCAGGTGGCCGGGGGCGACCCGTTCGCGGCGTCGCTGGCGGTCCCGCCGCCGTCGTACGTGCAGATGGCGGAGATGGAGCGGAAGCAGCAGCTGCTGGTGCAGGAGCAGCAGATGTGGGCGCAGTACCGCCTGGGCGGCATGCGGGGGCAGCCCGCCGGGTTCAACGGCCTCGCCGGTGGTGGCAGCGTGTTCCCGTCGAACGCCGCCATGGCCGTGCCCTATGGTGGGTATGGGATGCCGCCCATGGCGTACAACCAAGTCGGTGGGTACTATTAGCCTTGCTATATTCTGCGATGAACGATGAGTGTGTGAATAATCATGGTCGTGATGACAACAATTGTCTCTCGATCGATCGATTCTGAATGTACATTCCTGAGATAAGAATCCGGTCCTGTTCAAGGTCCATCTATGGCTATGTTCGACTTCAATTATGTGTCTGTTTCCTGCTATTCGGCTGATCGTTTTTCACTGACTGATTTTAGTTATTTCAATAGTATTTTGTGAAAGAAAAAATAAGTCAAAGTACGGCTGACAAACCGGCTGATAAGGAAAACGAGTAGTGTTTTTCACTCACAACTAATTAACAGTTTTAATTTAATAGTCGATTTATAAGTTCTCTAGCTATGTTCGGCTACACTTATGGGCCCGCTGCTTATTGTACTGTGTTAAACAGTGATTTATGAAAGGAGGAGTAGCAGCCACTTCTATGTCTTGTAACGAATTCTTGGCACACCTGGAAATGAAAGAAGTTGCAGTACACCTGCTGAAACGAGCAGAGGAATAGTGTTCTGTGGAGATTAAATTCAAAAGGAGTAAAATTCACAAGCAGCTTTCGGTTTTTGGTATCTATGTCCCTGAATTTGTGCGACCAGATCATCCGGACCTAAGGTTTGTATATAAGTCTTGAATATTGATATTTCAGTCACTGAAACTTGCACAGTAATATTTTTTAAAAGGAGCAAAAGCTTTGCCACAGAATATATGAAACGATATAAAGGAAAAGAGAGAGAATTTACAATTCTAGGCCATATCATCTACTTGGTAGGTTTTTAAACTTACAATATTCCCTCTATCCTAAATTATAAGGCATTGCAAGGATCTTCAAAAGTCAAAGTTTTCTAAATTTGACTAAATTTATATAATAAGACAATAATATTTATGATACTAATTAAGTAGTATTATATATATTTTTTTGTTAATTATATTTTATAGTATATCTATGTGATGTCATAAATCTTTGTATTTCTCTTTATAATTCTGGTCAAATTTGATAACCTTTACTCTCCAAGATTCTTGAAATAACTTATAATTTAGAATGGAGAGAGAAGGAGATTAAGCGCCTGCTGTAAAAACATCATGAATCGGTCTCGTCACTCTTCCAACCATTTCGATGGCAACCCAATGGGCCGTTAGCTCTATTTTTTTCTTCCTCTACTAGTGGTAGTGGCCCAAAAACATGACGCTTGATGAGGCTTCTCTAGCCCCTCTCCCACTCTGTCACTCTCATACTGCTTGCATAGTGCTTACGTCTCCCTTTGCGTCCATGCACGTCCGCCCCCGCGTGCTCCGGCGAGGTGGAGGAGCCACGGAGCGCCAGCCACACGGAGGCGGCACACAAGTACACAACCAAGCGCCGGCGCCGCCACTTGACCTTGAGTGCGCTGGGCGGCGGCCACGTAGCCGTCACCGCCTAGAGCGGGGTAGGCCCGCCGGACATTGTCACGCGCTGAGCCCACATGGAGGAAGGGCACATGGGCTTTCTCTCTTCCTGTTCCTGCTGCTCTCGATCACAAGCCCATTGGCCCGACAGTGCAAGAATTGGTAAATCGATTTTCGGCCCACGAAGAGTGGGTGAGCAATAAAAAAAGGTCACTGTGAACGGGAGTTACCAACAGAATTGGGGGGACTACCAACAGAATAGACTTCTCCCTAGCTCGTACCGTCGATACCACCAATGCGTGCGTCTATATGGCAATATAGCATCATCATCGTAATTAAATTTGTTTGCTTACAAAAAGGGGCCCGACGAACGTCGACATGCCGTGCAGTGGCACCACGCCAATTGCCGTCAGAATATGTATATAGATAGAGAATTTACTTATAATGCGAGAAAGAAAAAAAAAAGAGAGAGATTTACCTAATTATAATGCTCGAACAATAGTCAGCCATTAGGACGCTCTCTCGACAAAGTAAAAAAGGGGGCTCGCTCGCTCTCGCCGCCGTCTCGTCGTCTTGTGACTTGCGGCACTTAGCTTGTGTCGTGTCAGATGACGTCGTATGTGTCCGTGGTGTGGCACTCGCACGCCAATCGATCATACTTGCTCTAGTCTTGGTCGTGTCTGCCATTTCGGTTCCTGGTAAGCCATCCAGCTGATCTTGCCCAGCATGCATATTCGTGTCTGCCATTTGCGCTCGAATTCATTGCCGTGATTATATATACTGTATATTGATTTTGCTCCGCTGCTGATGGTTCCAACAATGCAAATCGTCGTTCAACATTGTCATCAGCAACTGCAACTACACGGTGTGGCCGGCCACATTTTTTGTAATTTAACTTTTTTTCTGTTAAAATTTCACGTTTGGACCCTTAAAAAAACTATATCCGTTTTTGGACCCTTAGCTCGGCGCCGTGACTTACGGCGCCGAGGTAACACAGCTCGGCGCTATAGGTCATGACGCCGAGCTAGGAGGGTCTAATTGACGTGGCTAGCGACCTGGCATGCGACGTGGCGCTGACACGGCAGAGGTCGGCGCCATGATTCATGGCGCCGAGCTAAAAACAAATAAATATTGCGTCCTAAGAGGAACACAAACATGCTATAGAGCAACTGGTTAGAGCACACACCTTGTTTTCTTGTAGATCAAGGTTCAAAGGCTCATATCTCTACATTTTTTGCTGTTTTTTTCGAAATATTTGTTATCTCTCTTTTTTGTTGTATTTTTATTTCTTTCTCAACTCTAATTTATTAGCTACTAATTTTTTGTTCAACTTCGATCAGAGAATAAATTAGATATTTTAAATTACTGTAAAAAAAATACGAAGCTTGTGTTAAGATATTGAAGATAATTGTTTGTTATTGAAGAAGTGAATATCATTCAGTGCAGACACTATTCCAATAATCCAAACATATTCAGTGAAGGTCCACACACTCTACTAGTACAATGCATAAGGCAACGTCCTATAAATATAAATCAAACATAATCCTATTCATAATTATAAAAAAACTTATTTAATTCCTGGACTCTCATATGCATAATAATAAAAATAAATCTAGACACATGAAACTAACTTATTAATTTTTGGACGGTCACATGCATAATAATAAAAAAATTAATCTGGACACATGAAACTAACTTACTAATTTTTCGACTGTCACATGCATAACAATAATAATTAATTTGGACACATGAAAGTAACTTATTAATTTTTCGACTGTCACATGCATAATAATAAAAAAATTAATTTGGATACATGAAGCTAACTTATTAAGTTTTCGACTATCACATGCATAATAATAAAAATTAATTTAGACACATGAAACTATAAATAGAAAATAGCCTTATCGGCCAAGAGGAAGCCGGCGCATCATCATGGTGCGCCATCTTTATCTACCCCAAAAAAGGAGAGATAAAAAATATTTCAAAAAAAAACTGGACGCATCATCATGGTGCGCCATCTTTATCTACCCAAAAAAGAGAGAGATAACAAATATTTCGAAAAAAACAGCAAAAAATGTAGAGTAATGGACCTTTGAACATTGGTTTGTAGGAAAACAAGGTGTGTGTTCCAACCAGTTGCTCTATAACATGTTTGTGTTCCTCTTAGGACGCAATATTTATTTGTTTTGAGCTCATGGTGCGCCATCTTTATCTACCCCAAAAAAGGAGAGATAAAAAATATTTCAAAAAAAAACTGGACGCATCATCATGGTGCGCCATCTTTATCTACCCAAAAAAGAGAGAGATAACAAATATTTCGAAAAAAACAGCAAAAAATGTAGAGTAATGGACCTTTGAACATTGGTCTGTAGGAAAACAAGGTGTGTGTTCCAACCAGTTGCTCTATAACATGTTTGTGTTCCTCTTAGGACGCAATATTTATTTGTTTTGAGCTCGGCGCCATGAATCATGGCGCCGACCTCTGCCATATCAGCGCCACGTCGCCTGCCAGGTCGCTAGCCACATCAATTAGACTCTCCTAGCTCGGCGCCATGACCTATGGCGCCGAGCTGTGTTACCTCGGCGCCGTAAGTCACGGCGCCGAGCTAAGGGTCCAAAAACGGGTATAGTTTTTTTAAGGATCCAAACGTGAATTTTTAACAGAAAAGGGTTAAATTACAAAAAATTAGGTGTGGCCGGCGGGGATCTCCATCTCCTCCGCCGTTATTCCCGGCGGGGGCGCTCGACAGCACGGGGTTCACCTGCTTGAGACTGACGTAGATTGATGACGTAGGATTGCTGACTTCCATCATTCTGATATGGTGCGGCAGTTTAGCTGGGTCTAGTAGTAGCTGGACCATTCAAACACTTTGCCGAAGTTCAGGTGAGAAACTTTTAATTGACTAAAATTTTACATTGAAAAATAATCTGCCAGCTAAATTATAATTGGGTACATCCAAACACGTCCTATATCGCCCGTTACTGAGTAGCCTTATATATGCTGTGTCCCAAGACGACGACACAATAAATACGCAGAGTCAGGGCCAGTCTCGTCTCAGCGAGGAAAAGCATGGTAATAATGGCGCGGGATGTCCAGCTCTAAGAGTAACTCCAACAATTTGGTAAAATTCACTTGGTATATCTTGTGATTTGATAAGTTGCTAAATTATATAGCAAGTGAAAAAAGGACTCTCTCCAATAGTTTATTATTCCAACTTGGTAAATTATACTAGCATCCACGTTAGTGTTCTGTCAGTGCTCTGTTGGAGCAGAAGCTGAAGGACCGAGAAAGCACTAACAAGGCGACCAGAGGGGGGTGAATGAGAGCCAACAAAATTTCTCTCGAAACTTTGGCCAAATGTCCCAAAATCAACCCCCGAAAGCTACGACCGAGAACGTGATGCCCACGACCCTTGGAAGAGGGTGGATGATCCCTAGGATCACAGCGAGGCACCACAAAGCGATAGCAATCCAAACGACAAAAGCACCGGAGCAAGTTCGACCCTCAAAAAACCAAGTCCCGAACGTAGATGAAAGGCTACGTCGAGAAATCTCCAAATACCGATGCTAACAAGTAGCAAAGATACCTAGAGAGGTTCCTTCGTTAACTACAAGGCCAAACGAGAAGTCCGAAAACCAAGCGCAAAAACCGGGAGACCAAATGCACTGAAAAGCACTAGTCTGCGGGATCCCGGACTGTCCGCGGGTACGGTCCCGGACTGTCCGCGGTACTCCCGAACTGTCCGCGAGTGAGTGGCGGACTGTCCGCCGGCAAAACTCGCCAAACAGCAAAGTTGCTGAAGTCCCCTGCCCAAGTCCCGGACTGTCCGCGAAAACCAACGGCGGACTGTCCGCCGGTCAATGAACAGTGCAGCACTCGAAGAACACAGCCACTGATCTGGCGCTCCCCCGATGCGCGGACTGTCCGCGGCTGTCCAGAAAGGGCGATTTTAGTCGCCCAAAACTCAAATCTTCTCCAAATCGATTCAAACAAAAATCCCTTGATCCCAAACTTGGAGAGGATGATCACGAGGTAGTTAGGAGACTATCCCCAAGAAATCATCCGCTCAAATCGACTCAATCATCGGGAAATCGAAGGGGAAGGTGTATGAACCGAAAAAGCGCCATGAAAGCGAAATCAACCCGATCTAGTTATTCGTGAGGAGTTAGATGGATTCCTTTGGTCGAAATGACCTCCTCACTGTAAAGAACAAGATGATTCAAACGGATTTTGCAAAGACGCACTAGAGAAGGAGATCGAGCGACGGGAAAAACGCGGAGAAACGAAGAACGCGAAGAACACGAACCAAAACGCGAATCAACACATCGATCTGCAACCGTGTGGCTACCACACGCTACAATCGTGAGGTTACGGCCTCACTTCCTCAAAATCTCCAGTACACAGAGGTATGGTTCTCTGCGGATCTCAGCTAGCTACAGCAGGGGATTGGGAGAGCAGGAAACCCTAGAAGCAAAGAGCAAATGACTGAGATAGATGGGGAGGTGGGTGTCTCCCCCTACTTATCCTAATTCTAACTATTCCTAATTCCCACTCTACCCCTAACTACTTACAGAGCGAACCAGCTAAACCCTAAGGTTATTCTGGACCAACTCGATGGTAGGTGGATCCGACGGTCACGTCCGCACAACTCGTAGCGTTGCCTCGACGCAACCTCCCGATTGCCGCCACGTGCCGCCACCGCTCCGCGTCCTTTTCCCGGACGTCGCACCCCCGGTTTTGTGGCCCAAACCGGGAAACCAGCCTTCACAGCCAACCCCCGGTTTTGAGGCCCAAACCGGGAAACCAGCCCACCGAAGCCTGAGTTTTGTGGCCCAAACTCAGCAAACCTGCAACACCCAGGTTTTGAGGCCCAAACCTGGAAACCGTCCTCAGCCCGAGTTTTGTGGCCAAACTCGAAAACCATCCACGCCCAGGTTTTGAGGCCCAAACCTGGAAACCGTCCACCCGATGGTTTTTCTCTGGCTCTACCACCAAACCGAAGCTGTAGAGGGGATGCACCGCCCGTGCACCCCGTCCACCGACACGTGTCCCCAGGTCCTCGACCCAAGCAACACCGTGCCCGCAAGTCTCCGCTCGTCGCTGTCGCAGGCTGCCAGCCACTACAGCTGATCCTCGGGCCACCGGTCCCCCAGTCCAAGCCTCACATCCGCCCTTCGCCACTCTCGGTCCCTCGGCACGGCACGTCTCTACTTGACCTTCACCTTGCCTCTGATCACTGTATCCGTGCTCGACACCTGCACAACACAAGCCAAAGAACATGCGCATTATCCCAGTTGACAATCACTCATCACTCAGAGACTCGGCATACACCCATGTATCCGCAATCTCCCCCTTGATGAGTGCATTGTCAACTACCAACACAAATCATAATAGAAATAGAAGGAGGAAGAAGGAGAAGAGAGAACTCAACCAAATGACCCAAAAGCATAGCAAAGCCGAAGAAGGTCAAGTGGGAAGAGCAGAACAACTTGGTTCCCAAAGACATGGGCAACGACTCGACGCAACCAAGCAAAGCTAGCCCTCAAGAAGAGATAGAACAGGCTCAACACCGCTAGCAGGAAAACTCGACACCAATTGAAAAATCAACTGAACATCAAGCAAAACAAAGCTAGCCCTCAAGAAGAGGTAGAACAGGCTCAACACCACTAGCAAATACCAATTTGAAAAATCGAAGCAAAATGCTAGTCCCTCAAGATAGAGGCACAGAGGCTCAACACAACTAGCAAGAAAGCTCGATACCAAAACCTTTACGGCCAAAACTCCCCCTCGAATAGTGCACACAACTAAAACACTCCCCTTAGTTGGACTCAAGGAAGCATATGATTATATGATTTGCAAATTCTCCCCCTTAGTTGAAAATGCACCATCAAGCAAAAGGAACCGAAAGCAATTTTCTCCCCCTCAGAAAATGCACCATCAAAAGTGCCAACACGAGAGGTTCTCCCCCTTCCAAAATGCATATGAGTCACAATGCAAGTTAGCAGCTCCAGAAATATAGTCAAGAGAATGCAAAGATGCTCTACACAGTATAAGTCCAAAGACGTTACTGAAGCACACATGCTAGCAAAGGCTCAAACTGATCACCACTTATGAAATATGAACATATGAGCAAAGTGAGCAATTTTAGCCAAAAAGGAGTCACCATCAAAATAGCACTAGACAAGTATAGACAGGAAGTCAAACAAGTGCTAAGCATGTATACAAGGTGAACTACCCCTAGCAAGGTTCAATCATCATGCTATAGAATGAAACATAGACTTGTGTATCCAAAATTTTATCGGAGTTGCAGCGGTTAAATTACACAAGTTTAAATTTCAGCATATGAGTGCGAGAGGTTGAAAGCTTGTCTTGCCTAACTTTTCAACTGTGCGAAGCCTATGCAAAAGCAATCAGAAGCTTAAAGCAACAGTTTCGGTCATACACTACACAGCTCAAGTTTAACTCTAAGTGCAATGAGAAACAGTCTCGAAACTGTGATGTGTTGACAAGCAATCCCATCTCGATCTTTCTGATTCACTTAACTTGGTTCAAACTAAAGACAATGTATGATCAGACCAAGCAAGTGATAGACTCAGAACTAGAGACATAGCAACCTAGCATATATGAAGAGCACGAGTGTGATTTCAACATATTCTACACAGGCTAGTTGCACATCTCGACGGTGAACATTTTCAGGTTTTTGAGTTCTTTAGACAAGTTCACCAATTTAAAATAGCTCAGCTCATTAAATGTATGAGTGATCAGAAGGAGCATAAGCTACAAGTATCAACATAAAGCATTGGAGCATACACTACACAGAGCATAATTACATTCTAACGATTATATCCATGAAGCTCGGAATGTAAAAGCGTATGCAAAAATGAAATGCATGAAGTAACGCAAAACTCGAAAAGATACCAATCGAAGAAACAAAGAGAAACGAAAAGTCAGTTTATGATACAAACCAAAATGTTTCCCCCATCTAAAAGGGGAAGCATACACCAAGCTCACCTCTCAACCTAGCAAAAGTTGATTGGTCCAAAGGCTTGGTGAAAATATCAGCCAACTGATGATGAGTATCGACATGGCGAAGGTCGATATCACCCTTCTCATAGTGGTCTCGCAGAAAATGAAAGTGCACATCAATGTGTTTGGTCGTCGAGTGCAGCACGGGGTTCTTAGCAACGCTAATAGCACTTGTGCTGTCACAAAGCAATGGAACACGAGAAAAGCTCAGACCGAAATCACGCAAAGTGGCCATCATCCAGAGTAACTGGGAACAGCAGCTAGCCGCAACAACATACTCAGCCTCCGTGGTAGACGGGGCGACACTAGACTGCTTGCGAGAAGACCACGATACAAGAGAAGAACCAATAAACTGACAAGTCCCAGAAGTGGACTTGCAATCAATACGACAACCAGCAAAATCGGCATCGGAATAACTGCAAAGGGAGAGGGTGGAGGAAGCAGAATACCAAATCCCAAATTCTGGAGTGAAGGATAAGTACCTCATTATGCGCTTGACCGCCTGACGGTGAGAAGTGCGCAGCGAAGACTGAAATCGCGCGCATAGACACACCGCGAACTGGATGTCCGGGCGTGTCGCCGTCAGGTAGAGCAGCGATCCGATCATACTCCGGTACTCCTTCTGGTCCACAGCTTCTCCATCCACATCCGCATCTAGGGCCGCTGTGGTCGGCATGGGTGTTGGAAGAGGCTTGGCCTCACCCATGTCGAACTTTTTCAGGACGTCCTTGGTGTACTTGCCCTGGTGCACGAACGTCCCTTCTCGGGATTGCTTGATTTGCAACCCGAGGAAAAACGTCAACTCGCCCATCATGCTCATCTCAAACTCCCTGCTCATAGTGTCTGCAAACTTGACAACCAAAGCATGAGAAGAACCACCGAAAATGATATCATTCACGTAAATCTGGACCAAGAGTGAATCAGTGCCTTGCTTGAGGAGAAAAAGCGTTTTATCCACACATCCCATTTTAAAACCCTTAGCAAGCAAAAAGATTTTCAACCTATCATACTAGGCTCTAGGGGCTTGTTTCAAACCATACAAAGCTTTGTGAAGTTTAAAAACATGGTTTGGAAACTTGGGATTTTCGAAACCAGGGGGTTGTCTCACATAAACCTCCTCTTCTATGTAGCCGTTTAAGAAGGCACTCTTGACATCCATTTGAAAAAGTTTGAAACCTTTGGATGCAGCAAAAGCCAAGAGTATCCTAATTGCCTCCAAACGAGCTACAGGAGCAAAAGTTTCCTCATAGTCTATCCCCTCCTTCTGACTATATCCCTGGGCAACTAGTCTGGCCTTGTTTCTCACAACATGGCCATCCTCTCCTTGTTTGTTTTTGAAAACCCATTTTGTCCCAATAGAATGACAATTAGGAGGAAGAGGAACCAAAACCCAAACCCGATTTCTTTCAAAATTTTCTAACTCCTCATGCATGGCATTGACCCAATCCAGATCAGATAAAGCGTGTCCAACATCTCGGGGTTCAAAATCAGCAACAAATGCAGAATGAGCAAAGTGAGAGATTTGAGACCTGGACCGAGTGACACGTTCGTCAATGTTGCCGATCATCTGCTGAGGGGGTGTTGGCGCTGGATGTGTCGTGCCGCCTCCCGTGCAGAAGTGATCTCCCCCTCAACAGCAGCTGGTGCCTCCCCGGGTACAAAAGGTACCGCTCGGGGTGGCGGATCCCACGGCCCCCAGGAAGAAGAGGTGTCGAGGCCGTGAGTCGAAGTAGAAGCCGCTCTTTGCGGCACAGCAGGTGGAGGGGGTGCTGGATCATCCATACCTTCAGCACCCTTGTCCTCGTCATCAAAAAGAGGCTCACCAACCTCATGATCACCTGCACGCTCAAAACGAGAAGAAGGACAAACCATGGTCTCGTCGAAGGTGACATCTGATGTCTCCATGACTCGGTTAGTGTCAAGGTTAAGTACATGATAAGCTCGAGTGTGAGTGCCATAACCCAAAAACACACCGTCAGAAGAACGAGACTCAAACTTGTCCAAGTTGCCCTTTTTGAGTATAAAACAATGGCAACCAAAAACTCGAAAATAACTCACCTTGGGCAGTTTTCCAAAATGCAACTCATAAGAAGTCTTTTTCAAGAAAGCTCGGAGAAAAATGCGATTGGAAATGTAGCATGCAGTGCTCATGGCTTTGGCCCAATATCGCCTAGGAGTCCTATGCTCATCGAGCATCGTCCTGGCCATCTCTACAAGGGTCCGATTCTTCCTCTCTACAACACCATTCTGTGGCGGTGTGTAGGGGGAAGAAAACTGATGCTCTAAACCCAAAGAGTTACAAAACTTCTCAAAATCCGAATTCTTGAATTCGGAACCATTATCACTCCTAATAGCTCGCATCGAGTTCAAAGGGAACTCGTTCTGAAGACGCAAAATCAGATTGCGAGCAAAGGAGAAAGTCTCGGTCTTCTCAGCTAAAAAGAAGACCCACGAATATCTCAAAAAGTCATCAACAACAACAAGCACATACCACTTCCCCCCAACCGAGCTCACCCGAGCCGGACCAACTAGGTCCATATGCAAAAGCTCTCCAGGGCGCTGGGTCATGACCTGAGTCACTGGATGGTGAGGAGCGGCAACCATCTTCCCATGTCTACAAGAGTGGCAAACAAGATCCTTCTCCATATGTAACTTGGGCAATCCTCGGATTAGGCCAAGTGAACTAAGCCTTGCAAGCAAGTCGAAGCTCAAATGTCCAAGTCTCCTATGCCACTTCCAAAGATCAGAGGAAGAGGGTCCAGCCACAAGACAACGAGAAGTGCCAAAAGACTCCGAGAAATTCGCACAAAAGACTTTTCCAAAGGGCGAAATCAAACACACAAGATTGCCCTGAGGATCCAAAATACGACTGAGATTCGGTTTAAAACGAATCTCATAGTCATCATCGAAAAGTTGCGAAACAGAAAGAAGGTTAAAATGCAAGTTAGAAACAAGAGCAACATCGCGTAACACAAAGTGCTCATTAACTCGCACAGACCCACGAGACAAAACCTTACCTTTGCTATTGTCGCCGAAGGTGATAAACTCCTTTCCGGCGACTGGACTAAGACTGGAGAACCACTTGGCGTTTCCGGTCATGTGCCTCGAGCAACCGGAATCCACCAACCAAACGTTCTCCAATCGTTTTACCTACATCAATAAAAAGACATAGGGTGAGCATACGGTCCAACACTGGGGTTAGTGAAGTAAGGAGAAAACCAGTGTTGGGCCGGCTGCTCAAATGAACGGTTAGCAGAAAAACCATTCCTAGCACGTCTACGAGAGGAGCGATCACCACGCTGAAGAAAACGTGGTCCGCTGGGGAAAGAGCGCTCACCGCGATACTCAAAATGCGGTGGGGAAAAACGCTCAACTACAAAGCCACCGCCACGGGGTCCATAGCCTACAACTGCAGGCTCCCGCCGGGCACGACCTCCCTGACGCCTAGGTCCTTGAGGCACTGTACCTCTGGGCCTAGCAGCTCTCCTCTGAACATTCGACACATGTACATCATGGAAGGGATGGTACATGTCCGGATTGTTCATCTCCCTTGCACGACGCGCCTCTCTCTTGCGCCGAAAGCAAAACTCACTCAAGTGTCCATCTCTCCCACAATGCTCACAATGGTACCTCACCGCTCTCAAAGGGGGTTGTTGGTACTCACGGTTGTGGGTGTGGATCACTTTGCCCTTCTTTGGCATAAGCTCCTCCTGGATGGGTGGCATGGTGTCCAACTTGTTTTTCAGGTGGTTGGGCTTGGGGTGCCACACTTGGTTCTTGGGTGGAGCTCTCGGAGGTTCCTTAAACACTCCATCCTTGGTGTTAGGCTTGAGAGGCTCTTTGGGTGGAAGCTTGGTAAGTTTGGGAGTAGTGGTGGAGTTGGGCTTCTCACATGGGTTCAGACCACTCGACTCTCCAATCTTCCCAAAAGCAGAAAGATCAACACCCGGAGCAAAACCTACACCAGGACCTCCAGCAGCTCGCTTGAATTGGGAGATCATCATCCCGAGCTGCGGCTCACCACAAGACACCCATGACAAGATGGTCCGAAGGTATGTGTTTTCCTCCTCAGTTTGCATCTTGTCATGCTTCACATTGGCTATCTCCATCTCCAGGCCCTCACACAAAACACACCTAGCCACACAAGTGCTACCCGAGCTGGCCTTCTCAAGAGACTCAATCTTGGCATTCTTCTCTGCCAACTCGGATTGCAAGACAGGACAGGTCTTGCACGCACCCAACAGCATGGGTCTAGCCCGAAGCTCATCCACCTCTCCAACCAACGCAACATACTTACCTCTCAAGGTGAGAAGGTCAGTCATGTGCGTGGTGCACATCTCGCACTCCACCTCCTCAGAAACGACCACGGTGGATTTAGCAAACTCAAGCTCCCTCACCGTGTCCTCCCACTTCTGCCTAAACTCCTTGCGTTCTCTAGCAGCACGCCTAAGCACCTTATCCTGACTAAGCAAGGCGGCAGTAAGCTTCTCGACCTCAGCAGAAAGCTCGTCGTGGGTCAGAGATACCTGGGAGGTGTCATCGTCGTCGTCGTCGTTCTGAGGGGTGTCCTCCAGCTGACTGTCGACCTCCTTGCCGAGGGCCATGGTGTAGAAGCCCTCGTTGTCGGCGAAGAAGCAGAGGCCGTTCAGCTTGTCCTCGATCTTCTTCCTCTTCTCGGACTCGTCGTCGCTTGAGGAAGCGGAGTCGTCATCCGAGTCGTCGACGTCACTGAGCGTGGCGAAGAAAGCACGCTGCTCAGCCTGGGCCTTCTCCAAGTACTTGGTCTTGATATACTCCTTGTTGAAGCCGCCCTTCGGCTTGTGCTTCGCGGGGACGTACTTCTCCTTGCGCTTGCCGGAGTCGTACTTGTGCCCATGATTGCCCTTCCCAGATGTGTGCTTCTTCTTGGGACAGTTGGCGATGAAGTGGTCGGGGTCGCCGCACTCGAAACAGCCCGAGTGTCCTCCTCCACGGCGACGGTTCATGCGGTTGTTGTGGAACCGCGAGAACCGGTTGGCAAGCAAAGCCAACTAGTCGTCTCCCAAGGACTCCAACTGCTCCTCTGTGACAGAAAGAAGGGAGTGCAAAGCAAAGCCTCCAGAGGGGTTAGCAGAAGAGCCAGAAAGCAAAGCCATCGACGGGCCAGAAGGATTTTCATAAGAAGCCCTCGCCATGGCATCGATCTCACTGGACTTGAGCTTACTGAAGAGCTCGTCGCACGTGAGGGTCTCATAGTTAGGCGATTCGATGATCGCCTGAACCTTGGAATCCCACACCGACCGATCAAGAGTATGCAAAAGCTTCAAGGCCCTCTCATGATCGTCGAAAGGCAACAGCTCCTTGTTAGCCCTCATCCTGTTGACAATCACCTGAAAGCGAGCGAATAAACTTTCTATGCTCTCGCCAGACATATGTCAAAAGTTCCCATACTCTCGCTTGAACGACTCATAGAGACGGTGAAAGGTCCTAGTTTGGTTTTGGTAATTGAGTGACAACTTTAGGTGGACTAATTGTGTTTATGTGAGATACACAGGAGATTAGTCCACAGGTACACATGTGATGAAGGAGCTTATTTCATATGTGACATGACATGGAGTCATGTGGCTAAGATGGTGAAGATCAAGGCAAGACTTGGCTTGATGGACCGGTTGTGAAGGTGAAGGGCAAGTTGGAGGCTTTGAAGCCGTTGGTACCGAGTGTCGGGAGGCTTGAGCAAAGACATGGCGCCGAAGGACCAAAGCAATGGTGAAGAGCAAGTGAGGTCAAGATCGATGGACCATGGAGGCTATGTGATGATATAAAGTGGATCATATCATTTGATGATAGGTTGGTGCATGTGTTGCATCAACACCGAAGGAGATGGAATGGAATGCGCAAGGCAAAGGTATAATTGTAGGGCATTTCATTTCACCGGTCATAGGTGTGTAGAGAAGTTTATGACCGGGTTTAGGATAGATGGCCGTACTATCAAGAGGAGCAAACTTGTTTGCATATCGGTCATCTAGTGCCACTTGAGCGATCTAACATTGCGTTGTTACTAGGATCGAGTGGCGTGGTGAGTGCAAGTGAAAATCCTTTGAAAAATGATTGAGAAAATGCTAACACACATGCACATGATGGTGTACACTTGGTGGTGTTGTCACATTTGCAAAGGAGAAGGTGTTGGAGTTGACTTGGATCAACTCGGAGAAGTTTCAGAGAAAGCTTTGGTTGGAAAAAGAGGAGCGATAGATCTTGGATTGAAAAACTGTACTAATCCTTTGTGCTTTGGATCCTGTATTCATATGGGTTGTGTAGCCCTCTGAATAAGCTTTCCAAAATGTCCAAGATCATCGAAATCGGAGTTCGGAGCTAAGAGTTATGGCCGTTTTAGCGAGAAGCTCAGGATGCTGAAGTCGGTAGTACCGCCATAACCTCGGTACTACCGACCCCTCCGCGAGCAGATCGCAAAACTCTCTGTTCGGAGGAGTTTTTGGCCTACCGGTAGTACCGCCATAACCTCGGTAGTACCGGGCTCGGTAGTACCGACCAGGGGGTCAGTAGCACCGAGGTTTGAAGGAAGTTTGGAGGTGTTTTGTGTAGACCTAGATCTGGCCTACCGGTAGTACCGCTATAAGGCCGGTAGTACCGGGGCCGGTAGTACCGACCCTACTACCGATCGTGTTAAAAATTCGTTTCTAACGGTCTTTTTGACCGCCGGTAGTACCGACCCTTTGGTCGGTAGTACCGACCGTGGCCGTGGGAGTTCGGGAGAAGGGGAAAACGGCTAGTTTGTGGCTCACCTCTATAAATAGAGGGGTGACCGGCCCTTGGATGAGGTTGAGCACCCTTGGGACTTGGTGTCCAAGCTTGGGGAGTGCTTAGGAGCCCTCTAACTCGCTTGTGCTTGCTAGTGTGCGAATCTATTGCGAGTGAGCGATTCTAGTGCGTTGCTTTGAGAGATTGCATCGAGTGGCGCTAGGTGTTCGGGTTGCAAGCCGATGGTGCTTGTTACTCTTGGAGGTTGCTACCTCCTAGACGGCTTGGTGATCGAGTCTCCGAACTACCAAAGTGTGTGGTCGACACAACGGGGACTAGCTTGGTGGTAACCAAGTGAACCTCGGGAGAAAAATCACCGTGTCAACTTCGTGTTCATCTTCTCGGTGGTTTGCAATCTCCATTCACTAGCTTGTATTTACTTGTTCATATACATGTGCTAGTGTAGTTGCTCTTGTAATTAGTTAGCTTGTGTAGCATGCTAGTTACCTTCTTAGCTTGTGTAGCATAGAAGTTAATCCCGTGAGTGACTAGCTGACTTGTAGTCTTGCTAGTCACATTGCTTAGTTTGTGTAGCTAAGTTGAGCTCTCTAATTTGGCTTGTGTAGCCTTGTTATTGAGCATTGCTAGTGAGCTTAGGCTTTGTGCTTTTGCTTAGTGGAATGTGTAGGAGCTCCCCGATTGATTGAGTACTAGTTGCTTAGGTTTGTGTAACCTTGCAAGCTAGAATTGTTTAGGTGAGCTCTAGCTAGCCCGACACTTAATTGCTTTGTTCAGGATCTTTTATAAGGTGCTTGAGAGTATAGATAGAGGGGTGTAGTCTTGGCTAGACCGATAGTTGTTAATTCCGCATTTGTTTCGGTTAGCCGGTACGTTTAATTTTAGAAAGGACTATTCACCCCCCTCTAGTCCGCCATCTCGACCCTTCAATTGGTATCAAAGCCGAGGTCTCTCATTTGTGGTCTTCACCGACCCGAGAGGATGGCGACTTATGGGCTAGATGTTGAGTGTCCACATATTTTTGATGGCACACACTTTACACGGTGGAAAAATTGGATGATATGCAATTTTAAGTTTATTAGTCCTCAAATGTGGTGGATCGTAGATGTGGGTCTTTCTCTTGTGTTGGATAGAAAGAATGCAACTCAAGCACAAAAGAAATGCCTACATCTCGATTGCCAAGCTACTAACATTTTCTATCAATCTATGGAGGATAACATATTTGGTGAGATCATGGACTTGAAGTCCGCCCATGAGATTTGGATTTATCTCAATGAGAAATATGGGGTGATCTCCGATGATGATGTTGATGAGCCCAAGAAGGAGGTGCATGAGGATGTTGAGCATGACCACAACTTGATGGTTGTGGAGGATTGCTCCACCTCATGTTCAAGTGATGATGATGATGATCAATCCACAAGTTCACTTGACATGATTGTTGATGATGGGCCATGCTCAAGTGATGCAATTAATGATTCTACTCCATGCTCACTTGATGATGATGATGATGATGATGATGATGATGACGGCTATGAGAGTGATGTCTACACAAGTTCTTCTACTACATCACATTGCTTCATGTCACATGGTGACACAAAGTTATCAATTGGTAATGTGGTAGTTGATTGTGATGATACAAACTTTGAGCTTGTATGTAGACTCACTAAAGCTTTAGAAAATGAGATGGCAAAAACAATGAAATTGAAAAATGAAAACTCATTTCTAAAGAACACATGTGAACAACAAAAACATCTACTTTATGTTACTACTTGTTCACATGAGGAGCTTAAATTGACTCATGATGAACTTAGTGTTACTCATGACAACTTGGTACAAGACCATGCTTTTCTCACTAACAAGCTTTATAATGAAGAAACTAAAACTAGTGAGAGCTCATCACATGGATCAAATGATCAATTGCAAAATGTTGCTAACCCATGTGATGTAGGCAAGAAGAATGTATCCACCTCTTGTGATGATTTATTAGCTATGCCATGTTCTTCACATATAGATGCTTGTTCTACTTCTTTGTCTTGTGAGACTAACCTTTTGAAGGAGAACAATGAGCTCAAGAGTGAAGTGAAGAATTTGAGCAACAAGTTAGAGAGGTGCTATAACTCCAAAGTCACCTTTGAGCACATGTTGAAGAATCAAAAGAGCTACGGTGACAAGAGTGGCATTGGTTTCAACAAGAGCATGTCCAAGGGGGAGAGAAAAAGATTGAAGAAGATGAAGAAGCAAGAACAAAAGAAGCTAGCCCATTTCATGTGCTTCAAATGCCATGAGATGGGACATCTTGCAAATGCTTGCCCCAATGGAGAAAAGCTCAAGTTGAAGAAGGAAGAAGTGAGGCTCAAGCATGTCAAATGCTTCAAGTGCCGCACTAGAGGACATCTCACCTCTATGTGCCCAACCAAGCAATTGGTGAAGCAACAAGAAGAGCCTCAACCAAAGCCACAAGTTGAGCAAAAGGAGAAGCCCCAAGATCAAGTCAAGATCAACCATGATGGTGGTGACTTGATAAAGAAGAAGAAAACAAGAATGGGTGGAAGAACAAGGCATCCAACTCATATCCATGATGCCAAGATGATGATGAGCAAGAATGAAGAAAAGAAGAAAATTTTGGCTCACATCAAGTGCTACAAGTGTGGTGACATGGGACACTTTGCCTCGGAGTGTCCCACCAAGCTTGAGAAGAGGATTCAAGCAAAAGAGAAGAGGCAAGGCAATGAGGAGCAACACATGAGCAAGGAAGAAAAGGCTCAATCAAAGAGAGTTTGCTACTCATGTCGGGAAAGGGGACACATGGCAAATTCATGTCCCCTAGGTAAAAATTCTAAGCCTATTTCAATTGATGATGATAATGTGCTTAGAAAGGATGACAATGGTACCACATTGGTTGCTATTGCAAAACATCCCGCTACTCATACTAAGGCATTGCCTAAGTATGTTGCACCTAACTTGAGAGGACCCAAACAAGTTTGGGTACCATCAAAAAGTGGATGATTGCGTGTAGGTACCATGGCATTGGAGGCTTGATTCAATTGATTTCATATTGTTCATCATTTTATTGAGTCAAGAAAAGAAGCTTAATGCACATCCAAACCTAATGCCAAGTCAAGTCAAGTGAAGTCCAAATGTGCTACAACATACAAGTGTCACATTCTAGTTGTGGTGATCTTATTGGAATTATTTGAAGGCTTGCAATCAAATTGAGTAGAAGCTTGCTATTGGATGATCATGATTTACAAAGGTATATTTCTAGTTGATCATATTCATTTGGGTGCATATGAGTTGATTGAATTGGATATATATGCATATGTTGCTTGCTATGAGATGTTTGAATGGATCTGATGCTTAGTGATCAAAATTGAGTTAGTTTGATTCAATATGGACAAGTATAGCTCAAATATAGGAATTTGTCCAAAATCTGAAATCTGAGCTAGCTGTGATGATAGCCATGTTTGAATGAACAAATCTATTTGGATTGGCTTGAAATTTGGTACACATGCTCTACACTTATGGTATTAGTTGTTGTGCAAAATTCATGATAATTGGATAAGTGATGCTTTGGTTTTGGAGTGGATCTTGTCAACACAAGTGCAGCAGTTTTCAGCATGTAGTAGTGTGTAAAGATGCAAAATCTGGTAGCAATCTATAATTCCAATGAAGCTCAAATTTTTATGGCTACTATAACACTTAGTAAAGCACATCTCCACCAAATTTCATGGTCATTGGACTTATATTTTGGGAGATATGCATGTTTCTTTGAGAAGGACAAAATCTGCCAGAAAAGTGACAATTATTGGATTGATCTAGAGTCACTTTGATTGAAAGGCCCTCAAGTTGGAATCATGTTTATAAGTGGTTGAGGGACCTATGTTTGGTTTTGAGATGAGCTAGAAGTATGACAAAGATGAGATCAAGACCAACATCAAGATGAAGAGAAAGATCAAATTCTAGTATCAATTGAAGATCATTTGGAAGAAAGAAAAGAACTCAAAGAATGATTCAAAATCGCATTTTCAAGGAGAGTTTAAATAGATCAATCAAACCAAGTCAATTTAAGTGAGTATCAAGGATGATTCTTTGGAGAGAGGTCACTTCTCCCTTTTGTAGGGGCTTGCCGCCTTTTGTAGGTTAACCGAGCATGAGGCTTGGAAGGCTAACATGGAAGTGGTGATCTAGAGTATCATTGGAGATGCTTAGTTGGAGAAATCAAGAGATTGATCAAGAAAGAAAGCAAGCAACACCCAAGATAGAGAAACAAATCCTGAGTGCTATTCATATATGCAAGCTATGATCAAATGAATAAGCAAGCCAACCACAACAAGATATTGCACTTAATCATTAGTGCTTCTCAATTCATATGGGTGAAGAGTGATATTCAAATTGGTATCTATTGATCTTCACCAAGCTTTATAAATGGACTTCACATTGCTATTGCGGAGCTTAATTGGAATCTAATGACTATCCTCTACTCCAAGATAGCAAAGGTATTATTGTAATGTGCATGATCATTTCATACCTTACTAGTATGCGATTAGTGCATATAGTACATGCTTAATAGGATCATGCATAACAAATGAAATGTTTAAATTCATAGTCTACCACTATTGCTTGTTTGATTATATGATCTAGTGGTTAGTATATGAGTTTGTTCATGAGCTAGTGAACCCAAGTACTTGATCTAGAAGATGAACATTCAAGTGTCTAATTCAACATGAGTAAGATAACCATTGAAAGATGTGTGAAGAAGCTTACTCTAGAGCAAACCGAGTTAGATATCTTGTGCAATATTGCCTAGTTCAAGTCACAAATGAGAAGCTCATGAAGATGACAAGAGTTCAAGAAGAAGATAATAATGCAAATGGATATCAAGTTAAACTTTCATTCAAGTGGTATCCTACAAGACTTCAAGTGATCCTCAACTTTAAGTGATCAAATCAAGCAAAGATCCATCACCAACAAGAGCTCAAGCTTATCAAGTGGATGACCCATGCTATAACATAGGGGAAGTGCCCCACCTATTGGTATCAAGGTCAAAGATCCTACACATGGTGTCATTCCAACACATATGGTGGTGTCCATCAAAAATACAAGACTCAAGTGTCAACCATCTACCCTAGTGTCAACCCTTTGTATCAAGAGAAGCATACCTTTTGTGGTCATTGATGACAAAGGGGGAGAAATTGTGGCAAAGATATGTCAATTATGATATGTCAAGAACAAAGGGGAGAAATCAAGAAAATAAGATGGACATGGATCAAGAGGGAGCAAGATTGAACAATTGAAAAGGTTCAAAATTCTTGAACAAAGAGAGCACACAAGTAGGGGGAGCAAGCTCATGAATACATGTTTGATGCATTTGGTTGTGCATTACATTTGCTTGCTTGCATTGCATATGTTCTAAATTCTTATATGCTTGTGTGCAATATTTGCTAGAGCTAAGACTTGAATGATGATTGTTTTCCTTTATTTGGTATCTAGAGCATAGTCTTAGTGTAGCAAGTGGTAACTAGAACCATGTTTATAATGTTGATCTCACGTGGTATCTAGTTTCACTTGTCTCTAGCAAGGTTGATGCTAAGGATGAATTCAAAATGTGGTATACACGCTACAAAGGTACAATTCTATCTTGTATACCTTAGCATCACTTAGTAGTGCTAACACTCCCACAAATTTCATATTTATGCATGTGTGCAAGCTTGAAACCAAACCATTTGAGCACACATGTAGGGGGAGTTATCACTACAAAGTCGGGTTGTATGGTGCTTATCCAAATTCTCTCATATAGTCTTAACGTTGGATAAGTAACATAGAATCCAAAAAGCTTAAGTTCCATATCTTTGTAGAGTTGTCATCAATTACCAAAAAGGGGGAGATTGAAAGGTCCTAGTTTGGTTTTGGTAATTGAGTGACAACTTTAGGTGGACTAATTGTGTTTATGTGAGATACACAGGAGATTAGTCCACAGGTACACATGTGATGAAGGAGCTTATTTCATATGTGACATGACATGGAGTCATGTGGCTAAGATGGTGAAGATCAAGGCAAGACTTGGCTTGATGGACCGGTTGCGAAGGTGAAGGGCAAGTTGGAGGCTTTGAAGCCGTTGGTACCGAGTGTCGGGAGGCTTGAGCAAAGACTTGGCGCCGAAGGACCGAAGCAATGGTGAAGAGCAAGTGAGGTCAAGATCGATGGACCATGGAGGCTATGTGATGATATGAAGTGGATCATATCATTTGATGATAGGTTGGTGCATGTGTTGCATCAACACCGAAGGAGATGGAATGGAATGCGCAAGGCAAAGGTATAATTGTAGGGCATTTTATTTCACCGGTCATAGGTGTGTAGAGAAGTTTATGACCGGGTTTAGGATAGATGGCCGTACTATCAAGAGGAGCAAACTTGTTTGCATATCGGTCATCTAGTGCCACTTGAGCGATCTAACATTGCGTTGTTACTAGGATCGAGTGGCGTGGTGAGTGCAAGTGAAAATCCTTTGAAAAATGATTGAGAAAATGCTAACACACATGCACATGATGGTGTACACTTGGTGGTGTTGGCACATTTGCAAAGGAGAAGGTGTTGGAGTTGATTTGGATCAACTTGGAGAAGTTTCGGAGAAAGCTTTGGTTGGAAAAAGAGGAGCGATGGATCTTGGATTGGAAAACTGTACTAATCCTTTGTGCTTTGGATCTTGTATTCATGTGGGTTGTGTAGCCCTCTGAATAAGCTTTCCAAAATGTCCAAGATCATCGAAATCGGAGTTCGGAGCTAAGAGTTATGGCCGTTTTAGCGAGGAGCTCAGGATGCTGAAGTTGGTAGTACCGCCATAACCTCGGTACTACCGACCCCTCCGCGAGCAGATCGCAAAACTCTCTGTTCGGAGGAGTTTTTGGCCTACCAGTAGTACCGCCATAACCTCGGTAGTACCGACCAGGGGGTCGGTAGTACCGAGGTTTGAAGGAAGTTTGGAGGCGTTCTGTGTAGATCTAGATCTGGCCTACCGGTAGTACCGCTATAAGGACGGTAGTACCGGGGCCGGTAGTACTGACCCTACTACCGCCCGTGTTAAAAAGTCATTTCTAACGGTCTTTTTGACCGCCGGTAGTACCGACCCTTTGGTCGGTAGTACCGACCGTGGCCGTGGGAGTTCGGGAGAAGGGGAAAACGGCTAGTTTGTGGCTCACCTCTATAAATAGAGGGGTGACCGGCCCTTGGATGAGGTTGAGCACCCTTGGGACTTGGTGTCCAAGCTTGGGGAGTGCTTAGGAGCCCTCTAACTCGCTTGTGCTTGCTAGTGTGCGAATCTATTGCGAGTGAGCGATTCTAGTGCGTTGCTTTGAGAGATTGCATCGAGTGGCGCTAGGTGTTCGGGTTGCAAGCCGATGGTGCTTGTTACTCTTGGAGGTTGCTACCTCCTAGACGGCTTGGTGATCGAGTCTCCGAACTACCAAAGTGTGTGGTCGACACAACGGGGACTAGCTTGGTGGTAACCAAGTGAACCTCGGGAGAAAAATCACCGTGTCAACTTCGTGTTCATCTTCTCGGTGGTTTGCAATCTCCATTCACTAGCTTGTATTTACTTGTTCATATACATGTGCTAGTGTAGTTGCTCTTGTAATTAGTTAGCTTGTGTAGCATGCTAGTTACCTTCTTAGCTTGTGTAGCATAGAAGTTAATCCCGTGAGTGACTAGCTGACTTGTAGTCTTGCTAGTCACATTGCTTAGTTTGTGTAGCTAAGTTGAGCTCTCTAATTTGGCTTGTGTAGCCTTGTTATTGAGCATTGCTAGTGAGCTTAGGCTTTGTGCTTTTGCTTAGTGGAATGTGTAGGAGCTCCCCGATTGATTGAGTACTAGTTGCTTAGGTTTGTGTAACCTTGCAAGCTAGAATTGTTTAGGTGAGCTCTAGCTAGCCCGACACTTAATTGCTTTGTTCAGGATCTTTTATAAGGTGCTTGAGAGTATAGATAGAGGGGTGTAGTCTTGGCTAGACCGATAGTTGTTAATTCCGCATTTGTTTCGGTTAGCCGGTACGTTTAATTTTAGAAAGGACTATTCACCCCCCTCTAGTCCGCCATCTCGACCCTTCAATTGGTATCAAAGCCGAGGTCTCTCATTTGTGGTCTTCACCGACCCGAGAGGATGGCGACTTATGGGCTAGATGTTGAGTGTCCACATATTTTTGATGGCACACACTTTACACGGTGGAAAAATTGGATGATATGCAATTTTAAGTTTATTAGTCCTCAAATGTGGTGGATCGTAGATGTGGGTCTTTCTCTTGTGTTGGATAGAAAGAATGCAACTCAAGCACAAAAGAAATGCCTACATCTCGATTGCCAAGCTACTAACATTTTCTATCAATCTATGGAGGATAACATATTTGGTGAGATCATGGACTTGAAGTCCGCCCATGAGATTTGGATTTATCTCAATGAGAAATATGGGGTGATCTCCGATGATGATGTTGATGAGCCCAAGAAGGAGGTGCATGAGGATGTTGAGCATGACCACAACTTGATGGTTGTGGAGGATTGCTCCACCTCATGTTCAAGTGATGATGATGATGATCAATCCACAAGTTCACTTGACATGATTGTTGATGATGGGCCATGCTCAAGTGATGCAATTAATGATTCTACTCCATGCTCACTTGATGATGATGATGATGATGATGATGATGATGACGGCTATGAGAGTGATGTCTACACAAGTTCTTCTACTACATCACATTGCTTCATGTCACATGGTGACACAAAGTTATCAATTGGTAATGTGGTAGTTGATTGTGATGATACAAACTTTGAGCTTGTATGTAGACTCACTAAAGCTTTAGAAAATGAGATGGCAAAAACAATGAAATTGAAAAATGAAAACTCATTTCTAAAGAACACATGTGAACAACAAAAACATCTACTTTATGTTACTACTTGTTCACATGAGGAGCTTAAATTGACTCATGATGAACTTAGTGTTACTCATGACAACTTGGTACAAGACCATGCTTTTCTCACTAACAAGCTTTATAATGAAGAAACTAAAACTAGTGAGAGCTCATCACATGGATCAAATGATCAATTGCAAAATGTTGCTAACCCATGTGATGTAGGCAAGAAGAATGTATCCACCTCTTGTGATGATTTATTAGCTATGCCATGTTCTTCACATATAGATGCTTGTTCTACTTCTTTGTCTTGTGAGACTAACCTTTTGAAGGAGAACAATGAGCTCAAGAGTGAAGTGAAGAATTTGAGCAACAAGTTAGAGAGGTGCTATAACTCCAAAGTCACCTTTGAGCACATGTTGAAGAATCAAAAGAGCTACGGTGACAAGAGTGGCATTGGTTTCAACAAGAGCATGTCCAAGGGGGAGAGAAAAAGATTGAAGAAGATGAAGAAGCAAGAACAAAAGAAGCTAGCCCATTTCATGTGCTTCAAATGCCATGAGATGGGACATCTTGCAAATGCTTGCCCCAATGGAGAAAAGCTCAAGTTGAAGAAGGAAGAAGTGAGGCTCAAGCATGTCAAATGCTTCAAGTGCCGCACTAGAGGACATCTCACCTCTATGTGCCCAACCAAGCAATTGGTGAAGCAACAAGAAGAGCCTCAACCAAAGCCACAAGTTGAGCAAAAGGAGAAGCCCCAAGATCAAGTCAAGATCAACCATGATGGTGGTGACTTGATAAAGAAGAAGAAAACAAGAATGGGTGGAAGAACAAGGCATCCAACTCATATCCATGATGCCAAGATGATGATGAGCAAGAATGAAGAAAAGAAGAAAATTTTGGCTCACATCAAGTGCTACAAGTGTGGTGACATGGGACACTTTGCCTCGGAGTGTCCCACCAAGCTTGAGAAGAGGATTCAAGCAAAAGAGAAGAGGCAAGGCAATGAGGAGCAACACATGAGCAAGGAAGAAAAGGCTCAATCAAAGAGAGTTTGCTACTCATGTCGGGAAAGGGGACACATGGCAAATTCATGTCCCCTAGGTAAAAATTCTAAGCCTATTTCAATTGATGATGATAATGTGCTTAGAAAGGATGTCCAAAAACGGGTATAGTTATTTTAAGGATCCAAACGTGAATTTTTAACAGAAAAAGGGTTAAATTACATAAAAATTAGGTGTGGCCGGCGGGGATCTCCATCTCCTCCGCCCTTATTCCCGGCGGGGGCGCTGGACAGCACGGGGTTCACCTGCTTGAGACTGACGTAGATTGCTGACGTAGGATTGCTGACTTCCATCATTCTGATATGCTACGGCAGTTTAGCTGGGTCTAGTAGTAGCTGGACCATTCAAACACTTTGCCGAAGTTCAGCTGAGAAACTTTTAATTGACTAAAATTTTACATTGAAAAATAATCTGCCAGCTAAATTATAATTGGGTACATCCAAACACGTCCTATATCGCCCGTTACTGAGTAGCCTTATATATGTTGTGTCCCTAGACGACGACACAATAAATACGCAGAGTCGGGGCCAGTCTCGTCTCAGCGAGGAAAAGCATGGTAATAATGGCGCGGGATGTCCTGCTCTAAGAGTAACTCCAACAGTTTGGTAAAATTCACTTGGTATATCTTGTGATTTGACAAGTTGCTAAATTATATAGCAAGTGAAAAAAGGACTCTCTCCAATAGTTTATTATTCCAACTTGGTAAATTATACTAGCATCCACGTTAGTGTTCTGTCAGTGCTCTGTTGGAGCAGAAGCTGAAGGACCGAGAAAGCACTAACAAGGCGACCAGAGGGGGGTGAATGGGAGCCAACAAAATTTCTCTCGAAACTTTGGCCAAATGTCCCAAAATCAACCCCCGAAAGCTACGACCGAGAACGTGATGCCCACGACCCTTGGAAGAGGGTGGATGATCCCTAGGATCACAGCGAGGCACTGTAACACCTCTGGTGTTTAACTGTAATTAACCTGACATGTCATCATCATTAGTCATTAATCATCCTTGCCTTGCATTTATGTTTGCTTAGTACTTGTGTAGCAATCTCTTTTCAAAAACCCTAAAAGCCCAAATCTTCCTATAAGGGCAAAAATGGTAATTTCACCTCTGTGCCTAGCTTTGTGTAATTCTTGTCCAGTTAGATGTCTTGAAGTTTTGTTGTGTTGGCCAAAGTTCAAAAACCAAAATCAGATTTCAAATCCCTTTGCAAAACCCTGATTTCCAAACCCTGGATTTTATCCCTCTTTTTGTAATTCAAAAATTATTCAAAATTTGAGGTTGGTCCAAAAAGCAAAGTTGTAGATCTGGCCAAGAGAAACAACTTTGGTATTTACAAATTTTCAAGTTTCTATACAAAGTTTGAAGTAAATCCAAATTCATTCAAATTCCAGTTTTTGTCCCCTTTTCAGTTTTCAAAATTTATTTAAAACTATTGAGTTTCAGAAAAAGTGTATATTAGCAAAGTTATAGGTTTTGATAAAAGGAACAACTTTCATATTTGCAGATTTCCAACTTTCAATGTAAAATTAAAAGTAATTTTGAAATTATTCAAATCCTAAAAGTGTTCCCTTTTCTGATTTCGAATTTAATTCAAAAACTGTTTAGAATTTGAAAATATTCTTTTTAACAAAGTTGTAGATCTCTTTTTTTTGAACAACTTTGGTGTTTTGAGTTTTTGCTGCTCAGTTCAAGTTTTGGGAGTAATTTGCGAAATACAGAAAGTCAAACCCTAAGACCTAGCCCTGTTCATCTTCAACCTACAGCTAGGGGGCCCCGGCCATGGCCGCGCGCCAGCGCCGCCTGCGCCACGCGCGCCTGGCAGCCGCACGCCCGCCCCCGACTTGTCGCCTGCGCCCGCGCCATCATGCCGCCCCCGCACGCGCGCCAGTTGACCTCCGCCCCGTCCCCTACAGTGCCCAGGGCGTCGCCGCCGCGTGGCCGTCACCGGCGAGCCTTCGCCCAGGCCCTGGGCGCACGCCGTCCTTCCCGCCGGCTCGCAATCGAGTGCGCACGCCTCGTCCGAGCTCATCCACACCATCCCTTGCTCTCTACCGCCCCCTGGCCGCGGCTATAAAAGGCCCGCCGGAGCCGGAGCTCCGCACTCACCCCGCCACCGTGGCCAGACCACTCCGAAGCTCCCGCCGCTCAACCACCTAGCCCGAAAGCTCCGCCTTGAGCTCGTGAAGCTTTCCCACCCCTCAATTTCACCTCCCCCGCCTCCAATCGCCCGGCGTAACCCCATCTTCCCAAACTCCGACGGAAACCCGGCGAGCTCGGGTTCGTAAAATACTCCCTCTCCGGCCACGATTATCTTCCCCTGACCCCTGTGTCAGTTTCCTTGGTTCCGTGCGACTTTAACCAGGCCCTTGCGGTCTCGTGTGTTGCGCAGGGTCGTCGGAGCGCCGCTCGCCGCCGAGAAAGCTCCGCCGAACCACCGCCCCGCCGAGCCCTGTCTCCGACCGTGGTAAGCACTCGAAGCCCCCTCGGTCTCTGCATTTTTACGGCGCAAAGCTCGAGCCAGGCCTCGGGCGCACGCGTTCACTGTTGGCTCGAGCCAGACCTCGAGCACACGTTTCCGTCTCGCCCGAGCCCAGCCTCGAGCGGACACACCCTCACCACTTCGCTCGAGCCAGGCCTCGAGCGGACTTGCGCACCCTCCGCTTCGCCGAGCCAGGCCTCGGACGAAACGATCGTTTTCCGTCTCGCCCGAGCCTCCCGGCCAGGCCTCGGACGAAGCAGTCGCTTCCGCCTCGCCCGAGCCCGTTTCACCCGAGCCCGCTTCGCTCGAGCCAGGCCTCAGCGAACACATGTCTTCCGATTCGCCCGAGCCTCGCGTTTCGCCCGAGCCCTGCATAGAAGGAGCACAGTGCTCTTTTCTTTTTCTGAAAGATGTGAATAGTGCTCTGTTTTCTCTTTTTTGTGTGAATTAATCTGTTGTTCCTTAAATCCTGATAAAATTATGGTATGCTTCTTGCACTGTGTAGTATTTTATAAAAATATGAAACCTGACTTTTCTGCAAGAATTTGAAAATGTAAAATCCCTCTTTTAATTAATAAATGGATGGTTTTGGATTTTTAGAAAATTATTTATAACTCCAAAAATCATGAGATAAATTTTTGTGAGCTTCCTATGCCATGTTTAGTCTCTGGTGAAATTTTAAAGTCTTTTGGAACAAGTTGATTTTTGAGCATTTATCTTTAATTGTTAAATAGTGCCTTTTGTTAATTAATGTCTAGAATTATTTGAGCACCTTAATGACCTCCAAAAATTTTGAAATTTGTTTTGCCATCTATCTACACCATAATGAACTTATGTGATTAATTTGGTAATTTTTGGAGCAACTTCATAAAATGACCTTTTTAAATAATTAAGGAAAATAGAAAAAGTAATTTAGGTTTCATGTTGTATGCCCTGTTTTGCATTGTTCATGCTAGCATACTCATGTGCATGCATCATTGCATTCGTATAGTCACCGAAGAAGGAGTCAAGATCGAGGCAGCCGCCGACGAACCTGTCCCCGAGGCTACCCCGAGCTCCGACAACTGCCCTGCCGCCTTCGAGCCTGCCCTCTTTGCTCTTCAAGGCAAGCCCCGGTGCATTTAACCCTTTCCTTGAATTTATAAAATGATTTTCTTAAATGCTTTTGAGTTAAATTATTGCATTAGGTTTATAGGAGTTGTGTGCTATCCTAATTGATGCACTATCCACCTTGACCACTGATGCACCTGATACCTGCTGTTCAAAAGTATTTGAAAAATGCTTAGCAATGCTTATTGAATTAGACTTTGCAATAAAATGCCAATTTCAAAAGTGTGATCACTTAAGGAATGTTTATGGGATTTTGGTCTTACTCCCCGGCTGTTGGCTAGGTATCTGATCCGTACCTAGTCGATAGCGAGGAGAGGTTGTCCGAGCGTACGGTGCCGTCATGTTGTAGTCCGGGACTCAACAGTTGACACCGACCGGGACAGGATTGAAAAACTGACGGGACTATTACGCTTGGGTGAGATATAACCAAGGTATAGTTCTGGCTGGAAAATTAGGGACCATCCGTATGGGGGCCTGCTGGTCAAGACTTGTAACTATTCACATACTTCGGAAAGCTCTGGCTCCGAGGAATCCTTGATTGGGACCGACAACCGCGCACTGGGAGTGGAGAGATGGCGGAAGTAGCATGTACCCACGTGGTCATCGTACCTGGAAGGGAGTGGTGTACTGTACTTCCGGGTGGCGTAGGACCGGGTCCAATCTTGGAGGAATCGTGGTAGACGAGTTGGCATATGCAAGCTTGGGTGCTACATATGCAGTGTGGATAGGGATCCTCAGCTGAGTATTATTTATCCGGATTAACGTTACTCCTCGGTTATGGAGACTTGGTCCACTGACTGTCAACGGAGAGTGGTTCTCAACTAGGAATGTTTTGAAATGTAAAATGAATCATGAATGATGAAGAATTGAGGAATACTGAATCTTTCAAAATAAAATAAGGTTTACAAAAAATGCTTTTCTGCAAAATACTTGATCTTGCTTAAGCCTTACCTTGACTACCCTAAACCTCTCATTCCTGAGTCTTCTCCCTTTTTCTTTAGTCGGGTAAGTCTTGTTGAGTACCCCAGTACTCAGGGTTTGTTACCCATGCTGCAGGTATGACAGAGTCCCCGATGTGTCGTGCACCCTGCTGCGTGACCATCGTCCAGGAAGAGGCCGATGAGGCCGAAGAATAATTGTACACCCTCGGGCTGGGTGATTATAAGTATCTTTGCTGTTCTCCACTATGTTGCCTATGTTTATTTCTATTATCAGAACTTGGTTTGTAATAACTGCACCTTAATTTCTATTTGGGACCCTGTTTTGTAAAACTAATGTTATTTAAGTCTTCCGCTCATTATTCTGATGTTATTTGTAAAAGTATGCAATGCTGTAACCGAATTATGAGATGATCCTGCGGACATTGGGCACTGATGTAGCCCGGTGGCGAACAGGTCTTAATCACATGGAACATGGGTTCGGCTGTCAGAGGTTGACAGGGACACGTGGGCCATGGGATTAGGGTCGTTCCGTCACAGGCACCACAAAGCGATAGCAATCCAAACGGCAAAAGCACCGGAGCAAGTTCGACCCTCAAAAAACCATGTCCCGAACGTAGATGGAAGGCTACGTCGAGAAATCTCCAAATACAGATGCTAACAAGTAGCAAAGATACCTAGAGAGGTTCCTTGGTTAACTACAAGGACAAACGAGAAGTCCGAAAACCAAGCGGAAAAGCCGGGAGACCAAATGCACTGAAAAGCACTAGTCTGCGGGATCCCGGACTGTCCGCGGGTACGGTCCCGGACTGTCCGCGGTACTCCCGGACTGTCCGCGAGCGAGTGGCGGACTGTCCGCCGGCAAAACTCGCCAAACAGCAAAGTTGCTGAAGTCCCCTGCCCAAGTCCCGGACTGTCCGCGAAAACCAACGGCGGACTGTCCGTCGGTCAATAAACAGTGCAGCACTCGAAGAACACAGCCACTGATCTGGCGCTCCTCCGATGCGCGGACTGTCCGCCGGTCAAACCGCGGACTGTCCGCGGCTGTCCAGAAAGGGCGATTTTAGTCGCCCAAAACTCAAATCTTCTCCAAATCGATTCAAACCAAAATCCCTTGATCCCAAACTTGGAGAGGATGATCACGAGGTAGTTAGGAGACTATCCCCAAGAAATCATCCGCTCAAATCGACTCAATCAACGGGAAATCGAAGGGGAAGGTGTATGAACCGAAAAAGCGCCACGAAAGCGAAATCAACCCGATCTACTTGTTCGTGAGGAGTTAGATGAATTCCTTTGGTCGAAATGACCTCCTCACTATAAAGAACAAGATGATTCAAACGGATTTCGCAAAGACGCACTAGAGAAGGAGATCGAGCGACGGGAAAAACGCAAAGAAACGAAGAACGCGGAGAACACGAACCAAAACGCGAATCAACACATCGATCTGCAACCGTGTGGCTACCACACGCTACAATCGTGAGGTTACGGCCTCACTTCCTCAAAATCTCCAGTACACAGAGGTATGGTTCTCTGCGGATCTCAGCTAGCTACAGCAGGGGATTGGGAGAGCAGGAAACCCTAGAAGCAAAGAGCAAATGACTGAGATAGATGGGGAGGTGGGTGTCTCCCCCTACTTATCCTAATTCTAACTATTCCTAATTCTCACTCTACCCCTAACTACTTACAGAGCGAACCAGCTAAACCCTAAGGTTATTCTGGACCAACTCGATGGTAGGTGGATCCGACGGCCACGTCCGCACAACTCGTAGCGTTGCCTCGACGCAATCTCCCGATTGCCGCCACGTGCCGCCACCGCTCCGTGTCCTTTTCCCGGACGTCGCACCCCCGGTTTTGTGGCCCAATCCGGGAAACCAGCCTTCACAGCCAACCCCCGGTTTTGAGGCCCAAACCGGGAAACCAGCCCACCGAAGCCTGAGTTTGGTGGCCCGAACTCAGCAAACCCGCAGTACCCAGGTTTTGAGGCCCAAACCTGAAAACCGTCCTCAGCCCGAGTTTTGTGGCCAAACTCGGAAACCATCCGCGCCCAGGTTTTGAGGCCCAAACCTGGAAACCGTCCACCCGATGGTTTTTCTCTGGCTCTACCACCAAACCGAAGCTGTAGAGGGGATGCACCGCCCGTGCACCCCGTCCACCGACACGTGTCCCCAGGTCCTCGACCCAAGCAACACCGTGCCCGCAAGTCTCCGCTCGTCGCTGTCGCAGGCTGCCAGCCACTACAGCTGATCCTCGTGCCACCGGTCCCTCAGTCCAAGCCTCACGTCCGCCCTTCGCCACTCTCGGTCCCTCGGCACGACACGTCTCTACTTGACCTTCACCTCGCCTCTGATCACTGTATCCGTGCTCGACACCTGCACAACACAAGCCAAAGAACATGCGCATTATCCCAGTTGACAATCACTCATCACTCAGAGACTCGGCATACACCCATGTATCCGCAGAAGCTTTCAGTACTAGCTGTTTTTCGGCATCACCAAGGTTCAGGTTATTAACTTGCAGCTCAACAGGTTCAGTACTACCTGCTGAATGATACAGGTTGTGTCCCATACCATCCGGCCAAGGAAAAGGACCATGCAGGGGAAATCAACAGTACCATGCAGCTTTGCACGTTGTTATGCACATTGTTTATACACATTGTTCTACTCAAAAATGATCAGGCATTGGCGGCGACGCACAGCACCATGCACACACAGCCAAAGGCCACACACAGTAGCATGCATTCAACAATACAGAATTGCAAATAAATCTCAAACATCAGTGCTTGTAATTGGATAATGGTTCTCATGAAACAAACAAACAGTGTCGGAAAGGTTTGATATTTCAACAAAGGAAAGGTTCTCCCGATATTTGGCACTCGGCAAAGAACCCTTTGCCGTGAAATTCTTCGCCGAGTGCCCTTCGCCGAGTGCGCCACTCGGCGAAGCCTTCGCCGAGTGCAAAAGGCTCTTTGCCGAGTGCTGCCAGCACTCGGCACCCGGCAAAGAGCGATTCTGCTGTAGTGGGTATAGTAGAACCCTACAGCGAGCAGCGGCTGCGTCCTGCGTGCTTGCCCTAGCGACGAAAAAAATCTAGATGAAGGTGCTGAAAACAATCGATCAACAAGCAGCACGAGCATTACGAAGACAAACCTGAACCTGTTCCACGCGTAGCGGATGAAGAAGAAGAACGACGGCGCGCCCTGTTCCCCAACCGCGAGAAGGAAGCCCAGCGGCGCCCGGCCAGATCAGGAAGACGAGATGAGACGGCGAGGCCTGTGGAGGAGCGTCGCGAGGCCGGTGGTGGACGCCCGGAGGAGGAGCATCGCGAGAGCCGGTGCTGGACGCCCGGAGGAGGAGCGTCGCGAGAGCTGGTGTAGAAGGGTCGCGAAGCCGAAGAGGAGACGTCGTAGAAAAGTTTTCGGCGATATGAAACATCTCCGCGCGCGGAGAAATACGCGTGTGAGCCCTCTGGATGTCAAAGATAGCAACGTGTTTTGAGGACTGTTGGAGAAGGTTTTTTTATTATTTTACCAAAATATCAAGGATAACAAGTTGATTTTCCAAACTGATAATCTTCGTTTCACAGCCGTAGAGTTGCAGTGCTTCTTGGCGAAGCACGCGGTTGAGCACAAAACGCCCAGAATGAATATGACGACATCCTCCTTTGCATGGGCTGATGAGCCACTGAACTGAGGGAGTATTATAAACTGAATACGCCCAGGAGGACGACGCGGTTTTTGAAAGGAATGTCGTCATTTAAGTACCGTGGCTGTGCTCTCCAATCCTCTTTGCATGTTAAATGTAAATCTTATTGTGTAGATCTTGTCCTAATTAAGAAACTCAATGATATAGAAGAGGACGTAAGATGATAATAAGATCGAGGGTTTGTATTAGGAACTCAACTTTTTTTTCCAGTTATAAACAGAAATACTTAAGTACATCTTTTCTCACGAAATCTGTCTTGGATTTTGTTTTCCGGCCAGTCCAGTCGTCAGGGCCAGGGCATCATTGTCAGAGATCATTCCTAGTTGAGCTGTCATATGGCTCATGGACCTGGACCGGCAAGCAGTGGCATGGACCGTTGGACGTCATCTGCAACTACAGGAGCCTAGGGGCAGCAAAGGGCCAGCTATCAAACAAATTATTAAACAACAGATTACTCTTAGTAGTTTACTGTTTATCTTCTTCTTCAAGTCTCCTTCGATCTGTACCTACTTAGAATTATTGTGAATCAGATTATCTGTTGACAATCGGATTGGGTTGCTAACAATCATGCACGTCCCGGTCGTCGACGGCCGCACACGCACAGGGTGAACCAACTGATTTTTGGTCGTATGTGCGTGCCGCGAATTTTCTGTTGATATGATTTAAGTAGGGAAGTAGGTCAAAGCATGTAAACACGACACCAACAGCTTCTTTGTTTCTGCCAAAAGCGATTGGCCAACTGGCATGTAGCGGCCGCGGGGGTCCATCCGCGAATCCTCAGGCAGGTATGAAATTTGTATAGTCCGAGGGAATAAAAACCAGGTCTATTATTCAGCTGATCCAGCTTGTCCTTGTTCTCAGTTTTATTATTCAGCTTCTCGTGGGATCCAGCTTGATCGAGGGTAGTTCCGGTGCTTCTCGTTTCAGTGCTCCCGCAGTTAACAATTTCTGTATCCCAATCCACGCAAAATAATTTTACATTCAACCGTAAATGTTGGAACGAGTATTAAACGTGAATTAATGATAAAACTCATTCCACAACCCCTGGTAAAATCACGAGACCTTTCTAATGAGCCTAATTAAGGTTATGATTTTGACAATGTTGTGCTACGGTAAGCAGTCTCTACACTAGTACAGAGACATACTATACAGGCGGTTGAAAACCCATTTTCACATGCGTTTTCTAGCACCGCCTGCGCTGGGGGCCAGTGAAAATGGAACAACAACACAGACGGTTATCTGTGAACCGCCTGTGGAAATCGATTTCCACAGGCGGTTCACTTAAGAAACCGCCAGTGTAAATGGTCTATTTACACTGACGGTTGTTTAAGTGAACCGCCGATTTCCACAGGCGGTTCACAAATAACCGCTTGTGCTGTTGTAGACCAGTTATATATATATTGTTA
The DNA here is from genome assembly GCA_009763385.1 of Coix lacryma-jobi var. lacryma-jobi. Classification (NCBI taxonomy): domain Eukaryota; kingdom Viridiplantae; phylum Streptophyta; class Magnoliopsida; order Poales; family Poaceae; genus Coix; species Coix lacryma-jobi. The sequence goes on from CM019826.1 coordinate 158,369,883, forward strand.
ATTATAATTATTATATTATAAAATTAAATATATACATTAATATAGGAACATGCAATTATATTGTTAAATAAAATATATGCATATACATTAATATAACAACATGCAATTTACATATTTCATACATACACTTATATACATCAAAGTTTCGTGCTCACAAACATAGAGTTGCAAGTTTGCACATTACATACATCCAAGTTTGCACAGGTGGTCTAATAACCATTCCGAGTTAGTTTTAGCCTAGAAATCTCTGTTAGCACTCGGTACTCTGGCTTCGATAATTCGCTCTCATGATCATGATACCTCCCTTCCGTTGAAATAACGTGCTTCAATAGGAAAAGGCTCAGGCCTCAACTATGTTGTACAAAGTACGTTCGGTGATGCGCTTTGCCTTGTCTTCCTTATATTCCTGCAAAGAAAGTTTATCAATGCCTTATATATTTCTGCATGTACATAGTTTGTCAATACTATGGTGGTCAATACTACATACACGATTATTACTTGTATTACCTTGGAAGGGTTGCTGACGTATCGACCAGTCTCTCTCATGTGCTCACACACGTAGTATCCACAGAGGATAGATCCAGGTGGTTGCTTGTGGCACTATATAATGGGAAAGTGAATATTTATACATGCAACCATGGTCCTATGTATAGTACATATATGCTTTGTATTTATAAGAGTAAATTTTCACCAACTTACCGGCCAGTCATATAAAACTTGCAATGGCTGCCCTTGAATGTTGGACTCGCACTTTCCACCTTTTATCTTATAAAACCTATATGCCCTATGATCTCGAATAGAAGAATCACTATGTTAATTATACACAAACTCTTAAAATACAAAAGTAAGAATGTATATCTCGACTTACAGCTCTAACATTTCAATGAATTTTGCATAGCTTGATGGCGGGTAATTTGCGGAGTCTAGTACCAGCACCCTTCCGTCCCTAGGATAAATGAAAAGGCAGATCCAGTGGTCCCTGCACGAATCAAATTCATGATGCATTTATGTATTGGAATCAAATTCATGATGCATCTATGGAAACTCACACTTACCCAAAGTGGTACGGGGCCACTACCGATTCCCTATGTTGATACTTGAGCAATGACATTCCAATGTAGAAGGCGTACTGGGATTCATACGCCAACTTCAACTTTGTGATTTTCTTGTCATGTTCCTCACCTTCTAAGCCCAGTAACTCTATGTTGTCATCTCCGATTCTGAAAGTGTGTCGTTCTTCGTATATATCAATTGGGTTCAGATAGCCAATCCTTTCATTGGCACAATAATTGAAATCTTGTCCATAATACAACTCCTGCTGATCATATAGCATTCTGCAAGGCACATGTGCAAGTCAGATATTCAACATTGACGCAACTATAATGCATTTTAAACTATGTAACACTTACAGTGCAAACGTTGTTACGATCTGTACGTCCAGTCTCTCGAGATTCATCATCAACCAAATGTCTTCAAAGTTAATGATGCACATATTATTTTCACTTAGAAATGCCTTTTGGGGATACACACGTTGATGGTGTCGATGCCAACAGAAGCGGCTCTCATATACCAGTCATGCAACCTTTTTATATTGCTTGGAATATTTAAGAGTGTCTTCCGCTTGAGTAGAGGCCTTCCCAACACAAACTTTTTAGGGATAGACTTGTAATCTTCTACAGTTGGGACCTTGATAGTGCAAGGAATTACCTTAGGCACTGGCTTCGCTGACTTCTGAAGCTCAGACAACTCAACGACTTCTGAAGTGCGTTTCTGTCCAATTCCTTTTAAAAATTTGGCTGTCCCAGCTATTTTCTTCTTTGGCTCGTAGGCGGAAACCAACTTGGGTACCAGAAATTTCTTTTTTGGCGGTGGTGGTGGCTCCTTGCTTTGTGGCAGAGGATCTTCAGGTTGTGGGGAAGGTGGGGAATTCAATGGTGGTGTCTGTGGCAAAGGCGATGACTGTGGCGGGGATGGTGCTGACTGTGGCGGAGGAGACGACTGTGGCGGAGGTGGTGCTGACTGTGGTGGAGGTGATGACTATGGCAGAGATGGTGCTGACTGTGGCGGAGGTGATGATTGTGGCGAAGATGGTGCTGACTTTGGCGAAGGTGATGATTGAGGGTCGGGAATAGACTGGTGAGGTGATGGTGGGTGGTCATGAAGAGGATCGGTACGTCCTGATGACTCCTGAGTGGGTTGCTCCTTCAGCTGGACGTCCCGCCTAGGCCAAAGGATGAAATTGTTTATAGCATGTCCGAGTTTCTCAATGTCCTCTAGACCGGGGATGTCTAGAATCTCATCCTCATATCCTTGAACTACGGTCGATACTTCTACCCTGCAGTAGTCTCCAGGAATGTCAGCTCCATGGTATTTGCGTCCTGGGATTGCTTTGCCCTTGGCTACTTCCCTTGTACGATGATTGTTAATGCCATATCTTATGACTAGGGAGCACGACATGGGACCAACAATGTCGTCAACCGGATAGTGAACCTTGTTCGCCGTAGACGCAACACTGATTGGAATGTTGGTTGCACATTGTGACACCACTGGGACTAGCTGCATCTGGGGTGCCTGAACGCTAATCTGTTGATTTGAAACCGCACTCGCTAGTTTTTGCATCAACTCAGGAGGAGGATTTTCTAGCAATTTTGCCATAATCTCCGTGAACTCTTTCTTAGCCTCTTGCTTTAAATAACTTGCCATTTCTTCCTTGTATCGATCACGTTTCTTATACTCACCTTGCCACAGAGGGCCGAATCCATCCTTCCATCCCTCTTTGGATGAGATGCCCCGAACACGGCCAGGATGCTCAGGGTTACCGAGGCCCGCAGTAAGGATGTCCCTCTCCCTTCGTGGCTTGAATTTCCCTTCCTGCGTCATGGCCGCCACCGCAAAGATGCTCTTTGTTGCTTCTTCAAACATTGGGTCGTCAAAGGACACACCGCTCTCAGTTTCCTTTGGTTTTCGAGCAAGAATCCAATTTGCCGACCTTTCACCAACTTGCTCGGACAACGCTGGCAACCCTGCCGCCTTCTTCGCAGCCTCTTCTTGCCTCCATTTGGGAACCTGACGCTGGTAACCACCTGTGCCTAGACGGTGGTGGTACTTGTTCTTCTTAGCGAGAACAGAGTTGGCTTCGCTGATAGTTAAGAACTCTGGCTCTCTCCTCTGCTCTAAAAAGACCGCCCACTGTCCTTTAGTAATCTTGTATCTGCTTGTAGGGTCCAACCCTCTCTTTGCAAACTTGGTATTCATCTCCGACCTCCAGTTTCGGAAACTGATTGCACACTGCTTCATTGTGTATTCCTTTATCAGTGCCTCTGGTGTGTTTCGAGGAAACAGGAACCTCGACTTGATTTTATCCCAAATTTTTGTCTTGTCATCATCTGACACACTGGACCACTGTCGAATAGTGATGTCAAGAATGTCCCTAACACAGAAACCAATGGTGTTCCGGTACTTAGGTAGGGCCTCCTCAGGAGCTAGGGGTTGTCCGATCGGGCTAACATCTGAGATGGCATATACGTCGTCTGGAAACTTGTTTAATCCTCTCTCGCCTCATTTCAAATTGCTCCGCTTTCTTTTCCTTGATCTCTCAGTGCTCGTCGTCGTGGTCGGTTCCGGTGCATCTTCGGCTTGTGCCACTTCGTGTTGCCAAATCAGTTCTTGCATTTGAGACATTGCCTCCTGAGTATAGACATTGTGAATCGTATAGATGGGTTTATATATATAGACATTATGGATCGAAATCATGTAATTACATACAAACATTATAGATCCAAATCATGTATAATAGACAAGGATTACCTCATCGGCTTGTGGATTATAATCAGGGTCACGTTGCAATTCATGACGAGCTTTCCTCACTTCGGGAGGCTCCATGTCATCGCTAACACTTTCATATTCTGGAGTTTCGTCCCCTGTGGCTTCACCCGTTTCGTGGGTCCCTTCTACCTTCTCCGTGGGGTCGGACGACCCCAGGACTTTGCTTGTTTGGTGGGTCACTTCTTTCGTCATGGGGTCGGACTCTGGGGCTTGTTCCGTATGTTCAGATCCTGGGGCTTGGTCCTTGCGCGGAGAACTCATCGCGACAAACTGACATAAATATATAATAATATCACAAGGAGATTTATAAAAGAAAAAAGAAAAAAACATGGTATTCCTAGAATTATTGTGACACCCTGAAAATCGCTTTTGAGAAAAATAGAATTTAATATGACTTTGTTTATTTTTTGGAGAATTAATAAATTAAGTTGGGGCTAGAAACACTTTTGTTGCATTCATGCTGGAGCATATTATTTTGTTTGAGTGTAGGGCTAGAGTTGTGTGGTTTGAATTCAAACTTGTTTTGAATTTGAACAAAAACCCTTTTGAAATAAAAAGAAAAGGCTTTTCTTTTTCCTAACCCCTCCCCTCACCCTTTCAGCCCAGCCGGTGATGTGGCCCAACCCCCTCCCCTTTTCCCGTGCTTCCCCGCTTGGGCCTCGGCCTGCCCCCGGCCCGCTCCGCGCTGCCTCCTCCTCCCCTTCCCGCGCGCGCGCCGGCCCGGCTCGCGGCTCGTTCGCCCCCGCTCTCCCCTCTCCCCCTCGCGCGCCTCGCGGCCCATTCCCCGCGCGGCCCGTCCGCTCGGCTGCGCCCGCTCCCACTGACGAGCCGGCCCCGCTCGTCAGCCCACTCCCCTCTTCTCCCTCTTCTCCCTCTCTCCCTCCTCTACTTCACGCGCGCAGCCGCGCGGCGGCCGCCGCGCCCGCCGCCGTGCACCGTGCCGCGCGCCGCTGTGCACCGTGCAACGCCCGCGGCCGAGCTTCCTCGTCCACCATGCCGCGCGCCCGCGGCCACCGTCCACCGGACGGACGGAGCCGGCGGTGGCCGCGCGAGCCACGGCTTTCCCGCCGCCGCGCCGCCGCCGCCACCAAATGCGCGGAGAGAGAGAGAGAGAGAGGCGGAAGAGGAGGAGGAGGAGAGGACTCACAACAGCGACGGCAATGGCGAGCGCAGAGGAGAGGGGACGGTGGCGCGACGATGAGGCGGCGGCGGAAAAATTTGGCAGCCTGACGGCGTCTCTTTGAAAAGAACTGGCGCCAAGACTTAGAAAATTTTCGGGGTGACGAGTTGACCTATATAGGGAGCCCATTTCTACAGGCGGTCGTCAATACCAACCGCCTGTAGAAATGGTTTCTACAGGCGGTTGGTATTGACCACCGCCAGTATAAATAGATTATCTACAGGCGGTGGTCAATACCAACCGCCTGTAGAAATCTATTTCTACAGGCGGTTGGTATTGACCACCGCCTGTATTAACTAATTTCCAATTTTTTTAAAATGCAATTTGCAGATGAAATATGGCACACTTAATGACCTCTAGTAAGGAACTGTTGAATACCAAAGTTGTAGGTAACAACATAGTGTACATCTTTTGTATAGGACATCCCTTCATTTATTACCTTCTTGATGTTAGGAGTTTTGAAATTCAAATTTTGAGAGAGTTTTGTGCGTCTTAGAGATTTAAAAATGGCTCTGATGAGAAAGTTTTGAATACCAAAGTTGAAGGGAACACCATGATCTACAACTTTTGTTTTGGTCGATACTTCATTTGACACTGTTGTACCACACGTTATCCACATCTACTCCAATCTTCCGTAAAACTCACTCAAACTCTCTAAGAGATGTGACCACTTGTGAAGCATCTATGTTGTCACTTTGTTCAAATAATTTCATTCTTTTTCCTGGAGTTTAGTTGGAAAATACATGCCACCATACCAAAATTGAGGATTTTTTGAAAATCTAGTGAATTACTGATTTTTTTTTAATTTATACGAATTTAATAGCCCGACAACTCGCAGATGAAATATGGCACACTTAATGACCTCTAGTGAGGAACTGTTGAATACCAAAGTTGTAGGTAACAATATAGTGCACATCTTTTGTATAGGACATCCCTTCATTTATTACATTCTTGAAGTTCGGAGTTTTGAAATTCAAATTTTGAGAGAGTTTTGTGCGTCTTAGGGATTTAAAAATGGCTCTGATGAGAAAGTTTTGAATACCAAAGTTGAAGGGAACACCATGATCTACAACTTTTGTTTTGGTCAATACTTCATTTGACACTGTTGTACCACACGTTGTCCACATCTACTCCAATCTTCCGTAAAACTCACTTAAAAGTGGCTCTAATGTGGCATAAAGATTACATAAATGGATTACAAGGCAAATAACAAAAATAATCTAGGCAGCGACTATTCTTCCTTCTCCATCATGTGCACCCAGGGCAATGATTTCTGTGGGATGCTTCGCTCAACATTCCTTATCCTTACTGGATGGTCGTCTACAAAGAGAGACATATCGCCGAACTCGTTAAATTCATCCAGGTCAGATACACCATCAACTCCTATAGCTTGTTGCTTTCCAGGAAAAACTAAATGCCTTGGCTTGTCAGTACTTTTCTTCTCATTACGAGAAAGGATTTGTTCGGCATAGAAGACCTGTGCCGCACGGTTAGCCATTATCCACAGATCATCTTTGTAGCCAACCTTACTTAGATCAAGAACTCTGACCCCATAGTTGTCCACTGTAACATGTTTGTCTTCAACCCATTGACATCGAAACACAGGGATCTGAAATGAACCACAGTCAAGTTCCCATATGTCCTCAACGAAGCCAAAGTATGTAGTCTCATTACCAGTTTCAGAGTCTAAGGCCTCACATCGAACACCACTATTCTGTGCCATGCTCTTGTTGTCCTTGGACTTCGTACAGAACGTGAAACCACTAATGTCATAAGTTTGCCATGTCGTGACTTGGCGTGATGGTCCAGATGCCAACACCTTGATGGTGCGGTCCTCAGTTGCTTCCCCATCTGGTATGTCATGCTCCCGAAGCCATGAGGTGAACTTTTTTTGTGTTCCTTCGTTAACCAATCATCCGTGCACCCATGATTATGTTCGTGAAGCTCATTAATGTGTTTCTCAATCCAAGGCTCCATTATCGAGAGCCGATGTAGGATGCTGTGATGTGCCTCGAGGATTGTATTGTAATCAAGAGGGACGATTGTTTTCTTTCCCATCCTCCCTCTTCCATTCAGCCTGCCCTCATGTCTTGACGGAGGTAAACCTATTGCAACCTGGTCTTTTAGGACCTTATTGCAGAAAGGACCTCCGGACTCAATTGCCTCTTCGGTTAAGTACCCCTCTACCATGGACGCCTCAGGACGAGCACGAGTTGATACATAGCCATTTAGTATTAACATGAAATGCTCATATGTCCACATCTCATGGAAGTACATGGGACCCAGAGCCTCTATTTGTGGAACCAAGTGGACCACAAGGTGAACCATAATATCAAAGAATGCTGGGGGGAAACACATCTCAAACTGTGACACTGTCTCCACTGCGAATTCCTTAAGGGACGCCAACTCATCACGGTGAATCACTTTTTGTGAGATCATGTTGAAGAAGTAGCACAACCGTGTGACAGCAACCTTGATCCACACTGGATTTATAGCCCTGATGGCAATAGGGAGGAAAGTAGTCAGCATGACATGACAATCATGTGAGTTGTAGTTGGTGAGTGTAAGGTCTTTCATTGACACAATACTCCGTATGCTAGAGCAGAACCCAGATGGGACTTTTAAATGCTTGAACCATGCCCACATCGCATGTTTTTCTTCATTGTTGAGGTTGTAGCTTGCTGCCGGGAGGTGGTACTTCCCATTTTCTTGAAGCACAGGGTGAAGTTCATTTTTTATGTCTAATTGTACCATGTCCATGCGTGATTTCAGTCCTTCCTTTGTCTTCCCCTTCATGTCTAGTAAGGTTCCAATTAGGCTTTCAAACACGTTCTTCTGGACATGCATACCATCGATTGCATGGCGAACGTCTAACTCTGGCCAGTATGACAGATACTCAAAGAAAATAGACTTTTTCTTGAATGTAGCCCCTGGAGTTGGTTTGACATCCTTTCTTGGTTTTCCGTCTTTTGTCTTCTTCCCAAAAACAAAATTGAGTTTGCTGACTAGGTTGAAAACTCTTTTGCCTTTACTGTTACCTAATGGAGCAGTAGAATGTAGTTCAACATTATTGTCGAAATACTTATCCATCTTTTTCTGGCGGTACCTGTGTCCTTTCGATAAGAAGCGTCTGTGTCTCATGTACACTATCTTCTTAGATGCATTAAGGGACACATAAGCGGTTTCATCTATGCATACCACACAACCAACTTTTCCCTTGAACTGCCCTGATAATGTGAAGAGAGCAGGGTAATCGTTGATCGTAACAAAGATAATTGCTCTCAGTGTGAATGATTCTTTGTGGTACTCGTCGAACATTTTAACACCTGTTTCCCACAATATCTTCATGTCCTCCATTAAGGGCTCCAAGAAAACATCCATGTCAACTCCAGGCTGTGTAGGTCCAGAGATAAGGATGGTTAGCAAAAGGTACTTTCGCTTCTGCATCAACCATGGAGGAAGGTTGTAGATGGTGAGGATCACCGGCCATGTGCTGTGCTTACTGCTCCTCTCAGCAAATGGATTCATTCCGTCAGTACTCAATGCGAACCTAACATTTCTTGGTTCCTTTGCAAAGTCCATGTGGTTTTCATTGAAATCTTTCCATTGCTGCCCATCGGCTGGGTGCCGAAGCTTCCCATCGTCTTTGTGGTCATCGCAAGCATGCCAGCTCATAAGTTTGGCATCCTCTGGGTTAGCGAACAAACACCTCAATCGATCGACCACAGGTAGGTACCACATCACCAAAGCAGGAATCTTTTTCTGTGCATAATAGTCTACTTCTTGTTTTTCTTTCCTGGTGGATTTTGAACTACTCTTTAGGGTTTTTGTTGGGTCCTCTTTCTCTTGGTTTCTTTACACACAGAGGCAGCACACTCTTCCTCTCTGTAGTCTTTATTCGTCTTGTATCTACTTGCACCACAATTTGGACAGCTATCCAAATCCTTATAATCAGCACCTCGATACAGCATACAATGATTTCTGCACGCATGGATCTTCTCAACACCCATCGTCAGTGGACTGATTAGCTTCTTGGCATAGTATGTGTTAGCAGGCACTTTGTTCTCCTTAGGAAGCATGTCTGCAATAATACTCAAGAACGCATCGAAGCCAGCATCAGAAAGACCATACCTAGCTTTGCACACCAACAACTTAAGCACAGACCGCAGCGTCGTGAACTCTTTGGTGCAACCCTTAGACTCATCATACAAAGGCTCTTCTGCTGCCTTCATCAATGTCTTCATACCTTTCATGAAGAACATTGATGGATCGTCCACATGACGACGCAACATTGCCTCTAGAAATTCTGCATCTTCCGCAGCCATATTATTTGGTAGCACATTAGTTCTGACATCTTCATTTCCTCCTGCGAAACCATGATCTCCAACATTTGGCACAACATGTTCGACGTCAGGTTGTTGTGTCTCCTGTACAAACTGAAACCCACCATCAACCATATCTTCACCATCGACGTCGATGTTCGCAGGGTTTCCAGTTGTATAAGGCGCAGAGCTACCCTCTCCATGCTTTGTCCAAATCAAGTAATCATTCATAAATCCTCGGCGGACCAGATGAGAAAGGATTTGTTGAGTGTTATCAAATACAACAACATTTCTGCAGTCCATGCACGGACAATGTATGTGCGTCTTCTTTGTTCTCCAAGCATGATTCTTAGCGGCATCAATAAACCTATGGACCTCGGGTATGTATAATGGATCTAGTCTTGATAACTTATACATCCAAAATGACCTCTCCATCATTACCTGTAAAAAACAATAAATTGATTGAAATCAATGTAAAAAAGTAACCATATCTAGAGATTATATATTTGCTAGGTGAAACCCTAGATCTAAAAAGTGAATCATCAAATTGAGCAAGAATGAGCAAATTGAGGCAAGAGGGACACAAACTAACCTTTCTTGTTAATCTACTTCCAAGAAATGAAGATCAAAACCTCTCCCCTTGTATTTTGTAAAATCTGGACCTCCAAAATCGCCTCCAATGGAAGGTGGCAGCGAGAAACAGTGCTGCTCGGGGAGGAAGAGGGGGTATTTATACCAGAGATAGCATAGGCGGTTAGCTAGGAATTATTATTAGCTAGTGTTTATAGTTTACTGGGGTTTAAAGTAAAAAAAACTAAGTACCATAATTTAAAATACCTAAGTAAAAAAACATAGTGAAAAAAACAATTGAGAAATAAACAACATAATAAAAAACCTAAATATTATATAAAAAACTACATTTCCCTCTCTACATAAATACTCAAGAACACACCATTATACATGCAAACAAGAAAAGATATCATGCATAAATAAAATTAAAAAGTAAACATGAAGCAGTATAGATGAGAGACATTATTTAAACATCTTAAACAAGCTCACTCATTAACCTAGGTATTCTTCTCTCTCAGTCATGGGTGAAACCCTAGATCTAAAAAGTGAATCATCAAATTGAGCAAGAATGAGCAAATTGAGTCAAGAGGGACACAGACTAACCCAAAAAACAATTGAGAAATAAACAACATAATAAAAAAACATAAATATTATATAAAAACCTACATTTCCCTCTCTACATAAATACTCAAGAACACACCATTATACATGGAAACAAGGAAAGATATTATGCATAAACAAAATTTAAAAGTAAATACGAAGCAGTATAGATGAGAGACATTATTTAACCATCTTAAGCAAGCTCACTCATTAACCTAGGTATTCTTCTCTCTCACTCATGGGTGAAACCCTAGATCTAAAAAGTGAATCATCAAATTGAGCAAGAATGAGCAAATTGAGGCAAGAGGGACACAAACTAACCTTTCTTGTTAATCTCCTTCCAAGAAAATGAAGATCAAAACCTCTCCCCTTGTATTTTGTAAAATCTGGACCTCCAAAATCGCCTCCAATGGAAGGTGGCGGCGAGAAACAGTGCTGCTCGGGGAGGAAGAGGGGGTATTTATACCAGAGACGACACAGGCGGGTGTCTTAACCCAACCGCTAGTGAAAATGGTGGTATTTACACAGGCGGGTTGGCTAAGCCAACCGCCAGTGGAAATGCATTTACACTGGCGGTTGGCTTAGCCAACCGCCTGTATAAATGGTCCATTTACACTGGCGGTTGGGTTAGGCCAACCGCCAGTGTAAATGTATTTCCACTGGCGGTTGTTAACTGTTCACGACCCCCTTTTATATCACAGGTGCGTGATAACTAGAACCGCATGTGCTATGATTAGAGGGCGTCAGCTATGAGCAGTATTCTACTAGTGCTAATAACGCGTTAATTAGGCTTAATAGATAGATCTCGTGATTTTCCGTCCACCCGTTTAATTAGGTTTATATTTAGATCATATTTAGTCCTCCTAATCTTTAATTTACAAATGGTACAGTACATTTTGCAAAAATTTAGGAACTAAACCAGGTCTAAATTGAATACGGCCAGCATGAGGTGACTGTGCATTCTTTTTTTTTGAACCTCAGAACTGACTTTATTCATTCAAAATGGTTGCATCGTTTGCCAGTACATCAAGTATGTAATTAGGGGGCTCATCGTCCCAAATACAATTTTGTCTAATTGTTCTAGCTTGCATTGCTAAACTATGAGCCACCTGATTTGCTTCCCTACTACAATGTTCAATAGATATCTCCTGGAACCCACTCCATACAATATTGCACTCATCATAAATAGGAGCTGCAGAATTCGCCGAAAACCCTCCTTCGATCATAATTTGAACTACCTCCATACAATCTGATTGAATGATGAGCTTGTTGCATCCAATTCTTTGCGCTAACATCAACCCCTCCTTCAACGCATAGGCCTCTGCCATTGGTGCATCAATTAAGTGTGGCAAAAAGCTATGAGTCGCTGCCAGGAAGCCCCCCGAGCAGTCCCGAATCACCGCACCCACACTTCCACAACCACCATCTTCATCAAAACCTGCATCAACATTCACCATAACCTTCCCAGCCAGAGGTTTTTTCCATCCCTCTCTCAACTTCACTACTTTTTTCGTTGCGAGCATATAATTCTTGGTGAGTGCAACTATAGCCATGGCAGACCTTGAGGGATTCTGAACGGTCTCTCCATGAACCAATTGTCGGCGCTCCCACCAATTATACCATCCCGCCGTCAATACCAGTTCCGCAAAACCCACTCCCAACACTTGTACTTGATCTCTTTGTGTAATGATCTCCTCTAGAATAACTGAACCCGAATGATCAGTATTTATAATCTGCTCAATTTCCTCCCCAACACCCAATCGTCGCCTTATTCGGTCACAGGTTAATATCAAATGTTTGATATCCTCTGCCCCATTCTGACAAACCGGACAACCTCCTGTTTCTCCAATATGACGATTAGCAAGGATAGCTCGGCAAGAAATCAATCCCTTAAGCACCCTCCATCCAAAGATTTTTATCTTCGCTGGTACTTTTAAGTTCCAAAGCTTTTTCCAAAGTTTAGACCTTGATGCAGTCCCAACTTGCACCTGGATGGTTCTAACGCCAAACTTCTTTTCCCATTGACAGTGGTATGCTGACTTCACTGAAAAAAGACCACTTCTATTATGATGCCAAGCCACTACGTCTTCCCTGCCTGGTGTAATCGGAATCTGCATAATACGATACACATCTGTTGGCCAAAAGATAGACCGTAGTAAATCCTCATCCCAAGTATGATCTATAGGATTGATCAGTTCATCCACTGTGGACACCAATCTATTTCCCCTGACTGTTTGAACTTTCAAATTTTGACTTCCCGGTATCCAGTTATCTTCCCATATTTTTATTTGAGTACCATCTCCCACTCTCCAGATATACCCTTGCTTAAAACATTGGAGTCCATAAAAAATACTTTGCCAAGTGAACGAGCTCCCACTCTTCAATCTGGCGTTCAAAAGCTTGCCATCAGGAAAATACCGGGCTCTGAGAACTCTAGCACATAGCGATCCTGGATCGCTCAGCAGTCTCCACACTTGCTTGGCTAACATCGCCAAGTTAAAGCACTGCAAATCCCTGAAACCCATACCTCCTTTGCTCTTTTGCATACACATTTTCCACCACTCCTGCCAATGAATCCTCTTATGGTCCTCCTCGTCTCCCCACCAGTACTGCGAGATGACACTTGTAATTCCTTTGCAAATTTTTGTCGGAATTTTAAATACCATCATCGCATAAACCGGCACGGCTTGAGCAACAGCCTTGATAAGAGTTTCCTTTCCTCCAAAACTGAGAGTTTTTTCCTTCCATCCCGCTACCCGAGCCACCACCCTGTCAATCAAATGCCGAAAACAATCACTCCTGTCGGCCCCCACTAAAGCTGGGAGTCCCAAATATTTGTCTGTCAATGATTCAGTCACAATATTCAAACTTTGACAAACTTCCGCCTTCACCTCAACCTCTGTATTCTTAGAGAAATAGATACTTGATTTTGCCTCACTCACTTTTTTGTCGTGAACTTGCACAAAATCTGCTCAGGATATCCGATAGACAATCGGCATTCTTTTTATCTGCCTTCATCAATATTAGGGAGTCATCAGCGAAGAATAAGTGAGATATTGTTGGTGCTCCTCTACAAACTTTAACCCCCTCCAAATCTCCCCTCGCTTCTGCCTTCTTGATCATACACGATAAACCTTCAGCAACCATAAGAAAAAGATACGGTGATAAAGGATCACCCTGGCGTAATCCTCTAGTTGGCTTGACCATCTCAGTCTCATAATTGTTAAACCGTACTTTATATTGAACCGAGGAAACACACGCCATCATCAGCTGAATCCAGCGTTGATCAAACCCCAACTTTACCGTCATTTTTTCTAGGAAAATCCACTCCACCCTATCATAAGCTTTATGCATATCAAGCTTAATAGCACACACTCCATTTTTGCCTTTCTTCTTCTTCATTGAATGTATACACTCATAAGCCAACAAGATATTATCTGTAATCAATCTACCTGGGATAAAGGCGCTCTGGTACTCACTAATAATCTCAGGCAGGATTGATTTTAGCCGAAAGGAAAGCATCTTGGAAATAACTTTGTATACCACATTACATAGCGAGATAGGACGGAATTGAGTTACCTTCTCCGGATCATCCACTTTCGGAATCATAACTATGGTTGTGTTGTTCCAACCCATCGGTATTGTTGCATTATTAATAGCTCCCAGCACCTCTTCCACTAGATCATCCTCCAAAAAATCCCAGAACCGTTTAAAGAAAATAGCATGGAGACCGTCCGACCCAGGTGCTTTCAGGTCCCCAATACTAAATAAAGCTTTTTTAACCTCATCTCTTGTAAACGGCTCTAGAAGAGCCTGATTCATCTCATTTGTAACTCTCCTGTCCACATCATTCAAAATTTCATCCTCCACTTCTAAAACCTCCTTTGTAAATAATGTATCAAAATATTCCTTCACCATCACCCCCATCGTATCAATATCTTCATGTCTTACCCCCTGATCATCCACCAACCCTTTGACAAGGTTTCTCTTCTTTCGACTTGAAGCAGCTCGGTGAAAGAAATTAGTATTCCTATCACCAAATTTAAGCCAATTCGCACGAGCTCTTTGCACCCAGTAAATCTCTTCTTGTTCTAGTTGCAGCTCAATCTGGAGAAGGATCTCCTTTTGAGCAGATAAAGATTCATCTGTCTATGGTCCTTTCTTCAAAACCTCCATCTCCCTTCTTAACTTCTTAATTCGCTTGACAGGTTTTTTCAAAACCTTCCTGTCCCATTCATGCATGTCTGCATGTACTTGATTCAATTTATTCATTAGAGAAACTCCCGGTCCTTGGGCAACAGCCCGCGCCCAGGCCGTCTGCACCACCTCTAACACCGTCTCCTCTTTCAATTCTTTGGATAAAAAGGACAAGAAACCAACGAATACTTGCATGGTCCAATTTGCACGGAGAATCATTACTTGAAAAAAAAATGGACCAATGATGTACTCCAGGCCAGTTTATCTGAATAATATAATATGGAACCAGATTTGACGCGCGTGCATATCGCGTCGGTCCCTCTTCCCTAATGAGGTTTGTTTTGCGACTTGCACCACTGATACAAATAGGCAAACGGCAGCTCGCTGGGTGGCCTCTCTCTCATAGCAAAAAGGATGGGGATGCCATGCCCTGCTCTAGTCTCCGTCTTCCTCGCCGTCGTCGCAGTTTCCATTACCTTTACCGGTAAGCAGCTGATCTTCATCTTATCGATACATTTCGTCGTCCATGAATTGAACATGTATGCATATATATGTCCTTGATCTTTGTTTAGCTGCCGGCCGTGAATTAAGAGCCACAGTTTCGTGTTTGATTTGATTTGATCGCATCGCGCATCGACACATACAGGTGTTTGTTCCACTTCCACTTCCAGCACCAAGTGGTTCAACATCACCAACAGCTGCAGCCACACGGTGTGGCCGGCGATCACCTCCGGGGCCCGGGCCAGGGCCGGCTCGGCGGCGGCGCTGGACAGCACAGGATTCGAGCTCGCGCCGGGTGAGTCACGCGCCATTCCCGTGCCGTCGTCGCCGGGGTGGTCCGGCCGCGTCTGGGGCCGGACCCTCTGCTCCACCGACACCACCGGCACGGGCGGCAGCTTCAGCTGCGTCACCGGCGACTGCGGCTCGGGCCGCCTGGACTGCGCGGGCGGCAACGCCGCGCCGCCGGTGACGCTCGCGCAGTTCGCGCTCGGCGGGATGGACACCTACGACGTGAGCCTCGTGGATGGGTTCAACCTGCCCTTGCTGGTGGCGCCGCAGGGCGGCAGCTGCGCGGCGGCGGGGTGCGTGCGGGACCTCAACGGCGCGTGCCCGCCCGAGCTGCGTGTCATGGCGGCGGCCGCAGGCGGCACCGGCACCGCCGTGGCGTGCAGGAGCGCGTGCCAGGCGTTCGGGTCGCCCCAGTACTGCTGCACCGGCGAGTACGCGAACCCCGACACCTGCAAGCCGTCGCCCTACTCGGAGCTGTTCAAGAAGGCGTGCCCGCGGGCGTTCAGCTACGCGTACGACGGCTCCTCCACCTTCACGTGCGGCGGGGGAGCCGGCGATAAAACCTATGTCATTACCTTCTGCCCCATCACAAGGTAAGTGCGTGTGTGGTAGTCAAGAAAGCGACTTATCCGAAAATGTCAACTCCACGGTGGCGCCACGGTGGCGCCACAAGAACGGACACGATCGACGTTATTATTACATAGGAATCCTTGTGTTTTGACGATTTTGATCAAATGTGATTTTATCCTTGATTTACACAAGTTTCTAGTTTTGTCGAGCTAGTTTCGTTGGTCAAGATCATTCTGGTATCTGACCAAATTGCTCATGAAGCTTTGTCAAGTTTATTAATTACTATCTTGTCGATCGTAATCAATAATGGATGAAGATTTTTTTTTTTTGAGTAAAATACAAATCCGGTCCTTAAACTTTTTAAGAGGTGTCACCCCGGTCCATAAACTTTGTAAGTATGTCATTTGTGTTCCTAAACTTAATTTGGGTCTCAAATGAGATGTTTGCGGGTGTTGTCTTCTATAATATTAGCAGGAAACCCCCTATCATCTCTTTGTTTCAAGAGCCTGAACGCTATTGACCATTGCGTGTTCTAAATGAATTTGCTGAACGAAATAGCCTGAACGCATCTACTTCGGCTCCTGGTCATTAATTTGCGGGTGCTTACTGATTCAAGAGCATGCTTCAGCCGTTCCAGCCTGAAAGCAAGCATGTACTGAATGAATAAGGAGCCTGAAACTCGTACAGAACATTGACCATCGCATGAACTGAATGAGGAGCCTTAGTAAATAGATGACGCATGTACTATTTTTCTACAATGAGGAGCCTTAGTAAATAGATAAAAATATATCTCAATATTTAACAGCTCACACATAATTAAACTGAAGGTACGTAGGTAACAGCTCACACATAATTCAACCTAAAGAGTATTGTAGAAAAATAGTAGGCGGTGACTACACAATGTCACCATGTCTTTCCTCTTGCACTTGAGAAGCTTTTTTGGAAGATCTTCCTGTTGATGTCTTTGCCTTCTTGGAAGAAGTTTTCTGACTTGTAGACGATCTCTTCTTGGATAATGCAGCCCTGCCTGCAACTGTGCTTGTGGTCAATGGAGCTGGTCTTTGCACCGGCAGGTTGGACAAGATGAAGCTTGGATCTGGTAGAGGCCCTAGGGGTTGTGACAGTGAGCTTTCATGTGTCTCCTGAAATATCAGTGAAAGATTTGTGTTAGAAAATATGAGTGAAGTATCCATGCCGTACATAGAGGAGCAATGAAATACAGAAAGAATCTGACCTCGCCAAGCATTTGAGAAAGAACATTGCTGCTAGCTTGTGTCATTTCTACAAGTGATGGTGGCTGCGTGGATGAGATGTTTACTGGGTCTGATGTCTCATTTTCATTTACTTGATCAGCAGCTGCTCCCATTGCCTGTTGTTCAGCCTCTACCTGAATTGTGGCTTGTGTTGTAGCAACTAAGGCCTTTGCTTCTTCTACACTATAGCCCATTTTTTTAGCCTGCAACCGGCTTTATTATGTCCACCATCTGAACAATGGCTGCAATGCATTGTCACACCATGCCTAGATAACCTTGGTCCATTTCTACCTGGTACCTCATGTGCTTGCTTCTTCCTAGCCTTAGGAGGTCTACCAACCCTTTTCTCATAAACTGGTGGGAGGACATCACGTGCATTCATTTTCTCCCACTGTGACTTATCTTTTGAAAGGTCCTAGTTTGGTTTTGGTAATTGAGTGACAACTTAGGTGGACTAATATGTGTTTGAAGTGAATTACACAGGTGATTAGTCCATAGGTGATCATGTGTGAGCAACATATGCCATAGAGGTGAAATGGCTTGGAAGATGTTGCAAGGCTCACACATGTGAAGAAGGAGCTTAATGCACATGAAACATGACATGTGGTCATGTGGCTAAGATGGTGAAGATCAAGGCAAGACTTGGCTTGATGGACCGGTTGCAAAGGTGAAGGGCAAGTTGGAGGCTTTGAAGCCGTTGGTACCGAGTGTCGGGAGGCTTAAGCAAGACTTGGCGCCGAAGGACCGAAGCGATGGTGAAGAGCAAGTGATGTCAAGATCGATGGACCATGGAGGCCATGTGATGATATGAAGTGGATCATATCATTTGATGAAGAGGTTGGTGCATGTGTTGCATCAACACATGGAGGAGATGGAATGGAATGCGCAAGGCAAAGGTATACTTATAGGGCATTTCATTTCACCGGTCATAGGTGTGTAGAGAAGATTATGACCGGGTTTAGGATAGATGGCCGTACTATTAAGAGGAGCAAACTTGTTTGCATATCGGTCATCTAGTGCCACTTGAGCGATCTAACTTTGCGATGTTGTTAGGATCGAGTGGCGTGGTGAGAGCAAGTGAAAATCCTTTGAAAAATGATTGTGAAAATGCTAACACACATGCACATGATGGTGTACACTTGGTGGTGTTGGCACATTTGCAAAGGAGAAGGTGTTGGAGTTGATTCGGATCAACTCGGAGAAGTTTCGGAGAAAACTTTGGTTGAAAAAGAGAAGCGATGGATCTTGGATTGGAATTCTGTACTAATCCTTTGTGATTTGGATCTTGTATTCATGTGGGATGTGTAGCCCTCTGAATAAGCTTTCCAAAATGTCCAAGATCATCGAAATCGGAGTTCGGAGCTAAGAGTTATGGTCGTTTTAGCGCGGAGGTCAGTTTTGGCCTAGAGGTAGTACCGACCCTACTACCGACCCTGAGGCCGGTAGTACCGCCATAACCTCGGTACTACCGACCCCTCCGCGAGCAGATCGCAAAACTCTCTGTTCGGGGGAGTTTTTGGCCTACCGGTAGTACCGCCATAACCTCGGTAGTACCGGGGCCGGTAGTACCGACCCTGAAGTCGGTAGTACCGACCCTACTACCGACCCCTCTGTAGGCAGCGCGCAAACTCTCTGTTCGGAGGAGTTTTGGCCTAGAGGTAGTACCGCCATAACCTCGGTAGTACCGGGGCCGGTAGTACCGACCCTGAAGTCGGTAGTACCGACCCTACTACCGCCCGTGTTAGAAAGGCGATTCTAACGGTCCTTTTGACCGCCGGTAGTACCGACCCTTGGGTCGGTAGTACCGACCGAAGGCGTGGAAGCTCGGGAAAAGGGGAAAACGGCTAGTTTGTGGCTCCCCTCTATAAATAGAGGGGTGGCCGGCCCTTGGGCGAGGTTGAGCACCCTAGGGACTTTGTGTCCATGGTTGGGAAGTGCTTAGGAGCCCTCTAACTCGCATATGCTTATTAGTGCTTATCCGATTGTGTGAGAGAGCGATTCTAGTGCGGTGCATGAGAGATTGCAAGAGTTGGCACTAGGTGATTGAGTTGCAAGCCGGTGGTGCTTATTACTCTTGGAGGTTGCCACCTCCTAGACGGCTTGGTGCGTGTCTCCGTCGTGAAGCCCGCGTGAAGATTGTGCGTGGCTCCGGAGAAGCTTTGTGAGGGGCATTGTGCTCGCCCCGCGGGAGATCGCGAAGAGCAACTCTAGTGGAAAGAGGCGTGAAGAGCGCCAAGTGGTCCGGCCGGATCAAAAGCTAGAGCTCTTGGTGAGCACTCCATCGTGGAGAGGTTGGCTTAGTGTCACCACTAGCAAGAGGATCGGCGGCAACCTTGGGCTTGCTTCAACGGGGACTAGCTTGGTGGCAACCAAGTGAACCTCGGGATAAAATCTTGTGTCCCCGTCTCTTATTGCTCTTATTGTTCTTTGTTCCTTGTATATTACGCTTGTTTGTGTTCTTCGTGTTCTTCCTCCCTCCTTCACTCTATCTTAGGTTGGGAAGACTCGATCTACCTTTTGGAAAGGAATCAAGACGTGGGGAAGCTACATTCGTCATCTACATCATCTAGGGAAGTGGGGTAATTGCTAGATCTGAGATTGCATCTCATCCCCTTCGATTTCGTAGCTTCCTGCAGGTGCTCGGTAGTACCGGCTTGGAAGCCCGGTAGTACCGGCGTCGGTAGTACCGGCCCTACAGCTCGGTAGTACCGACTGCCTGCTGTTTGCACTAGCTTGTATTGCAATATTTATTCTTGTGCTAGTGTTTAGTTGCTTAGTTTGTGTAGCTAAGTTGAGCTCTCTAATTTGGCTTGGGTAGCCTTGTTATTGAGCATTGCTAGTGAGCTTAGGCTTTGTGCTTTGCTTGCTAGATTGCTTAGGAGCTCCCCCGTGCTTGAAGTACTAGTTGCATAGGCTTGTGTGACCTTGCTTCTAGAATTGGTTAGGTGAGCTCTAGCTAGCCCGACACCTTATTTGCATTGATTAGGATCTTTTGTAAGGTGTCATAGAGTATAGGTAGAGAGGTGTAGTCTTGGCTAGACCGATAGTTTTAATTCCGCATTTATTTCGGTTAGCCGCTCCAATTAAGTTTAATTTTAAAAGGGACTATTCACCCCCCCTCTAGTCCGCCATCTCGACCCTTCAAGTGGTATCAGAGCAAGGTCTCTCATTTGTGGTCTTCACCGACCCGAGAGGATGGCGACTTACGGGCTAGGAATTGATTGTCCACACATTTTTGATGGCACTCACTTTACACGATGGAAAACTTGGATGATGTGTAATTTCAAGTTTATTTGCCCTCAAATGTGGTGGATCGTAGATGTAGGCTTTTCTCATGTGTTGGATGAAATGAATCTAACTCAAGCACAAGAGAAATGCCTAGATCTCGAGTGCCAAGCTACTAACATCATTTTTAGATCTTTGCATGATAATATCTTTAGTGAGATCATGGATATGGAGTCCTCCCATCACATGTGGAAGTATCTCAATGACAAGTATGGGAGTGCTCCAATTGATGATGATGTTAGTGAGCCCGAGGAAGAGGCACACGAGGTGGTTGAGCAAGACCACAACCCCGTGATTGTGGAAGATTGCTCCACCTCAAGCTCAAGTGATGCAAGTGATGATGATATTCCAAGCACACTTGATGATGATGGTTCATGCTCCGGCTATGAGAGTGATACTTCTTCGAGCTCTCCAGCCACTACATCGCATTGCTTCATGTCACACGGTGACACTAAGGTTTGCAAAGCTAATGTGATTGATCTTAATGCATATGAGGAGCTCTTGAGTAAATATGCTAGCATGACCATCGCTTTAGAAAATGAGATGTCTAAAAATGCAAAATTGACAAAAGAAAACTCATTTCTAAAGAATGCATGTGAACAACAAAAGGATCTACTTTATGTTACTACTTGTTCACATGATGAGCTAAAATTGACTCATGAGGAACTATGTGTTGCTCATGATAACTTGGTAAAAGACCATGCTTTTCTCACTAAGAAGCTTTCTAATGTAGAAACTAAAACTAGTGAGAGCTCATCACATGGGTCAAATGATCTATTGCAAAACGTTGCTAACCCATGTGATGTAGGCAAGAAGCATATATCCACCTCTTGTGAAGATTTATTATCTATGCCATGTTCTTCACATATAGATGCTTGTTCTACTTCCTTGTCTTGTGAGACTAACATTTTGAAGGAGAACAATGAGCTCAAAAGTGAAGTGAAGAACTTGAGCAACAAGTTAGAGAGGTGGTGTAGATCAAAG
The DNA here is from genome assembly GCA_009763385.1 of Coix lacryma-jobi var. lacryma-jobi. Classification (NCBI taxonomy): domain Eukaryota; kingdom Viridiplantae; phylum Streptophyta; class Magnoliopsida; order Poales; family Poaceae; genus Coix; species Coix lacryma-jobi. The sequence goes on from CM019826.1 coordinate 158,391,458, forward strand.
GTCACCCATGAGCACATGATGAAAAATCAAAGAAGCTATGGTGACATGAGTGGCATTGGCTTTGACAAAAGCAATGTCAAAGGCAAGAGATGGGGCAAGAGAAGACATGAAAGAGAAATGAAGAAGCAAGAACAAGAAAAGCTATCTCATTTCATGTGCTATCAATGCCATGAGATGGGACATCTTGCAAAAGCTTGCCCCAACAAGAAGAAGCCCCAAGATCAAATCAAGATCAACCATGAAGATGATAATATGGGGAAGAAGACAAGAAGGGGAGGTAGAAGATCAAGATCAACACAAGACCTCGCCCAAGTCAAGTGCTATGAATGTGAGAAGATGGGTCACTTTGCCTCAAAGTGTCCCAACAAGCTTGAGAAGAAGGCTCAAGCAACCCAAGTGAGGCAAGGCAATGAGAAGCAACACATGAGCAAGGAAGAGAAGGCTCAATCAAGAAGAAATTGCTACTCATGCCGGGAAAGGGGACACATGGCTCATTCATGTCCCCTAGGTAACATTCCTAAGCCTATTTCAATTGCTAATGATTCTATGCTTAGGAAGGATGATAATGGTACCTCTAAGACTACCATTACAACTCATTCCGCTATTCATACTAAGGCTATGCCAAAGTATGTTGCACCTAACTTGAGAGGACCCAAACAAGTTTGGGTACCATCAACTAGTGGATGAATGTGTGTAGGTACCATGGTATTGGAGACTTGATTCAATTTGTTCTATGTTGATCATCATGTGATTGAATCAAGTAATGAAGCTTAGTGCAAATCCATCCCAATGCCAAGACAAAAGAGTGAAGTCCAAGTGCTACAACATACAAGTGCAAAAGATCAAGTTGTGGTGGTAAAATGGAATATTTGAAGGCTTGCAATCAAATTTAGTTGAAGCTTGCTTTTGGATGATCATGAGCTACTAAGGTATATCTCTAGTTGATCATGTTATTTTAGATGCATATGAGATGATTGAATCGGATATATATGCATATGTTGCTTGCTATAAGATGATTGAATGGATTTGATGCTTAGTGATCAAAATTGAGTTAGTTTGAATGGATATGTTCATGAGACTTCTTTTAGTAAGTGATTTGAATGGATATATGTCTTGTGAGAGTATTCAAACATGTTAGCTCAAGTTTGATTCAAATTGGTAGAGTATAGCTCAATTGCTCCAAGTTGTCAAAAATCTGAAATCTGAGCTAGCTGTGATAATAGCCATGTTTGAATGATCAAATCTATTTGGATTGGCTTGAAATTTGGTACACATGCTCTACACTTATGATATTAGTTTCTGTGCAAAATTCATGATTATTGGATAAGATATACTTTGGTTTTGGAGTAGATCTTGTCAACTATAGTGCAGCAGCTTTCAGCATGTAGTACTATGGAAAGAATTGAAATCTGGTAGCAATCTAGAAAGCCAATGAAGCTCAAATTTTTATGGCTGCTAGAACACTTAGAGAGGCACATCTCCACCAAATTTCATAGTCATTGGACTTATATTTTGGGAGATATGCATGTTTCTTTGAGAAGGACAGAATCTGCCAGAAAAGTGACAATTATTGGATTAATCTAGAGTCACTTTGATTGAAAGGCCCTCAAGTTGGAATCATGTTTATAAGTGTTTGAGGGACCTATGTTTGGTTTTGAGATGAGCTAGAAGTATGACAAAGATGAGTACAAGTTCATTTGATTGAAGAGTGTATTTGGCACACATTTGATACTCAAATTGAAGATCAAGACCAACATCAAGATGAAGAGAAAGATCAAGTCCTAGTATCAATTGAAGATCATTTGGAAGAAAGAAAAGGACTCAAAGAAGGAAGAGTTGAACTCAGGCAACCTTGCAAGAAGCTTCCATCATGATGAGTTCACCATTGGATCAATCAAACAAAGGCATTTCGAGTAAGGATCAAGGATGTTCTTTGGAGAGAGGTCACTTCTCCCTTATGTAGGGGCTTGCCACCTTTTGTAGGTTAACCAAGTGTGGTACTTGGAAGGCTAATATGGAAGTGGTGATTCAAAGGATATTTGAGATGCTTAGTTGAAGCAATGAAAGGATTGACCAAGCAAAGCAAGCAACATCCAAGATAGAAAAGCAAATCTTGCCAACTCAAGTGGTATTTATATGCAAGCAAAGGTCAAATGAAGAAGCAAGTCAACCACAACAAGATAGTGCACTTGATCATATGGGTGAAGATTTGATTCTTTCAATTGGTATCTATTGGTCTTCACCATGGACTTCACATTGCTATTTTCGGAGTTGGAATCAAATGACTAACCTCTACTCCAAGATAGCAAGGTATCATTGTTTGTCATATGCATTCATACTATGCTTAGGACTTGATTAGAGCATATAGACATCCTTGTGATACTATCTAGGAGCATCCATGAAAATCAAATGTTTTGATGCTTATATGATGCCACTATTGCTTCTATGCTTTACATGATCTAGTGGTAACATATAACATGTTTATGGGCTTGCAATCCTAGTGTTTAATCTAGAGAATGAGCAATGGAACATTTAACCAACATGAGTAAGATAACCATTGCAAAAATGTGTGAAGAAGCTTACTCTAGAGCAAACAGTGTTAAATGTTTCATGCAAATGATCTAGGTTGAACCACAAATGAAATGAAACAAACATCTCTCTCTTAACAAATTTGAACCTCCTTTATGCAAACCTTTTATGGAAATAGATGACAAAGGGGGAGAAAGTATAACAAAGATAAAATGAAAGGGGGAGAACAAAGATAAAATGAGGGGAGAGAATGTAAAGATAAAATGAAAATGTTTTTGAGCACACAAGTAGGGGGAGCAAGCTCATGAACTTGGTTGTTCCATTTGATATGTGCATAATCATGTGCTTGCTTGCATTGCATAAGCTTTCAAAGCTTTCAAATCTTATATGCATGCTTGTGTGGTGTATGCTAGTTATAGGGCTTAATTGGTGATTTGATAACTAGCATGCATAGGTTGATAGCTAGACTTGTGCTTTTCATGCAAACTAGACCCTTGCTTCTAAAGTTGATCTCACGGGGTTTTCTAGTTTTTATGATGTCTAGCTACTCTTGGTGCTAAAGAAGGTGTACAACTATGAACTTCATCGATAACACGCTTCAAAGGTTATTCTATACACCTTAGCACTTTTTGGTAGTAATTACTCTCCCACACTTCGATATCTATGCATATGTGCAAGTTTCATTTTCAAACACTCTAGCACATATGTAGGGGGAGCTAATACTACCAATTCGGATTTGTGCTACTTGTCCAAAATCCTTTACACATGGTAAAATAGCTTGGGCAAGCAACATGAATCCAAACCAAGTTAGCAATTTACATTCTTGTGAAGTGCTAGCTTGGAATAAGCTTAATTTCCATATCTTTGTAGAGTTGTCATCAATTACCAAAAAGGGGGAGATTGAAAGGTCCTAGTTTGGTTTTGGTAATTGAGTGACAACTTAGGTGGACTAATATGTGTTTGAAGTGAATTACACAGGTGATTAGTCCATAGGTGATCATGTGTGAGCAACATATGCCATAGAGGTGAAATGGCTTGGAAGATGTTGCAAGGCTCACACATGTGAAGAAGGAGCTTAATGCACATGAAACATGACATGTGGTCATGTGGCTAAGATGGTGAAGATCAAGGCAAGACTTGGCTTGATGGACCGGTTGCAAAGGTGAAGGGCAAGTTGGAGGCTTTGAAGCCGTTGGTACCGAGTGTCGGGAGGCTTAAGCAAGACTTGGCGCCGAAGGACCGAAGCGATGGTGAAGAGCAAGTGATGTCAAGATCGATGGACCATGGAGGCCATGTGATGATATGAAGTGGATCATATCATTTGATGAAGAGGTTGGTGCATGTGTTGCATCAACACATGGAGGAGATGGAATGGAATGCGCAAGGCAAAGGTATACTTATAGGGCATTTCATTTCACCGGTCATAGGTGTGTAGAGAAGATTATGACCGGGTTTAGGATAGATGGCCGTACTATTAAGAGGAGCAAACTTGTTTGCATATCGGTCATCTAGTGCCACTTGAGCGATCTAACTTTGCGATGTTGTTAGGATCGAGTGGCGTGGTGAGAGCAAGTGAAAATCCTTTGAAAAATGATTGTGAAAATGCTAACACACATGCACATGATGGTGTACACTTGGTGGTGTTGGCACATTTGCAAAGGAGAAGGTGTTGGAGTTGATTCGGATCAACTCGGAGAAGTTTCGGAGAAAACTTTGGTTGAAAAAGAGAAGCGATGGATCTTGGATTGGAATTCTGTACTAATCCTTTGTGATTTGGATCTTGTATTCATGTGGGATGTGTAGCCCTCTGAATAAGCTTTCCAAAATGTCCAAGATCATCGAAATCGGAGTTCGGAGCTAAGAGTTATGGTCGTTTTAGCGCGGAGGTCAGTTTTGGCCTAGAGGTAGTACCGACCCTACTACCGACCCTGAGGCCGGTAGTACCGCCATAACCTCGGTACTACCGACCCCTCCGCGAGCAGATCGCAAAACTCTCTGTTCGGGGGAGTTTTTGGCCTACCGGTAGTACCGCCATAACCTCGGTAGTACCGGGGCCGGTAGTACCGACCCTGAAGTCGGTAGTACCGACCCTACTACCGACCCCTCTGTAGGCAGCGCGCAAACTCTCTGTTCGGAGGAGTTTTGGCCTAGAGGTAGTACCGCCATAACCTCGGTAGTACCGGGGCCGGTAGTACCGACCCTGAAGTCGGTAGTACCGACCCTACTACCGCCCGTGTTAGAAAGGCGATTCTAACGGTCCTTTTGACCGCCGGTAGTACCGACCCTTGGGTCGGTAGTACCGACCGAAGGCGTGGAAGCTCGGGAAAAGGGGAAAACGGCTAGTTTGTGGCTCCCCTCTATAAATAGAGGGGTGGCCGGCCCTTGGGCGAGGTTGAGCACCCTAGGGACTTTGTGTCCATGGTTGGGAAGTGCTTAGGAGCCCTCTAACTCGCATATGCTTATTAGTGCTTATCCGATTGTGTGAGAGAGCGATTCTAGTGCGGTGCATGAGAGATTGCAAGAGTTGGCACTAGGTGATTGAGTTGCAAGCCGGTGGTGCTTATTACTCTTGGAGGTTGCCACCTCCTAGACGGCTTGGTGCGTGTCTCCGTCGTGAAGCCCGCGTGAAGATTGTGCGTGGCTCCGGAGAAGCTTTGTGAGGGGCATTGTGCTCGCCCCGCGGGAGATCGCGAAGAGCAACTCTAGTGGAAAGAGGCGTGAAGAGCGCCAAGTGGTCCGGCCGGATCAAAAGCTAGAGCTCTTGGTGAGCACTCCATCGTGGAGAGGTTGGCTTAGTGTCACCACTAGCAAGAGGATCGGCGGCAACCTTGGGCTTGCTTCAACGGGGACTAGCTTGGTGGCAACCAAGTGAACCTCGGGATAAAATCTTGTGTCCCCGTCTCTTATTGCTCTTATTGTTCTTTGTTCCTTGTATATTACGCTTGTTTGTGTTCTTCGTGTTCTTCCTCCCTCCTTCACTCTATCTTAGGTTGGGAAGACTCGATCTACCTTTTGGAAAGGAATCAAGACGTGGGGAAGCTACATTCGTCATCTACATCATCTAGGGAAGTGGGGTAATTGCTAGATCTGAGATTGCATCTCATCCCCTTCGATTTCGTAGCTTCCTGCAGGTGCTCGGTAGTACCGGCTTGGAAGCCCGGTAGTACCGGCGTCGGTAGTACCGGCCCTACAGCTCGGTAGTACCGACTGCCTGCTGTTTGCACTAGCTTGTATTGCAATATTTATTCTTGTGCTAGTGTTTAGTTGCTTAGTTTGTGTAGCTAAGTTGAGCTCTCTAATTTGGCTTGGGTAGCCTTGTTATTGAGCATTGCTAGTGAGCTTAGGCTTTGTGCTTTGCTTGCTAGATTGCTTAGGAGCTCCCCCGTGCTTGAAGTACTAGTTGCATAGGCTTGTGTGACCTTGCTTCTAGAATTGGTTAGGTGAGCTCTAGCTAGCCCGACACCTTATTTGCATTGATTAGGATCTTTTGTAAGGTGTCATAGAGTATAGGTAGAGAGGTGTAGTCTTGGCTAGACCGATAGTTTTAATTCCGCATTTATTTCGGTTAGCCGCTCCAATTAAGTTTAATTTTAAAAGGGACTATTCACCCCCCCTCTAGTCCGCCATCTCGACCCTTCATCTTTGCAAGGCCAAATACTGTAGGCATAAGCACTATTATAAGCATCTAGTGAGTAGCAACTCGGTAGCACAGATTCAGGTGCTACCCTCTCATGTCGTAGACAGCTAACTGCATGGCAACAAGGAATGCCAGTCAATTGCCACCTCCTACAGTCACATGTTTTTGCTGTCAAGTCTACAATGTGCTGATAATCCCTGACTAACACCTGAAACACTCCAGCACCAGATGGCAGTGGGTAGCATACATTTGCAAACTCAGTGTTTCTAGCCAACTTTTTCCTGATCTTTGGGCAAAAAGAACTTGTGATCTCATTTTCTAGTTCTTTTCTCTTGCTGAAATGCCTTGTCATCAACTGACACTTGATCTTTTCAAACATAGATAAAATTGGTAACTCCCTAGCTTCCAATATGTACTTATTGAAGACCTCACAATTGTTGTTCAACAATATATCACATTTGGGAAAAGTAGAAAAGTAGGCTCTTACCCAAGTGTTGGGTTCCATTTTTGACAACCATTCATAAGCACCAACATCCAAGGCCTTCATCTTTTCCATATTCCTTTTCCATGAATCCTCTGAGGAAGATCTTGCACATGTCCACAATTGGTTTTTTAGCACCTCACCTTTGAACTTCTCTTGGAAATTTGAATAAAGGTGCCTTACACAGAACCTATGTTCTGATTCTGAAAAAACCTGCTTCACAGCTGGTATTAAGCCCTACAAAACAAAAGAAAAAAATATTAGAAGCCACCCAAAGCATACCAGGTACAATCCAAATTTACACACACTCACTTTTTGCTTGTCAGTCATTATTGTCCAGGGGTAGGTGTTCTCAATTTGTAGATCAGACTTGAGAGTCTCCAAGAACCACTTCCATGTTGCCAGTGACTCAACTTCCACCACAGCCATTGCTATAGGAAAAATACAATCATTGGGATCCATGCCAACTGCAGTAAGAAGTTGGCCCCCATGTTTGGTCTTAATGAAGCAACCATCCAAGCAAATTATGGGCCTGCAGCCTGAAATAAATCCCCTTTTGCAAGCATCAAGGCTCATATAACATGTGCTGAACCTACTATTAGTCACATTCAGGAAAAATGATGACCCAGGGTTGCTCCTCCTCAACTCTTGACCATAGTCCCACAGAGAATTGAATTGAAGGTCCTCATCACCATGGATTGTCTTCCTAATCAGCCTTCTTGCTCTAGCCACTTTACTTCTAGAAGGAGTTAGATTCCACTCTTTTTGTATTGTTCTGCTAAGACTAGTGATGCTCATATTTTCATTGGCCCTAAAAGATTCCAAGTATTTTCCAGCAATCCATCTAGCAGAACACTTCCTGACTTGCCACTGTTTTTGGCAAGTATGGCCTCCATAGTAGGTTTTGACTACAAAAGATTTTATTCTACTATCAAATGAAGCAAAAAAAGTCCATGGGCACCCTTCAGCGCAGTGTGCTCTGACTCTAGTCTTGTCATTTCTTGGCATCACTATGTCTACTCTGTGCTTGACACTATACTCATTGATGGCTTCTCTAACCTTTTGAACTGAAGGAAAAACAAGACCTACTGAGAATGCAGGATTTACCATGTCCTCCTCTCTGAATGACTTGAAGTTTTTTCCACCTTCTCCTTCACCATCTGATTCTGGTAGGTCAAGGCCCTCATCATCGGTGTCTTCCTCCTCTGACACTATATCTGGCCTATTGACATCAAAAGACTTCAGCCTGCTACCCTTTGCTTTCTTGTTATCTTTTGCACCGATCTCTCCCATATTGTCTTCATTTTCATCGGCAAATGTCTCCAAAATGTTTGTATCCCCATCCTCGATTTCATTGTCACTATCAAGGAAACCATCACATTCTTCACTTGTACGAGGACCACTTGATTCACCTTCAGTACATTTAAATTGATGCACAGTCCTGTTCTGCAAATTAGTATAGAAAACCGGGATCTTTTCACCAACAGCAGGCTCATACGACACTTTAGGAAGCTCAGCGATTTCATCAGCTACAATATCATCCCAATTAATCCCAGCAGCAGTGCTAACATGTTCAAAGTACAGTACAAAATTTTTAACCTTGTGCACAATATCAATCATGGCATTGGTGTCTTGGTCTTGAAGAAGAATTCTAAGGCCACCTGGGAAGGGCAAACCAGGTAACAACCAGTGAAATCTAATATTGTCTTCCGTTTTGTAGCCTAATTGCTGCACAAAATCATCAAACCATAGTAGGGACCAAGTCTCTGCCTCCAACCCATCAAAAAAATCAATTTTTTCATCCACATAGCTTCTGAGATTACCACTGCCAACAAAAAATCCGCCATGGTGAACCTCTACACTGAACTGACCCCCACTATCACCTACATTGCCGGAAAAAACACACAAATCTCGATCAAGCAGTTCATGATTTTAGAGACCATGAAATCTGATTTTAGAGAACTTACAATACACAGGCGGCGGTTGCCCTTTGCGCCGCAGCAGCGAGGCCATGGTGAACAGCCGGCTGCCCAACTCGTGTGGCTCCTCTGCCTGATCAGCCTGGATCGCCGATTGCCTACTAGCAGCCGTGCGAGTCGGCACGAGGGCACCACGCAGCCGCCGCCATCGCGAGTCACGAACAGCGCGACGAAAAGATACGAACAGTCACGTGGAATAGGAAAAGACCGATGGGATCCGGTGGATGTAGGTGTAGTCAAATGATTACAAGGTATGGGGGCCTATTTGCATAACTGTAATGGCTAATCGGGTGCTAATAGGCTGCTTTAAGACCCAAATTAAGTTTAGACATGCAAATGACATACTTAGAAAGTTTATGGACCGGGGTGACACCCCATAGAAAGTTTAAGGTCCGGATTTGTATTTTACTCTTTTTTTTTTTGAGACGATAATGGATGAAGAATTAACCTTGTCCTTTTTGCGTTTTTTGTGGCTGCAAGCAGTGGCAAGCCCTCCACCAGCCCCGACTCACAGTCGCAGTCGCAGCCACCGGCCGTGACGGGGAACCTGCCGCACATCGACGGCACCAAGCCATACGCCGGCGGCAGCCAGGTCGGCGCTCCTACGGCAGCTTTGGCAAAGTCGACCATCATCATCGGCCTTGTCAGCGCCATCTTCACTTTCCTGGCAGCCGTCTACGGTGTGGTGAAGTGCTCGAGGTGCTTCAGGCAAGGTGCAGGCGAATAGTACGTAATCGATCTAGATTAACACGGAAGATGCAATATTATTATATCACTTCTCTTATATCATCGGTGGCAGTGGTGGTGGTGGTGGTGTTCCGTAAATGTATCATTGTTTCAGCACACAAAACATTGTAACTTATTTTTAGTGAGTTATTCTTTTAATTATTTGTACTGCTAGTTGGTTGTATTAGATTATTGTTATCTTTTTCTAGCAAATGTATAGATGTCCAAACGGACGGTCCCGCACTATCCCGACTCGGGCACTATTCGGCCCGGCCTTAGAGGGTCGTGCCAAATAGGGCTGCCGTGCCTGACCCTCGGTCCAGGCACGACACTATAGGGATTTGGTCGTGTCGTGCCGTGCCGAATGACCCCTCGTGCCTGCTAGGCTCGCCGTCGCAGCCACGCGCGGGAGACGTGCCCGGTCGCGCGCCGCCGCCACGGGGAGGCGCCCCAGCCGCGCTTCGTCGCCGCGAGGAGGCGCCCCGGTTGCGAGCCGCCGCTGCCACGTCGAAGAGAGAGGAGCAGAGAGAGAATTGCGGCTAGGGAGTGAAGAAAGGAAGAGTTAGCTAGGATTTGAGGCATACTTTTGTTTATATATGTCACTCTATCTCATCCAACAGTGCTAGTCCCTTCTAAAGTCATCCGACGGTGAAAATAATCGTGCCGCTATCGTGCCAGCCTATTAGTCGTGTCGTGCCCGTGTCGTGCCATCGTGCCAGATCTACGGCCCAGACACGGCACCACGCTCGTGCCCGTGCCGGCACTGGCACTATAATCTTCGTGATGTGCCATGCTAGGGCCGTGCTTTTTCAGACCGTGCCCGTGTCAGCCTATTGGACCTGGACATCTATAGGCAAATGTCGATGGCCTTGTTCACACATTGCTTCTGTGAATGTCGATGGCCTTGTTCACACATTGCTTCTGTGAATCTGCTCTGCAGGCGCGGCTGGCTAATCGATTGAGTGACTGACTATAGAATCTTAGCATCTTCCGTAAGTGCGCCTAATCTCCTAAGGCTGCGTCCGGTTACTCCGGTTTTACACCCGGAATTATTTCAAATCATCAAAAGAATACAGATTAATAAATCAAATTCAGATGGAATCATTCTAGGTGCTCAATCCAGACCAACCGAACAGGTCCTGAATGGGCAACAACCGCTTTAGATAATGATAGTTGCTTTGATTGAATTCTACCAAGGAAGCAACTACAGCAGTCTCGTGGTCGGTTGGCTTTTACATACTACTGTGAACACAAATTAATCATTGAAAGCGGTCAACGTGCGGGGAAAGAATTGCTTTTAATGCAAACCAACTTTGTTTGTTAATTTGTTTGTGCAGCAAGAATTTTTATTACAAAAAAAAAAACAAATTACCCCTCATGGCCTAATAAACTCCTCATTTGACATAACCCCAGCCAGCAGCACAGTTGATGCGGCCCCGCGAAAATTGTCGCCTACCATTTTCTACCAACCACATGCTCTCGTGCGCGCCGTGGTGCCGACCAAAAATCAGTTGGTCACCCTGCGCCGGCGACGACTGGGACGTGATATATTGGCTGTTCCAGTATTGGCTGCACGTACAGGCTATACATGTTGATTCGCAGCCCGTCGCGTTCTCGCTATTGCCACAATGCACCACGCGCCAGTCAAATGGAAGACGAAGCAAGAAGGAAGAGGAGGGCAATTTGGTCTAAAAAATCAGACAAATGAGTCAAAACTCAAAAGGGTAAGTAGTGATATATTTCAAAGACCCGTGAAATTGTAATGGTACGCTTCTAATACCACGAATAGTAATGATATAATTGTAATGGCACCGTTCGAATTCACCCATTTTTTTTTCCCGAACATGCATGTTTGTTTCATTAAAAGTTAGTAAAAGTGGTCTGTCACACCTTACCACAAACCCCGGCCGGTAATCCATGATTACTTCAAACCTAGAACGATCTCACAAAGAAGTTAACATTATTATTAAGCTTAATTATATTACCTTTCTTGTGATGTGCAATTAATAATTAACTTTTTTTTTTTTTTTTTTGCAATTTCGTTGACTGCAGCGGTGCCAAGTCGTCTGGCTCGAATTCGCAGCCACCACCACATCGACGTCACCGTCGTCGTTGCCAACACCGGCGGCAAACGGTTCCTTACCTTGACTGTGGTGGCTCCTTCACTTTCTGTGCTGGCAGCAGTCTTGGCTATCATCCTCGTCTGGTTCAAATGCATAACGAAACGCAGGGCACAAGGTGCAGTAGCGGCAGCCCAGAGCTAATCGAGAGATTTATTCGCACGTACGAGAACGAGAGAGAAGCAGTATCAGTCACCTTGAACTTGAAGCTTCATCGATTTTTCTTCTAAAGTTGGACCTATAGCTATTCATTGAAAAGAATCTTAATATTCTTGTGCTCGAATGCTCAATATCCAAATAGGCTTACAAATTTGATTATTGTGATCGATTGCTTTGTGGATTCTCTTGATTAGTTGGTGTTTATATATACCCTATCGATATCACAAGTTTAATTTCTGATGTCAGCAAAAAAGCTAAATGTTGTTATCCCATATGGCATGCCACCACGTGTCCATCTACATACGATGACGCCAAGTTGAGCCAACAATAGGACCACATGGCAGGCAATGCCGTTCGCCACGTTCACGTCACTAACGTGGCCCGTCCTAATATGTTTAGAATAAACCGGCAGGCGGTTGGTTGCCTGATTTCCGAGTGTAAGAGATTAGAGATGGAGGAATCGCACATCATCCATTACTGTCAGGCGAAGGTACATATACAAGAGCCGGACTCACACTGACCACTAGCCACTAACTGCAGATCCTAAAGACTAGGAGACGTGGGAACGTTGCCCATTCAGTTACAAGAGACGCAACAGAAAGAAAACGATCCTATCCTGAACTATATGTCACTGACACCCCCCCCCCCCCACACAGACTGAGCATGGGGAGTTCTAATGCACAGGCTGTCTCGAAAATCTTGGAACAGAGGCGTCGGCAAGCCCTTGGTCATGATGTCCGCAATCTGATTACGAGTTGGTATTGGAAGGACACAGAATTGACCAAGACCGACCTTCTCTCTGACGAAGTGGATGTCAAGTTCCACGTGCTTCGTTCGACGATGATGTACTGGATTCTCTGAGAGGTAGACTGCTGATATGTTGTCGCAGTAGATGACAGTGGCTTTGGCGATGTGTACATGCAGCTCGCGTAGAAGGTTTCGCAACCAGCAGCATTCAGCAGCAGCATTCGCTACAACCCTATACTCTGCCTCGGCACTTGACCTCGACACAGTCGGTTGCCGTTTGGAGGACCAAGAGACAAGGGAGTCACCAATGTAGATGCAGTAGCCGGATGTCGACCGTCGTGTGTCTGGGCATCCAGCCCAATCAGCGTCGGAGATGGCGCGGAGTTCAGTGGATGGTGAAGCCGAAATGGAGATGCCGCTGTCAATGGTGCCGCGGAGGTATCTAAGAATTCTCTTGATGAGAGTCCAGTGAGTGTTCTTCGGAGCATGCATGCACAGGCACGCCTGGTTGACCGCATACGTGATGTTAGGTCGCGTTAGGGTCAAGTACTGCAACGCGCCCGTAATGCTGCGATAGAAGGTTGCATCGGCCGCCGGCTCGCCGTCTTCAGCAGACAGTTTTTGCTTGGCATCAACAGGTGTTGTAGCAGGCTTGCAGTTCGTCATGCCGGCACCATCAAGAATGTCCTCCGTGTATTGAGCTTGCATCAGGAAGAAGCTAGTGTCATCACGGCAAGACAGGTTTCGTGATAAAAGATGTACAGTACGTACTTAAGTATTTCTGTTTATAAGTGAAAAAAGAAAGTTGAGTGCCTAATACTCCGTACATACCCTCGATCTTATCTTTACATACGTCCTCTTTTTATCTGTTTTATATCATTGAGTTTCTTAGGACAAGATCTACCCCAAGACCTACGTACGTATATTGTATTATTTCCATCAGTAACAGTAACTAATGCATAAACTTTGGGCTACTACAAGGCAGTTGCTGCTACGTACTCCCTCCGTCCCTAAATAAGTGTCGCCGTTGGTGTGCGTGCCACGTGTTTGACTCAATTTGTAGAAAATATGTGCAATATTTATATCTCCAAATAATTTTGTTAAAAAACTAGATGTAAAGATCTTTCCGATGATACTAATTACTTAGCATAAATATTAATATATTTTAATATATAATTGTCGGCAACTTTTTCTCGGAAAACGAGAACGACACTTGTTTAGAGACGGAGGGAGTACGGAGCAGACGCTACCTACCCTTCCTTGGTTGTCCCGCCTTGGTCTTCTTCCAGGATGAGGGCATCTTTATCTGTGAGTCGATGCATCAAACAAAAAGGACGACCACGTCATGTTTGGATGAATCGATGCCTGAGTTAAATGAGTCCTATATACAAATAAACAAAGCTTTGTCCGGCCGCTCTCACACAGCTGTCCGTGGTTCGGTCCAATCTTTTTTTATCCAAAATAAGTCGATTGCTATAGTGGCATCTGTCCGTGGTTCTTTATTTTAATTGTTGAGTCGGTCAAATCTTTTTTTATCCAAAATAAATCGATTGTTGTAGTGGCATGAGTCGAATCATGGCTTGCCACCTCAGCACATGAGTCAGCGTTTTAAAAGCCCACAGGAGAACCCCTGCTGCACGCATGCGGTCAGCGCCTGATGAGTGATGATTCCATTGTCACTCTCCCTTTCTTTTGCATCCACATACCACGTATGATCTCGTATCGCACGGCTACACCTTCCTCCCCGTACCCCGTCTAATATACAATCCAGAAACTGCTGACCACTCGATGAGAACCTGAAAAGGACTCTAATCAAAACAACACCGGGCCACACGACCAGTGGCTGCCAACCTCAGGCGCTGGATGCACGTGGAAAAAATTGTGTGAATTTTTTTTATGTCACGTTAGATATTACGACATTAATTTAATCTATTAAAAATAGATTAATAATAAAACTAATTACACCGTCGCACAGTACTTAACAAGACAAAGTTATTAAATCTAATTAATATATCATTAATTAGCACATGTTTACTGTAGCATCACATTGTCAAACCATAAGCTCAATACGTTCGTCTCGCAAAGTATTGTGTAAAACTAATGTTAAAATTTAGAGTCATATATAACTATTCAGGTTACTCTCTTTTTTAAAAAAAATGGCATGGTCATTGTAGATTCTACAACCTAGCACATGACTGCATAAGCTAGTCCTTTGTGTGCATCGTTGCTGTGGAACTTGCATGACTCGAATGCTAAAGAGCTAACTGAACCTTAGCTTCCAGAACAATGCAACAGCACAACCAATTTTTAGGCAGCCAGAAATGCCTCACGCCAAAAAAGAAAAAGAAAAATAAAGCCACTGCCCTCATGAAGAATAGCCCCCAAGCAATGGCTTAAAACATTTCCGTAATCCAACGACTCATCTAAATTGCAGAAAATATCCATTCCTATTCCAAATAACAAACGACCCAATACGTTACCCAAAAATTAACCAAGAATATATAGATGAAATCCATAAAAGGAGGCTCAGATACAACAACTAAGCATGATGAATAAACATCAATATGGCCTTAATTAAGACAAAAAGAACTGCAGCAAAATTGACAACACCAGGTAGCAGGTAGCAGACTATGCACGCAGCCCTTCCGATCCTGTCCTGTTCTGGATCCTACTAATATATATATGTTGGACGTAACCAAAATACTACAAGATAGCAGGAATGAATCTAGATCCACAAATCATACATCTGGATTTAAAAATCCAAACCCTAATGCAGATTTTAAACTAACCTAAGGATCGAATTTGGAGCATCAACATTTATGCGATTTAGGGAGATTGAGAATACAATGGAGAGCAAAAGGCACAAGGGGGAGAACAAAAAAAAACATCCTCAAGCTCTAGAGTAACATATCAGTCAAAAAAAAACAAGCATGAACGCCTGCGTACCTGAGACGGCGACCACACCAGCGCCACAGAAGGGAATAAGAGCAAGTGGCTACAGATGAATTTTCTATTTCTATAAGAAAATAGCACGCCAATATTGTACTACCTTGATCTGTTTTGGTTTATGATGACATTAGCATAAAAAGTCAAAGGCCAAAAATAAAGTATAACTGACATGGCATGTATCTAGGGAGCAGGGGCGGGCCTAGCACTAGGGCAGCCCAGGCCATGGCCCTAGTCGCAGCCCATGTAATATGAGAATAGGTATTCAGTTTTTGGCCCATTAAACGACACAAGGAGTAGGGCAACAGAATCGCTCGACGTTCGTTTTGCTCGCTTGAGTCGCGAGACACGCGACCGCCGTCGTCGCCCATGCTGCACCCCGCGTCCGCGTCCAGCCGGCAGCCGCCCACCGGCTACCGCATCGAGCCTCGCCAGCTCATCCCCTCCGACCCTCTGCTCTACGCTCTGCAACGACGCGGCTCCTTCCTCTGCCAACAGGCAATAGTCCGCACTCTGCAGGTATGTGTGAAATGATGGTACGGTTGCGGCTGCTACGAGTCCAATCGGTAAAGTGCACAACTAGGCAAGCTACAGTTGCAGGCTGCTTGCAGCAGGCCAGCAGCTCCCCTCCGGCCTCAATTTCTCCTCTAGAATATGCAGCATAAATTTAAGGTTTTGTGATTCTTTCCCTTTTACAAACCTATTGGATTTTAGTTTAATTGGATTAGAAGTTGAGTTATAAAATATGGTTAAATATTGCTCGTTTTTGTACTGAAAATACATATTTAATTGCTTGTGGTTCATGTTCTATTGAATGATAATCATGATCAAATGGTTGCTTGATTTTGTACTAAAATTTCATATTTGTTCGGTTGTTCTATAAAATTAGATACTAGGAACCTGTTTGAAAAAACCATCTACTGAGTAGTACTCTAGCAGACTAGCAGTATACCTGTGGGCATGTTTAGTTGAAGAAATTTTAGGTGTAAAGTTCCTGTAGCACTTTCGTCGTTATTTAATAGAAAAAAAGTCTAAATAACCCTCTGAGCTATTGACTATGGAATACATAGCCCCCAACCTATGAAACGGTCTAATTTACCTCCTAAACTTTTTAAAACCGTCTATTTTACCCCCTGAGCGGTATTCGACGGCGGTTTGCTACAGTAAAACCAGTTTTGTTATTTAGACTGTTTTTGGAAAGTTCAGGGGTAAATTAGACCATTTCATAGGTTGGAGAGTTATGTGTTCCATGGTCAATAGTTCAGGGGGTTATTTAGACTTTTTCGTTATTCAATAAACTTTATCCAAATATGGACTAATTAGACTCAAGATTCATCTCGATATTTACAGACAAACTGTGTAATTAGTTATTTTTTACCTATATTTAATACTCCATATGCATGCGTCTAAGATTCGATGTGATGGAGAATCTTCTAATTTCTTTTGAAACTAAACATGCCCATATCATGCCTAATTTTGGCCCTAGTCTTGGCTGATTTCTAGGTCCGCCACTGCCAGGGAGCATGTGTAGGAAAGAATTCATGTTACCGTACCTTTTCTAGCAAAAACAGCAGCATGTCTCGCCGGCATAGCTCGCCGGCGATTTCACACTACCTCCACGAGATTCACTAATCAAGATGTCAACCATGTCAGCCCGGTTGGACACAACCGCCATATAGAGCGGGGACACACCTTGTCCATCAACCACTGCGGCAAGCCTTGCGTCTCTCGACATAAGCTTCCCCAAGACAGATGCATGGCCATTCCTAACCGCCTCATGGACCGCCGTCATCCCACCGGAGTTCCGTGCCCCCAATACATACTCAGTATCTCGCTGCGAAGACGCAAGCTGGATGAGGTAATCCACCACATCCACATGCCCAGCCCTTGCCGCGCAGATCAGAGGCGTGTCGAGCAGGTTGTTCCTTGCCTTGATGAGTGATATGTCCTGATCACAGATCATCTCGACGAGCTTCGCGTACCCATTGCGGGCTGCGATATGGAGCGCAGAGCTGCCCTCCGCTGTGACGCCTTCTAGGCATGCGCAGCGGCTCTCCTCAGTTATTGTCGTCGTTGATAGGATTTGTGCTAAGAGATCTGCGTCACCAGTGGAGACAGCTTTGAGCAATTGGGGGTTCATTGTGTGTGGTTTGTGCATCGGTGCTATGTTGTTCGCGGCCGGCCTAAACTGGGCAGTAGGCACAGCCAAGTACATGTACACAGTGAAGGATACGTCCAGTGGTTTACATTCGTATGTATACAAAGAGGAGGGCATCTTCCTAGTAACTTCCTACTTTGGTAGTATACTAGAACGAAGCATTTAACAACCACATGCACCTGATTTACATTGGTTGGGATGGATAGCAAAGTTATGCTAAAAATTGTCTAGTGTGCTCAGTGCAGGCTGGGGTTGATTCAGTCAAACTAGCTGTAACCTTTTGATAATCTTTCCTTTTCACAATGTTTAAGCACTTCTCCTATATTTTAGGTGCGTTATTTTTTTTTTGTTGTTCAGAAAATAGGCAATTTTGTCTTTGTTTGACTATAGAAAAAAATGTGAATTGTCTCTTGTGAGTTGTCATTTTAATTGTACTAGTTGGTTGTATTAGATTGTTGCCTCGATCAGGCACCTGAAATATATACATTGGTTTTGTTTTTTCTCTAAGGATTGGGCTGCAGCACCACCACCAGCCCAAGGCCGAAATCCACGTGCTTGCTTTGCTTGCTCACTCTGAATGATGTACAGAATTTACTTAATTTCGTACCAGGATATATAGAAAATTCAAGAAACACATGCAAAGAAACAATTATCGCAATGCACAATGTCTATATTAGCTTGTGTCTAGAGTTTCCGGTGACCAATAAAATCTTTTCCCTCTAGAGCTGGCGCATTCCAGTGCCTTTGGTATTGCTATTTTCTGTTCTCAGAAACCGAAGGATCTATCAAAGGATGGCTGCCTAATAATCCTAGAAGACTATAGACCGCTACACAGTCAATGGATCTATAGCCATTTATCTAAGAGATGCAAATGCAAATAGCACGTTGCTCTTTAATTGCAGACTTATGTTGTCCCTTCCATTGAATAGCCCATAAGGACAGAGGTGATGCAATGAGAGAAAATATAAAAGGGTCAATGTGAGGTGTGCTGAACCAAAAAAAAAACGAACAAAGACACAATACAGTTTTTTTTACAAGGTTATTTCATGCAAATATTACAGAGATTGTGGGGAAAAGGTTTCCCCAAGAACAGTTCTGAAGCGTTGGTATCCTCACAAGTACTTACGAAGTACCAACATGAGACGGTTCTGACTTCTGACAACTAAAAATGCAATAGCGGAGAACAGATTTTTCTATCCTGTTTTAGGGCACCCGTACTGGTATGAGCTAGCTGCTAGCTCTAAGTCAATCTCTAGCAATAGCTTATAGTATGATTAGATCCACATTACATTCACATATGATCCAAGAGCTAACTGTTCTTTTTCATTTATTAAAATATGATAAAAATTCTAAAAGCTAGCTTACGAGCTGACCATTGCGGCTGCCTTCACATCTTTACATTTCTATTTCTATCACCAAACGAAGGGGCGACGGAGGGATGGGCAGCATAACATGTACCTTGCGCTGGTGTCTTAGAAGGCCAGGTCGACGGAAGCAGGGCGCCGGTGGTCCTGTCCTTGTCGCTTCTCGCCGGTAAGGGGAGCTAGCCGCGCCGCCGCCGCGACCCATCTCGCCACAACGGGAACAAGGGAGCCGAAGGTCTGCGTCGATGGAGCAAGGAGGATGGGGTAGATGCCCCCGGGTCGTCGTCAGGCTCGCCTGGAAGACAAGCGGGCAAGCATGGGAGTCGCCGCCGCTGCCGCCATTGCTGCTGTCTGACTGAGAGTCCCAGCAATCCTAGTAAGCAAGCCAGAAAAAAAAAACGAGAAGGAGAAGTGGGCTGTGCCCGATGGCAAGAATTGGGTGAAGATGGGCCATAGAAATTTATGGGCTGGGCCGAACTTCCCTTGGTGACCTGTTGCTGCCGTTCAAAGCAAACTTTGAGTTAAACGTACAGCCCGAGCCCATAGCAATTTTGCTACCCACACACTGACTGACACACACACAAGTGCTATTCCTCAGCAGTTGTATACGTTGTGAAACGGCGACCCCCAGGAGCATACCATACTCTGGTAGTACCTGTATGTACTGAAATGGAGTCAAGTAAAGAAAAAAAAATGCATGAAAAGAAGGCAAATTCAGTAAAAACTAAAGTCTAACTGTTGGGGGAAGCCGCTAACTCTTTGCGTCCAAGAAGCTAATGTTTGCAACCTAATAACTGCATGCTTTTTAGCTTTTGTTTTAGTTTTAGGCAAAGTAAATAATAATCGATCACGTAACTGTAACTACCATTGTGAAGGCAGAAGTGGTCAGTGACGGATGTACAACACGATTTTACATTGATGTACTAGTTATAGGGGGCTAGAGCTCATCCAGCATCACCTGTAGATCCGCCCCTGAAAGTGGTTATAGTATGGCACATAATCATACCAACCAATATAATGCAATGCACACGGATCCGGTCGCTATATATGATTTGCGTTAATCCAAAGAATAATATACCCATAATAATAACAATTAACAACAAAGACGGCCGGTGAACGACCGGGGGCGCGTGCGTGCGTGACAAACGTGTCATCAGCCTCTCATCAGGATTCTAGTAGACCATTTAATTATACTATACACTATTCTCTGATATGTACACCTGCTATTGCTAATGAAATGAAATGAACAACATGGAGTTTGTTACACCAAATAAATCGGCACGCGACAAAATATAATTGAAGTTGGTTGTGCTGTCAACGCTGTCGAGCGATCGAGTGCTGCTAATTAAACACACACAGGGCCATCATCCGATTCATGCTGTATTTTAGTACTAGTTTTTCAGCGTTGCATTCCCATTCCCATAGTATGTCTGTATCTGCAGGCACTGCAGGCTCGTGTATGTATAGAGAGTATACTGAAGAAGAAGATCTTTTTGCAGGTCTGACGAAGAAATTCCGCACCAAACTCCATCCAACAGTTTTGGTCGTATCTGCAAACGTAACGTACTCCCTGTCACTGAAGAAAACGACGGAAACCGGCTGTTAAAAAGTCTTTTCCTTGTTGGGAAAGCTGCAATTAGTGTTGAAAAATTAATAAGATTATTAATTAACCTGGACTTGGAGAGATTATA
This sequence comes from Coix lacryma-jobi var. lacryma-jobi, assembly GCA_009763385.1. Classification (NCBI taxonomy): domain Eukaryota; kingdom Viridiplantae; phylum Streptophyta; class Magnoliopsida; order Poales; family Poaceae; genus Coix; species Coix lacryma-jobi. Next base: position 158,411,995 of record CM019826.1, read on the forward strand.
TTCTTGGTCCGCCTTACGCATTAGGCCAATCTCAATGGGAGTTTCATTTGCATTAAATAAGTTGTCACATAAGCATATTTGATGACATGACAACGTACTCCCTCCATATGGAGATAGAAGTCGTTTTGGACAAGGTGTGAGTCAAACATTGGGAATATAAATCATGAATAACTTTTAAATTATTAAGTTTAGATATGTAAAAATCATATAAATAAATTTGTCTTGAAAAGTACTTTCATAAAAATATACATATACCACTCTACAACAAATATTTTTTAAAAAACAAGCGGTCAAAGTTATGCTTTGGAGACCGTGTCGCTGTCCTAAGGGACTTCTATTTCCATATGGAGGAAGTATTTAATAAGTGAGAGGATAAATGAGTTTCATCTAGATGAAACTATCTTGACACGATTACCAACTCTTTATGAGTCATGAAATTAAATGCATATGAAACTATAGAATAAAACTCTCACTCTCAATGGAGAGTTTCATTCAAGTTTCATTTTATTTCATATGACATAGCAGTGTTGGAAACAGTGCAATGAAACTCACCACTAAGATTGGCGTTACAGAGGACGACTGTTTCACGATGGCACACACTGACGACGACGGCGACCGTGTATATACATTGAGTTGAATTCAATCAGACTGATATCGAACAGCAGCAGTCTAGTGTAATTGCTACTGCATGCATGGTCCAAGCTCATCATCATCATCATCATGAATAAATTCATTCAGGCCTTGTTCAGTTCGCGAAATATGTGGCGAAAAGTTACTCTAGCACTTTCGTTGTTATTTGACAAACTTTGTTCAAATATGAACTAACTAGACTCAAAAGATTCGTCTCGACATGAGCAGACCAAAAGTACAATTAGTTATTTTTTTACCTACATTTAATGCTCCATGCATGCGTGTAAAGATTCGATGTAACGGGTACTATGTAAAATATTTTGGGTGATTTCACGAACTGAACGTGGCCTCATACTAGTGTGGGGACAGGGAGCAACAAGAGATTGAGAGAGAGGGTCCCTCTTTGATGTGGTACATGGTATACTGTCATCAGCAGCCCATGCATGGATGCCACACATACATGCATGCATGTATCATAGCCAGAGGGCGTGTTTGGATTGGACCCGGACAAACCTGCCTGGCGCGAGCACGGCTCTCAAATGTTCGATTTAGAGCGCCTAAGACCAAGATCGCTGCTTGGGCGCAAACTCATCTGGGAGACCGCAATCCAAACAAACCTTTATTAGGTATTCCTCAAAGGAGACTCATAAGAGCATGTCAGCAATAGAGTCAAGTGCTTGACTATAAGTCAAACTATAAAAGTCAAACTATACAATAGTTAGTCTTCTATTAGTCTAGAAATCATTTCTCTTTTCTATTCCTCCTCACATACATCTAAATTGTGATTCACTACTACCTATGCTTCTGTGTCCAGTTTAGTGTTCGCATGAGAGTCAAGCTCTCCTCCCTTCTCGATCTCCTCCACATCAACATTTGCTTCGCTATAAGCCAATTATTGTACCTGCTCTAAGTAATTAATATAGCAAAGTTGCCAAGTTGTTAGTATTGTTGTTGGTAGCCATAGGCGCCATGACTTTCCACAAACTATGCCCATTGCTATATGCTGCTAGTACTAGCTAGCTAGGACCATTTGGCACAACAGCTGCCTAATGGATTAATGATACTTAGAGTTAATTGTTTGTTAGCTCAAATTAGCCCTGTATTGTTTGATTTCATCAAGAGTTAAAAATGGGGTGTAATCATGGTAAAACTCAATTTTGTCCTTTGAATTGTTCCTCTCAAAACGTGTGTTGTTCTGGCGCGCATTGGAGCATTTGGATCCTTTCGTTGCTGGTTGCAATTTGTAACAGTAAGAGCAATGTATAGCCTAGTGGCTACTACAAACAGCCTTAGTGCCATCTTAGATCTTTAGTTTTGACTCTCCATGAGAGCTAAGAAATATGTTCATAATATGTAATTCACATGTTGTGAAACGATAAATATCTATAGACACATATTGTCAGAGATAATAATATTTGACTTAGGACAAAGCTAACATGACATGTTAAAAAACGGAGGTAGTATTGTTAGTTAGTTTTCTTTGTTTAAATGGGTTAGAGTTAAATATTAATTAGTAGTCGGCTAAATTGCATTGCATCCGTACCTAAAAGGGACGTCATTGCAGGCGTTGCTTGCGTTTTTCACGAAGCTTGTAGTTCTATACTCGCTGAATTGCTTGTGTTTTCACGAAGCTTATCGTTCTACACTCGCTGAGTTCAATTTGGACGTGTTTACCCGTGACACGCGCATACGTTTCGGCTGTTGTTTGTTAATCACGACGCTTCCTTTTACTCATGATGCTCGAGTGGCGCGGGGCAGCCCGAGGGGATTCGAACAGTCAACCTTAGGCCTCAGGTCGCGAAAAGCTTACCACTCGAGCTACACAACATGTGAATTATTTATTGTTTTTAATTAATAAGGATAAAGAAGGAAAAAAAAATATTTTCTAATTAATCATTTCTCGGTAAGTACGGTCATGTCTTAAACGCCATTCTTGTGAGGCATGGAGGGAGTATATCAAACGAAACTAACTCTAGCCAGTAGTATCAGTAGTATGAATGCACGCTCGGCACGTGATGAGCTTGGGAGATGGTCGATGGATGCAAATTAATTGGAGTCAATCAACGCGAAATATTAATGGTGACCATGACCGTTCATGCACCGTTGCACGCACCTCCATTCATCGCCGTCTCGTCTCGCCCCAAACGAAGACTAGTCGTCGTCCTTGCTGATCAACGTACCAAGACCGCACTCGCTTGCATTGCATTGCTCCCCTATCTATCTAGTCTAGCTAGGGTGAGTGAGTGCACCCCATGCATGCATTAAAATTCGATCTTGCATTGTCTGTGAGAATAAGGCTCGTTCAGTCCGCGAAATATGTGGTAAAAAGTTACTCTAGCACTTTCATTGTTATTTGATAAACTTTGTCCAAACATTGACCAACTAGACTCAAAAGATTCGCCTCGACATGAGCAGACCAAAAGTACAATTAGTTATTTTTTTTATCTACATTTAATGCTTCATACATGCGTGTAAAGATTCAATGTCACTGTTACTATGCAAAATATTTGAGCAAATGTGGGGAACTGAACATAGCCTAAGAAGAAAAAAATGATAGTACTCGATGATGCGCCCAGACACACAAAAAAAACCCAGCCACATATATATGGCCTATATATGCAGGCCAGGTGTCATTTCTCCATGGTTTTGTATCTCAGAAATTATCAACTCATCAAGTTAGTTGTGTATCCAAAATCTCCATGGGTTTCCCTTCATCACAACCCTATTGTCACGAGTGCAAACGCGACCGATGGTATTGTGTACACGGTCCACACACGTGACACACCGGCCGGCCTGCTCCCCTGACTAGCTAGGCCCAGTCCACTCTGTTTTTTTTTCCTTTTCTTTGTTTCTATTTAAAAATAGTTTTTCATATTAAAACCTCATTTGACACGGTTTCACTTTACTAGTGAAGCCATTTTTTTGTTTCAACTCTATAAACAGCTCCATTAATAGAGTTGAAACCATTTTGATAAACTGTTTGGCAAAACAACTCTATATGTAGAGCCCCCTTAAAACATGTTCTCACAGCAGGCAAGGTGAAGCTGAGTAAAGCCATAATTTTTGGCTTCACTCTCCACACATTCTTTGTGAGAGCACGATTTTAGGGGCTCATTGGGTAAAGTCGTTTGATCTTACCTCGTTTGACATAAAACAGTTCCAAATGGCTTTAGAAGTCGGTGGAGAAGCCGTGTCAAATGGAGCTTGACAGTTGCTACTCTTTTTACAAGACAGTTACAGCTTGGATGGAGAGCAGTGGACCAAGGTTTCAATGTTTCATTAGGCATTACTCCAGCTTTTAACCATGCATTGTGCTTGTGCACGAGCCATGCATGCATGAGGATGAGATAGATGTGCATGTGACATCATAGAACGTGCTAAGGTTTGACGTGACAACAGGGCCCATCTAAAAGCTAGCGGCATAATACTGTTGGTACATCTACTCACAGTAGTACTAGTAGCGCAGAACTCACAACTGGGCATCCGCTTGAGACGAACAAATATATATACAAGTGACAAACAGGTCGGTTAATAAAGTGAGAAATTCCTACGTTATTCTTTAGTTTGGTAAGTTGGACAATTGGTTGGAGAGTATAAGTGAGACTTTCAACACTCTTAAACTCCTATAGCCAATTGGATTCATCTGAAATATATATGGATTCTGGTAATCAAGGTCTTATGTCCTGCTTGGATACCCCTCGATTATAATAATCAAAATTTAATCCAAACAAGATTGATTATATGGTGGATTGGATTAAGCAGGGTGCTGAATTCCAACTTATCCTCAACCAATTGTCCAACTTACCGAACTACATAAAGGATAAGATAGTAATTCACAATCCATTGACCCCAAACACCTAGACTATTATAATCTATGCACAACCCAGATTATAACAATGATCTAAACATGCATGCAATTAATGGTTTTGGTTCTTGTTGGGTGCTAAGTTCCAGAGGACAGCAAGGATTAATCTTCATGAGTTGGGGCTAATGTCGTTAGATCTGCATTCTCTAGAGGTGTGCTTTACGGAGGAGGAGGTTGGCAAAGTGATCAAAGAGCTCCCCAATGACAAGGCGCCGGGTCCGGATGGCTTCATGGGCCGCTTTTACAAAGCAGCTTGGCATATTATCAAGGGGGACATTCTAGCAGTCATGAATGCCTTCTGGTCTGCTGATTTCCGAAGTTTACACCTTCTAAATGATGGATACATGCATGGTGCTGCTACAAAAAAAGGATGACCCTAAAGCGATCATGGACTATCGGCCAATCAGTCTGATTCATAGTGTCGGCAAGCTGATCTCTAAGTGCTTGGCAGTTCGGCTTGCACAGTTCTTGGACACTTTGGTGCTTCCTAATCAGTCGGCGTTTATTCGGGGGAGGTGCATCCATGATAACATACGTGCAGTGCAGCTTTCGGCGAGGGCCATTCATCGTTCAAAGCGATCTTGTGTGCTGCTCAAAGTTGATCTGGCAAGGGCTTTTGACTCTGTGGGCTGGACTTTCCTTATTGAGGTTCTTGTGCAGCTGGGGTTCCAGGAACGCATGAAGGATTGGATTCTTGCTCTCTTATCAACGGCAAGTACGTACTCGTATTCTGTTAAATGGGGAGCCAGGAAGGCGTATTTGTCACGCCAAGGGGACCCTTTGTCGCCTTTGTTGTTCGTGTTGGTTATGGATGTGCTGAATAGAATGATTTCCTGGGCTGATAGTGTTAACTTACTATCTCCTTTGCCGGTGCCAGGAATGAATTTTAGGGCCTCCCTTTTCGCGGATGATCTGGTTATCTTCATCAACCCTTCGAGGGAAGACCTAGCTGTGTTCAGATCGTGCCTGGAGATAGATATTTGCCAACGCCTCGGGCTTAAGGGTGAATATGGACAAGTGTGTGGCGACGCCGTTTGCTTGCTCGCAGCAGCAGTTACAGGTGCTTAATAATGAGTTTCCCTGTCTTGTGAACCAGCTGCCTGGGAAGTATCTTGGGGTTCCTTTGTCTCTCATAAAGTTACGTCGTTCTGAGGAGCAATTCTTGATTATTGATGCTGTTGCGAATCGTATTCCGGGGTGGAAGGGCAAGCTCCTCAATGCCATGCGCAATCACACATGGGTGCATGATATCGTCGGAAGCCTGTCAGCAGTCGTCTTGATGGACTATATCTCGGTGTGGGAAATTCTTCAGCCGGTCTCGTTGCGGCATGGAGTGGTGGACAGACTGATGTGGAAATGGGAGGCCAGTGGCTCCTACTCATCTTCTTCTGGGTACAGAGCCCTGTTCTTTGGTAGTGTGAAGCCTTTTGGCGCGGCTCAGCTTTGGAAGACGAAGGCGCCAGCTAAGGTTAAGTACTTCTGCTGGCTTGTCCTCCATCTTCTTCGTTGTTGGACTGCGGCCAGACGCAGGAGACATGGCTTACAGGATACTGATGTCTGTGCTCTCTGCGATCAAGCAGTGGAAACAATGGATCATCTGTTGCTCGGGTGTGTGTTCTCCAGGGAAGTGTGGGTTGTTTTGCTCTCCAAGCTAAATTTGCAGCAAATCATCGTCCTGTTTCAGCACAATTTCTTCAGGTGGTGGATCAAATACAGGAAGAAGATCCCAGTCCCAGCGCGTAAAGGCTTTGATTCGCTGGTCTTCCTGGTGGGGTGGCAGATTTGGAAAGAGCGAAATCGGCGAGTTTTCAACTCGGAGTCAAGCACGGTCCTGAAGCTTATTTAGTGTATTGTCGAGGAGGCTACTGCCTGGTCCATGGCAGGAATCAAGCCCCTTCGTGACCTGTTGATGCTTCTGTAGCCAACGCTCTTGTGCCTAGTCGCAAAATTTGCATTGTGTAACAGAAGTCTAATATGTTGTTCTTTGTAGGTTGTTGGTAATCATCATTACTAGCAACATACTCTGTAAAACCCCTGTTTCCTCTTAATGAAAAACGTGCTTTCGCACGGTCTCGAAAAAATGTTTCATTTGCATTAAATAGGTTGCCACATGGGCATATTTGATGACATGGCGGTGTATTTATGAAGTGAGAGAAGAAATGAGTTTCATCTAGATGAAACTCTCTTGGCATGATTACCAACTATCTATGAGTCATGAAATTAAATGCATATGAAACTATATAATGAAACTCTCACTCTCAATGGAGAGTTTCATTTTATTTCATATGACATGACAACCTTGGAAACAATATAATGAAACTCACCGCTGAGATTGACCTAATAATACATCATCTAATCAATCATGTTCTCGGATCAAAATTTAATCTGATTATTTTAACCGTTGAGTATCCAAAGTGGGTCTTAATTAGTTCACTGCTTCTTGCTAAGACTACATTTTAGCTGAAGCTGGCTAGGTGGCTAACATTTTATCCTATGTTTTCGCTAAGTGCGACCATGCAAGAGACTGCTTAGTCTTTTTTTTTTTGAAAAAAAACTAACTAATTCAAATATTTAGAACTTTTTTTTGGACGTTTGAGTTTTGTACTCGAGTGGCGCTGTGCCACTGCACTTTTAATAATCACTTGGTATTTGTCGTGTTGCGATCTGTTGCTTGGCACGTTACACGCACTTCACTTGGATCCAACGACGCTTCCCGATTCGATTCCAACATTCATGGTGAGTGTTGGAGAAAAACAAGGCACACAAGAACACGAACAGAGCATCACATCAACATCGACGGCATGGCCCTGAACCCCTGATGCCTAGGCAGCCAGCGAGAGTTCATGCAAACTTTTGCAAATCTCCTGATTTATACTGTAGTAGCATGGTATATATCACGGGCTCCAACATTCACGGAGATATAAATAGATTTGTCTAAATATTTTCATAAATATATATATATATATATCATATTTTAATAAATATTTTTATAAAAATAAGAAGTTAAAGTTGTGCCTTAGAGACCGTGTTATTGTCCAAAATAACTTGCCTTATAGATATGGAGGAAGTAGTATATATCACGGGCTCCAAGATTCACGGAGATATAAAAGTCACTCTTAAGAAAAAAAAAGCTTTTCGAGATATGTTAAGTGAAACTTTTAATTTTTAACTAAATTTATATAAAAATGTAGGAATACATGACATCAAATATACACACTATGAACATGTACGGCATATTTGATGTACTTACGGCACTATGAAAACGTACACACTATGAAAATATTTTTGATGTTCTTTTCCACGAATCTAGTTCAGTTCAAAATAGCTTTGACTGATACACTACTTTAAAAGTCGATTTATTTGTCAACAGAAAGAGGCTTATGCTATTGACAAGTAGATCTGATTGCAATGAGATCCATGTGTCGGCTCTTAGTTCACCTCAACACATGTGGATTGAGATAAATACGAGAGAGTATTATCTGATTATTAGGGGCCGAAATAGACCTGATTGCAATTAGATCCATTTGTCAGCTCTCACTCTCAGTTCACCCCAACACATCTGTCGACAAGTAGATCTGATTGCAATTAGATCCATTTACCGCTATTAGTCCATGATAGACATGGACTAATTTACGAGATGAAAATATTAAACCTAATTAATCCATAAATTGACAATGTTGCGCCACATTAAATATGTGCTAACAATGGATTAACTAGGATTAATAAATTCATCTCATAAATTAGTCTCCATCAGCGTCTCCATCGCTACAATTAGTTTTGTAATTACTCTAGATTTATTACTCCAAATTGGTAGCATAGACTAAAATTTAGTAAGTGGAACCAAACACCCCATCAATTTCTCTTTGTTGGTTTTGAAAGTGCGCGCTCAAAATTTAGCTCACATATATAAGTATAATACAGAGGAGTATTACTCTAGGCTAAGCATGAGAAAAAAAGTCCTAATTAACTTTGATACTGGCATAAAACATTTTTAAAATAAAAAATGATTATGTTCCCAATAAAGCCCTCTCCTTAGCCGAAATGGCCGCAAAAATGCAAGATTATACTGTTAGTATTGATCTCCCTAGTTACTGGGCCCAACGGCCCTTTATCTAACTTGATCCGCTCCTGATCGGGGAGCCCAACCCATTAATGGTTGGAGGGCCCCTGTCACACTGCGGGATATAAAAGGGAGGTGGGGGGGGGCCAAGGCAAAAAGCACGAGGTTCGTTTGAGCCGCCAGAAAAACCCCACCGACATCCCCAAACCCTAATCCGATCTAGGGCTCGCAGCAAGTGACGGGAAGCTCTCCTCCGCCGCCACTGCTTCGACCCCAACAACGCCACTCCTTCACTGCACCGAGCTCTTCCCCACGCCGGCTTCTTCCTCTTCATCCGGACCCGCAAGAAGGACGAGAGAGGGCCATGGCGGACACTGGATCGAGCTCCAAGGGCGGAGATGGTTGAAACCCTAACTCTATTGTTTTTACCTTCACTGTCATGCATATTGAGCATTCGTTCATCCACTATTCACTCCAATCCCGAGCCTATTAACACTAAGAGTTTTTAACATTGGTATCAAAGCACTAAGTCTCTCAGAAATATAGATCGGGATTTACAGCCTAAGAAATCAACTAAGAACCCTAAGCACTCAGATCGGGATTTTGTTTGGCCGCCGAGCGACATGCCATGAGTTTCGTCCCGGGCCAGACAAACATCTCAAACTAAGATATCAGAAGGAGCCGAATCCCTAACCCTAAGCACTCAGAAGGGGAACCGAATCCCTAACCCTAAGAACTCAGAAAGGGGATTCGATCCAACCCTAAGCAGTACAACGGGAGCAGGGGTACCTACCTGGATCCCCGTCTCGCCACCGCCGAAGCGCGGGACAAACACCGGGACCACCGTGCGTGCATCGGGCATCGCCCGCGAGGCCGCTAGACGGCGGCGCGCTCAGCCAAGGGTGAGCGCGCACGCCGGCTAGGGGCTCTGCGGCGGCGTCGCTCCCTCCATCTTCTCCGGCGGCTGGTTCGGGACGCCGCCGCCGCCGCCGCCTCTGCTCTCCGGGTGCGCGTCGAGCGAGTAGAGAAGGCGAGAGAGAGAGCACTGAAGTTAGGGTTTGGGGAGCGGCCGCCGCCGCCCGGTTTTGGCCACGCGAGATGCGCGTCTGGCCGTCCGATCGCAATGGACGGCCAGGGCCGACCGGGCCAGATCTGGCCCATGCGGGCGCGAGCGCCACCGCGCTTTCCCAGCCCAGGCCCAGGTTGCGGCCTAGGTGCGGGGAGCCTGGCCAGGGCGTGGTAAAGGCCGTCGTGGGCCACGCACGGCCCAGGCAGGAGCGCATGTCTGGACCATTAGTATTAAGAGATGTTTTTCAATTTCAGACATATTTTAAGTTCATATCTCTGCAAATTTTGAACCAACGGAATAAATTTCCAGAGAATATCAAAAAATAAGTATAAGTTTATTCAGTCACGTTTTCCACTGCAAAGTTTAATTTTGTTCTTTAATTAAATTCGAACCAACGGGAGAATTTAATTGTTGGAACAATTATTAAATTTAGATATTCAGAAAATTTGTAATATTGTTATATTCTGACCAACGTTGATTATATCAATATTATAAATGTTTTAGTTTCATCAGTTTTATGCATTATTTTTATTTTCTGCCCAACGGTGATGTAGAAATAATGCAGAAGGAATTGTATGTTTTAATACTGACCAACGTTGTTTTAAAACATGCAATTTTATGGTTAACATATTATTTGTGTTAAAGTATCTCACTATTCTGTCAATGGTTTTTAGGAATCAACTGGATCGCTCAGATTCCACCCCTGACTGGGAACAACTATAAGAAGTGGCGCGAGCAGCTTGAGTTAGCCTTGGTCATGACGAACAATGACCTTGCTCTCTCTTCACCGTGTCCCGTTGCTCCAGAGGAGCCAGTGAGAGAGGAGAATGAGGAAGATGCCGCTTTTGCGACACGCAAAAGGGATCATGCTGATAAGAGGATGTCCTATGACCTTGAGAAAAGGCAATGAGACAGTTCCAATAAGAAATGTCTCACTTTAGCTAAGGCTACTGTTTCAGAGCCCATCAGAGGGTCTATCCCTGAGACACCCACCATTGCTGAGTATTTAGAACATGTTAAGAATCAGTTCCATGGAACTACTAAGTCTCAGGCAAGTGCTCTTATCAAAGAGTTTTTGTAAGGACCTGTGTGGCCTAGAGGGGGGGGGGGGGGTGAATAGGCCTGTCAAAAATCACAGCTTAAAACCAAATTAGATATGCCCGGCACTACCGCCCTGTGCCCGGCACTGCCGCTCCCCGGCACTGCCGGCCTCAGCGCGGTACTGCCGCGCAGATGAAGACCAGAAGCTGCAATTCGAAATCTAACCACAATCTGCAGATTCTATATGAATAGGAATGTAACAAAAGGCTATATGAACCAGCAGAAACAACTACTCCAAGCCAAATATGAAAGATAGAGTAGATCGAGCCAAACCCTAGAATATATCACAAGCTCATGAACATAGAGAATGAAACTAAGCAACCACGCGAGACAAGTGATTTATCCCGTGGTTCAGCTCGCCACCAAGGCTTGCCTACCTCCACGTTGTTGAGGTTGACCACTTAGGTCATGAGCTTTGCAACTCAACCTCGTTCTCAAGTCAAGGAACCAAATCCTTGAGGTGAGGGGTAATCTTACTAGCTGCACAAGTGATTACAAACCTCCCTAGGCCGCCACACAAGTTGGCAAGGCTCTAGGGCGACGCCTAGCCGGCTAGGGTTCCAAGAACCCAAGAGTAATAGAAGCAAATCCACCGGCTATGGCTCAAATCAAGTGCTCTAGGCAGTAGATCTCAGCTAGGGCTCCTCTTTGGTGAAGGTTTGAGCCTCTCAACCACTTGGAATCAATGGGAATAGAGATTTTGGTGGTTGGGAGCTTGGAGAGCCTTCAATAGAGAAGAGAGAGCTTGTCTGGAGGTAGGTGGAGAGTTCTGGTCATCGATGACCGTTGGGAGGCAGAGGGGGGTGAAGTAAATACCCCCTGCCATCCAACGGACAAATCAAGTCGCGGCAGTGCCGGCCTTAGCCCGGCAGTACCGCGGCCCGGCACTGCCGCGCCTAGAGCGGCACTGCCGCGCCCACCAAACAGACAGGAACAAATCTACAATGGGTGCAGCTGTCTTTGGTTGGAAATGTGGATGGTTTGAGTTGGTTTGAGCACATGTCATTCAGCCATATCAATGAATTTGCATTCCCCCTTAATAGTACGGCATTCCTAAACTCAAGTAATCAAAATAGAATATCTTTGAAGCACTTTGAGCTCGGAATCGATAAAATGTAGTGTGAGGGGTCCACCAACGCATATACACCATCCTTTCTTATCATAACCTGCTTATCAACTTCATAAATCTTGTTAGTCCTCTAATCATGTGGTCATTATCACCAAAACCCACAATTAGGGCTTGATTGCACTTACAATCTCCCCCTTTTTGGTGATTGGTGACAACACAATTAGAGCTTACAAGAGAAGGGCATAAAAACTGAGATTTTGAGGCTTAGGTGTGAAACCTCCCCCTAAATGTGTGAATGAGAGCTGAAATCTCAAATTGGCATTAAAGGCCAACATTCACATATTTGAAAGTGAGAAATAGGTTCAGTTTCACATCTAACAGCTTTGTGGGGTGCAACCAAACTGTGTCAATAATAATACGTGATGCGAATGACAGTTTAAGCACACACCAGAGAAGTTTACTGTCTTCTGGGCGCGGCACTGCCGGGGCCCGGCACTGCCGGCCCTGGAGCGGCACTGCCGCTCAGGCAATAGACAGCAAACGCAGCGGACAGAAAACGTAACCACAAAGCATATAACAAAACTGATCTAAACAGGATAGCACAAGCTAAATAAGCAGGTAAAGATACATGTCCACATCCAAGCCTAAGAAGTAGTACCATAGAGTATTATTACATAACATAGAGTTTTGATCGTATCAAACTCTCTCACAACTCACAACTACAACTAAAGATGGGGACATGAAGCAGAAACAGTGGATGTACCCCCTTCTCTTCACCTAATTCTCCCCCTTTGGCAACAAGTCACCAAAAGGAGAGAAAGAGAGAAGAGAAGAGTGTCCAAGCACTCAATCATCATCCGAACTGATCTTGTCCCACGCAACTTCTTCTTCCTCTTCTTCCTCATCAACATCGTCGTCATCGGACTCTACCACGGCCTTCCCCTGACGGTGTGTGGAACTGGTGTAGCGGGTCGAGGTCGAGGCACGTGTAGAACGACGAGGTGGCACAGGCACGATCTCCTCCTGCTCCTCCTGATCATCATCATCATCAATATCATCTGAATCAAGGCTGGAGAGGTCGAAGCGAGGTGGAGAGCGGGGTGGAGGTAACGGCGAACGTCCCGCCCGCTCTCGCTCGGCACGCTGCTCAACAAGTGCCTGGTGCGCTGTCTGGGCTGCGTAGGTGCAAGTAGAGAAGATGGCCTTGATCCATCTTGCTAGCTTGCTCTTCTTCTTCCTCTGATAGGAAGGACGGGAGCTCTCGGGTCTATCTGCTGCTGCTGCCCCTGCTGAACCTTTCTTCTTTTCAGCCCGGTACGGCTCATGCAACCCATCCTTAGGAAAAGAATGTCCGGAGACCATCTCTATCATGAACATGACGTAGGGTGCATAAAGAACCGCCTTCCTAGCATCCTCAGCTGCAACCTGTAGTTCGGTCCATATGAAGCTGGATATGGAAAAGGGATTAGCCTGAGGGGCCATCCTAGCCAACATGTTCCTGCCATATCCGTATAAGTTAGAGTGCGAGCCACTCTTTGGGTTGAGCGTCTGCCTGAAAAGGTTGTTGAGCATGTAATAAAAAGGTTTTAGCCCCTTCACCAACCCATCAGCCTTGCTAGGGTCTTCATACATGTGGGCAATCTCACTATCTGTCAGGGTCCTTTCATCATGTAGATTGTCAAACTCTCTATCCTCGCTGCCCAGACCGAGGATCCTACTAAAGGTCTCATAAGTGACCTTGTAGTGACGACCCTCAGTCATCCAGTGCATCTCTTCCACCACATTATCAACATACAGGGTGGCATGGAACTAGTGAACAATCTCTGTGTTCCAGTTGTGGCTGAATCCCATCAAGTCATACATGTTCCTTTGCTTGCACGCAACCACTACCCTGTTGATATCACGGTCAGTCTTTGCTTCTAGGTGCTCCCAATCCACATACTTCATGTTCAGAATCTTGGACTTCTTGGCATTGTACAGGACTGAGCGGTAGAAGTCAGAATGAAACTCATTCCAGAACCTGTAGTCAATGCCCATATCCTTTGGAGCATTGTATGGATTATGCTATCGCTGGGACTTGACCGAGCTGAACTGCTGATAGTAGGACACAGGCTGCCTTGCTCTTGTGTCCTGCGGTGGCCTCTCCTGGACATCCTCCTCATAGGGCTGCACATGAGCCCTGCTGACTTCTGCCAAATGCTCAGGAGTGGCAGGGTAAAGGTCCTCCCTGATCTGACGACCCTGCATCTGGAGACGTGCCTCATCTCTGATCTGCTGTCTAGCTGACACATCTCCTTGGGAGCTAGCGCCACCACGACGGGCTGGCTGCTTGCTCCTCCCCCTGAGCGGATCCATCCTTCTCTTAGTCCTCCTTTCATCATCACCTCCGCCCGACATCTAAAACATGGAAACTGTGGATTAGAAGACTGCATAAGGATTGGTAGATTATAGCGGGATAATAGACGTTGATGGAAGCGGTGTTAATTGGATCAGTTCTCTGCACGGCGTCCGGCACTGCCGCTCTGGGAGCGGCACTGCCGCGCATGGCGCGGCACTGCCGCGCAGGCAGACTGGAACTGAGCCAACCAACACCACATCCACCATCTCTACTACTCCTCTATCATCTACAAACCCTTCTACAACCTCTAAGAACAATATCCATGGCGCATTTTACAAATCGGGAAAAACTAGGGTTAGAGATTTTGAATCTTCACCTTGGGGGAAGGAGAAGAAGGACCTTGAGGAAGGGAGACCGGGGCTGCACCGGAGGGGAACTTGGACCAGCACTGCCTGACCACGACTTCGCCGGGAAGGAGCCCGGATAGGAAGGTGGTCACCGGTCGCCTTGAGGTCGCCCGAGAAAGAGGAGTGAAAGGGATAGGAGTTACGGTCGGGTGAAATGATGAGGGAGAGAGAGAGAGAGGGGGGTTCACGGGTGGAAGTAGAAAAGTTTTCCCAATGACCCCACTCGGTAACAAACCGATTCAGCCGAATCGGTAAGTCGCGGCACTACCGCGCCTGTCGCGGCACTGCCGGGGCCCAACACTACCGTGCCTGGCCCGGCACTACCGGACAGTTACCTACAGAGAGAGTTATTCTCTAAGATACTACAACTTATTCTTGGAGTGGACAGGTACTTCTTGCATGATATGACCAGCAGCAAGTAATCAATACAGAACAATGGTCACACCAAGCAAGTTTCTTTCAAAGATTTTAAAACACAATATGAAAGTTTTGAAATTGTTTTACCTAGGTCAAACTAGTTGATCAATCAAGCATGCTAGGTTTCAAACTAAGTTACGAGAGTCAAGTATATTTAGTTCACTCCTTAAAGCACAAAACCTTGACTCATCTAGAGGCTTAGTGAAGATATCGGCTAGTTGTTTGTCGGTGCTCACATGTTTGATGGCGATATCTCCTTTGATTTCATGATCTCTCAAGAAGTGATGCCGGATGTCTATGTGTTTGGTTCTTGAATGACACACTGGGTTGTTTGCTAGCTTTATGGCGCTCTCATTGTCACACAAGAGTGGGATATGAGTAAATTGACATCCGAAATCACGAAGGGTTTGCCTCATCCAAAGTAGTTGCGCACAACATGCACCTGCTGCAACATACTCGGCCTCGGCTGTGGATAGGGCTACACAATTTTGCTTTTTAGAACTCCAAGACACTAAGGAGCGTCCAAGGAATTGACATGTCCCCGAAGTGCTTTTTCGATCTACCTTGCAACCGGCGTAATCGGAATCCGAATAGCCAAGTAGATCAAACTTGGAGCCCTTAGGATACCACAAGCCAAGGTTTGGAGTGTGAACTAGATATCTCAAGATTCTCTTAACGGCCACTAAGTGACACTCTTTCGGGTTAGCTTGAAATCTAGCACACATGCACACACTAAGCATAATATCGGGCCTAGATGCGCATAAGTAAAGGAGGGAGCCAATCATGGAACGATATACCTTGATGTCCACGACTTTTCCTTCCTTATCAAGATCAAGATGTCCATTAGTTGGCATGGGTGTTTTGATAGGCTTAGCGTTCACCATGTCAAACTTCTTTAACATATCATGGGTGTACTTGGTTTGGCAAAGAAAAGTCCCTTCCTTCAATTGCTTGATTTGAAACCCAAGGAAGAACTTGAGCTCACCCATCATAGACATCTCAAATCTTTTAGTCATGATCCTACTAAACTCATCACAAAAGGATTTGTTAGTACTACCAAATATTATGTCATCGACATATATTTGGCACACAAAGATATCTCCATTGACTTTATGAGTGAAGAGAGTAGGATCGGCTTTGCCTATTTCAAAGCCTTGTTTGAGCAAGAATTCCTTAAGGCATTCATACCATGCTCTAGGTGCTTGCTTAAGCCCATAGAGCGCCTTTCGGAGTTTGAAGACGTGGTTGAGAAACGTGGGATCTTCAAAGCCCGGTGGTTGCTCGACATATACCAACTCTTGTATAGGGCCATTGAGGAATGCACTCTTCACATCCATTTGATATAGCTTGAATTCATGATGGGCTGCATAGGCTAGAAGAATCCGAATGGCTTCAAGTCTTGCAACCGGTGCATATGTTTCTTCAAAGTCCAGGCCCTCTACTTGTGTGAACCCTTGAGCTACCAATCTTGCCTTGTTCCTTGTCACCACACCTTCTTCATCTTGCTTGTTGCGAAAGACCCATTTGGTTCCAATGACATTGGTATTTGGTCTTTCCACAAGTGACCATACTTGATTGCGCTCGAAGTTGTTGAGCTCTTCTTGCATGGCCATCACCCAATCCGGATCATTCAGGGCTTCTTCTACCTTGAGAGGTTCCAAATAGGAGACAAACGAGTAATATTGAGAGAAATTTGCCAAATGAGAGCGTGTCGTTACCCCCTTTCGTAGACTCCCAAGAATATTATCAACGGGGTGATCTCGTTGAATAGTTTGCTTGAGTCTTGGATGATCGATGGGTTCTGGTTCATCTTCGGCTTCCTCTTCTTCATCTCGCTCGAAGATGGGTTGTAGGTTCACTCCATGAAGTGGAGTAGCTGCAGCTGCTCTGGGTGTGCCCGGCACTGCTTGGCTCCGCGCGGCACTGCCGAGGTCCGGCACTGCCGGGGACGAGCCCGGCACTGCCGGGGACTGAATCTGACCAGTCCCAGCAGAAGCTTCAGCTTGAGGACCATCCTGACCAGTAGCCTGCTGTTCCTGTGGTCTTATATCACCAATGGCTAGTTGCTTGATTGCTTCACAAGGAGGTTCCTCATCACCTACAACCACCTCATCAACTTGCTCTACTTGAGAGCCATTAGTTTCATCAAACGTCACGTCTATCGCTATTTCAACCTTGCCGGAGGCCTTGTTGAAAACACGATAGGCATGCTCGTTTGATCCATAACCGAGAAGAAAACCTTCATCAACCTTGGATGCGAACTTAGAGACTTTGGGTTTCTTGTTCAATATGAAACATTTGCACCCAAATACTCTAAAGTAAGACACCTTAGGCTTGTTACCGGTTAGCAGCTCATAGGAGGTCTTCTTTCTTCTCTTGTGGAGGTAGAGGCGGTTGATTGCATGGCAAGCGGTGTTGACGGCTTCGGCCCAAAAGATGTCCGGCGTCTTGTACTCATCTAGCATCGTCCTTGCCATGTCAATGAGCGTTCTATTCTTCCTCTCCACCACACCATTTTGTTGAGGGGTGTAAGGCACTGAGAACTCATGCTTGATGCCCTCTTCATCAAGTAACTCTTCCACTTGGGTGTTTCGGAATTCGGTTCCATTATCACTACGAACCTTTTTGATGTTGAAACCGAATTCCCTTTGAGCTCTTCGTATGAACATCTTCACCTTCTCTTGCACTACACTCTTATCATGCAAAAAGAATACTGTAAGTGCATCTAGCCCTTAGTGGGTTTTGGTGAATTGAATGACAACTCAACTAAAGGTCTAACAAGTTTGCTAAGTGTATTAAAGGTTCAACAAAAGTAGCAAACTTGATGGTACTCCACATTGTGTTGAAATAAAGGCCAAAACTGTGTATTGTTGTTGTATGGAAAGATTATGGAAACAATCTAGTTCAAGCAAAAGACAACAATGCTACTGGAATTAATGAGATGGCTTCTATGTTGTGGGATATCATAGCATCATGAGAAAGCAAGCATATTTGACAAGTGACAAATGAGACATGAGGTGATGACTTGGATTGGTCTCAATAATGGCTTGCTTTTCATGAACAAGAAGAGTTTGATAGTGGATTAGCTTTGATCAAGGATGAAGAATGAATCAAGAATGCATAAGTGAGGAAATGGCAAGCAAAGCTGAAATGACAAAGGACACAACTCATATTGGATATAAGTTGGTCTCTACTTTGGTTTGCTTGTATAGATAAAGATTTGGGAAATCACTTTGCATTGTTCTGATCAAGCTAGAAGTATGAAGATAGATTGAAGTGAGTGTTGAGTGTCAAGCCAAAACGGAGAGAATATAAGGAACCGTGAATTGGCTTGACCATATTGATGTTGATTCATATATGACACTCTATGTGAAGCTTGATTGATCTCAACATTCATATCTATAAGATGTTCAAGCAAGGATCACAATATTGAAGAAATGATTATTCAATGGATGCTTAATGTGATGTGACTTGAGTATGGCTTGATAGGGTGAAGATAGCAAGGAAAGGTCTTCGAGGCACTAAGCGAAGGTGAAGGTCAAGGAGACTGAGGTACTATGGCTAGGGTGAAGAAGAGAGTACTTGCATTGAGTCGAGGTACTAATCGAGCTATGAGGAGTCATATTATGTTGAGGATCAAATCATTAGCGGAGGTGACTTGAAGCCATGGACTAAACTCATATGTGATGGAAAGATTCAAGTCACAAGCTCAAGGGTGTGTTTGCTCAAAGAGATGAGACAAGGATGATTGCAAACCTTTATGAAGCGATGTTGAGAAAGAGGATAGTATAAGAAATGGTGGAACCCCCAATTACAAAGAAAAGCGGCATCCAGCTCAAAGGCGTTTAAATTCTTTTATGCTTTTAATTTGAGTTTAGGAAAAGCCGTACTATTAAGGGGGACACAATGCTCTAGCTTATATGTGCAACTAAGTGCTCAAAAGTTCCACCAAACCATCCTCAAAAACAAGCCACAACAGCAAGTTTTCCATTCC
Source organism: Coix lacryma-jobi var. lacryma-jobi (assembly GCA_009763385.1). Taxonomy (NCBI): domain Eukaryota; kingdom Viridiplantae; phylum Streptophyta; class Magnoliopsida; order Poales; family Poaceae; genus Coix; species Coix lacryma-jobi. Next base: position 158,430,945 of record CM019826.1, read on the forward strand.
TCATTCTTGGCTGTTTGTGTCAGAGCAGAAGTGCTGCTCTGCGAGCAGAAGTTCTGCTCGAGCAGAAGTTCTGCTCTGAGAGCAGAAGTGCCGGGCTGCGGTACTGCCGGGCTAGGGCCGGCACTGCCGCGACTTAATGTTACTGTTGGACAGCAGGGGGTATATCCTTTGTCTCCCTGCCTCTCCCAACGGTCATCTGGACCATTCTCCTCCCAAGTGCGACCAGAGCAGCTCTCTCTCTCCCTCACTCTCCATTGGAGCCCCTCAAGCTTCTCCTTTGCTTCCCTTGCAAATCCATGAGAGTTTGACCCTCCAAACTGCATTAGAGAGCTCCCCAAACTGTTCTACAACTCCTAGAGCACTTGGTTCGCGTTGAAGCCGGTGGATTGTGTTTATTACTCTTGGAGCAAGGCTCCTAGCCGGCTAGGCGTTGCTCGGAAGCTTCCAACTTGGTTGTGGCAGCTCCGGGAAGTTTGTTATCACCCTCTACATCTAGTAAGAACCCTCATCTCAAGAGACTTGCTCTCTTGACTTGAGAACGAGGACAAGGTTGAAAGAGACCATAGCCTTTGTGGCTTCCTCAACAACGTGGACATAGGCAAGCCTTGGTGGCGAGCTGAACCACGGGATAAATACCTTGTCTCTATTGTGTTCTTGTTGTTTGTATTGCTCTCCACTTTCATTTGTGGTGATTTTAGGGTTTGGTGCCGATCTACTCACTTGTACATTTCTGCATACATTCAAGTGGTGAAATAGGTTCAACTCTACCCTAGGAAGCTCAGTAATTTACTCGATCTATTTTCCCCTTGGTAGATTTTGAACTGCAGGCTCGGGCAGTGTTGGCGCGGCAGTACCGGGCTGAGGCCGGCAGTGCCGGGGTGCGGCAGTTCCGGGCTTAGGGCGGTAGTGCCGGGCATCTCTAACAAAGTTTTGAGCTGTGATTTTAAACAGGCCTATTCACCCCCCCCCCCCCCTCTAGGCGACATCAAGGTCCTTTCAATTGGTATCGGAGCCTGGGCTCTCAATTACGGGCTTAACCGCCTTGAGAGACGATGTCGACAAGTGAGGAAGTATCTCTAGAACTTTTACTTTCCGATGGCTCAAATTATGCATCTTGGTCCGCTAGTGTGCTTACTATTTTTAGGACCATGGGTCCTCATATCGAGCGGATTGTTGATGTAAGCATTTCACCTCCTAGTGATGATTTGACCTATCTATCTAAAGAGGAAGTGAAATGCTTACAATACAATGCTCAAGCCTCTAATGTCTTATTTAGTGCCTTGAGTGAAGATGTTTTTGATGCCGTCATATTTGGAGATGGTGAACCGCTTGAGGATGCTCATGTCATTTGGACCACGCTTAAAGAAAGATATGACAAGTCCAAATGTGATGAGAAGTTGCTCTCATTGGAGGAGTCACTTGAGGAGTGCTCAACTTCACCAACAATTGAAGAGCCTCAAGTGATTCTCCCAAAAGGCCTAAGTGATCATGGCACAACCACTCCCTCACCGACATATGTGGAAGGTAATGAAATGGTTGGTGAGAACAAGGATTATACATGTGGTGCTTCTACTTCCTATAGTTCTTGTGAGGCTAACATTTTGAAGGAAGAAGAAGCTTGTGATCGGTGGAGGCCAATTGATGAATCCACCTCACCAAGATGCTCAACTCTCTATGCCACTTCTCATATGGGTCTCATGGCAAATGAAGAGAAGAATGTGGCAAGTGAGAGTGAGAGTTCAAGTGAGAGTGGTAGTGAGAGTGAAGATGAGAGTGATAATGATGAGGTCACTCAACACCTTGCTCATCTAAGCAAGAAAGACAAGTTGATGGTGCTCAAGCTCATGGAGAAAATTAGTGAGCAAGAAGAGTCACTTCACAAGCAAGAAGAGTTTCTTGTCAAAAAGATCAAATGCTTGGAGAAGTTGACCGAAAAGCATGAAAAGCTTAAGTGCTCTCATGCTATTTTGGTCGAAAGGTATGAAAACTTGTCAATTGAGCAAACTCGTACTATTATCTCTCTATCTTGTGTTGCTCAATTAGAAGATGAGAATTATATGCTCAAGGACAAGTTGGAAAGGCTTACTAGCAAGTATGAGACTTTGCAAGAAAGTCATGATGGGCTCTTGTGCTCTCATGAGAAGCTTATGGATTCTCATATCATGCTAGAAATCAGTCATGAGGTTGTGGTAACATCGGTAAAATCCTTCCAACCTCACAAGTGCACATGTACACAAGTTCAATTTGATTTATCTCATGCAAACCCTTGTTGTTCGCAAGGAAATATGTCTTGTGTTGAGAATGTGCTTGTAGAGTCTTGTGATGACCTCATTGTGCAAGAGAATGATGAACTTAAAGAAGAGGTTGCAAGGCTCAAGGACTTGATTCAATTGAAGGGCAAGTGCATTGCTCAACCTTCTCAAGATAACCGTGAAGACATGGTGAAGAAGCTTGAGAAGGGATCAACTGCAGCATGCATGAAACCCCATCAACAAGGTCACAAGTCCGACAATGGCAAAGCCAAGGAGCAAGTTGGAAAAGTGTATTTTGTCCATAGTGCGGAAGTGCCGCGCCCACCCACGGAAGTGCCGCGACGCGGTAGTGCCGCGCACAAACGCGGAAGTGCCGCACTTGGGCAAAACAGAAAAGCTCCCAAGGCCACCAAGAAAGAAGAGAAGGGCATGAGCAAGATTCAAGAGAAGAACAATATGGCTCATGTCAAATGCTCCAACATGGGACACAATGCCTCTATGTGTTCCAACAAGATTGATGACCAAGCCACACTTCCAAACAAGAAGATAAGAAGAAGTAAAAGGAAGTGTTATGAGTGCAATGAGAAGGGTCATGAAATTGCATCATGCCCCTACATGAACGACAAAGGCTTGATATCATCAAGAAAGAGGCTCAGTAGCAAGGTAGCAAGCAAATTGCAAGAAAACAAGGCTAAGAATAACAAGACACGCCTATGCTACACTTGTAGAGGAAAGGGACACCTAAGTGTGGAGTGTCCCATGGGTAACACTCTTAAGCCAAACTTGTCAATTGATTCAAAATTGCTTAGGAGGCCCAAAAATGACACTTGTGCTAGAAAGGTGATTGGTTCACCATATACTAGCACAAAGGCCATTTGGGTGCCTAAGTCTCTTGTGACTAACCTTGATGGACCCATCTTGGTATGGGTACCAAATTGTGCTTAATAAGTGTTGTAGGTACTTGAAGGTGATATGAAGCCTTGGGGTGCTTGAGCAAGTCTTATTGAAAATATCATCTCAAGCTATCAATCTTATTCATATTGACTTTTCTATCAAGATTGACCCAAGGATGAATTGATGGATATATCTCTAACTTCATAATCATCTCGGTAACAAGTACCTAACCCTTGCTAGCTAGCCACTTGACTTGTGTAGTCTCTAGTAGTTCACAAATATGTGTATGTTTGTGAAATATTAGGAGTGGCTAGAGTACTTTGAGTTCAAATGAATCATCTTTCATATGATGCGTTTAATGGCTCTCTAGTAGAGCAAGATCTTATTCATGTTGTAGGTAATGAGGAACCACTTTGTGAGACAATCAAGAAAATGCCCATTGGTGATATAAGACCACAAGAAGTTCTGGGTACAAAGATAGGAGATCCTCAAGCTACTATTGCACCAAATTCCGCTGACATCTCTGATATGGTAGTACCATGCCTCAGAGCGGCAGTGCCGCGCCTCAGAGCGGCAGTGCCGCCCCTGTGCAGACAGCAGTGGCTGAGATAAATCCAAGCCATGGATGAAGTCTACAACATGATGATAAGCAAAGTGAAGATGAAGAAGCCACCTCATCCATTATATTTCAAGAAGGGTGGTAACAACTAAATCTCAAGTGCAATTTATTTCAAATCTTATCTCTTTGTGTCTTGTGTAGTCACTTAGGGAAAGAAAGCACTTGAGGATATGTATTGGTTGTTGGTCATGGAAGAAAAGTATGATTGGAATTGAATTGATCAATCACAACAAGCAACATACATGACTTGGTGTTCTTTGTGGACCTTAAACCAAAAATTTCAAGAAAGCTCAAGTAGAAGCACTTATCACTCAAATCTCAAGAACTCTCTACTTGATGAAATCTTGACATATGGTAGATTGGCAAATTCTTATTCTCATCTTATGGCCATCTACATGCTCAAATGGTTGTGAGTATTTCTTGGCATAAGTTAAATTTGATTATTCTATTGTTGCCATGACCTAGACATAGAGTAAAATTCCATGTTCTTAAATGGATAGAGTGCTATGTGAGAAATTCAAATACTTAGAGCACTTATAAAAGGGGGAATTTACTCTATGACTAGAGTTGTGAGACTAACCATTTCTCTAAGTGATTTATGTAGTCTCACTAAATGAGAATGTGTTTCTCAAATGGAGTGTGCTATCATATCAATGCCATCAATCCAAAACTATGTGATGTGTTCTCTCTAGTTAATTTTGGGTTGATTCGTCTATGATTAGCCACTCACCATAATATGGCTTAAATCTGCCCCCTGGACTTAAATGACCAACCATGCACATTCACACTTCCATTACTCAAAAGAGTGTGCATGTGGCATTAAGGGAGATTTAGTCCATGTTATGAGGTTTCTCTATTTTGGTAGCCCATTTGCCTTCCACACATAAAGGGTTACTAAATGAGAAACTAGTGCTTGTGCTACTAATACCTCTTGTGTTGAGCTTATTCATAGGAAATCAATAAGAAGAGGTTGTGCTTAATCATTTGGATGCATCACAAGCCTAAAGGTTACTCTTCACCTAAAGCAAGATGAGGTTGGTAGAAGTTGGAGTGTGTTGACTCACTCTCAAGATGTGGAGGCTCCTCATGTTGAAAATAATCTACAACCTACTGCTGATGTGCGAGCAGCAGTGCCGCTCAGCAGGCAGCACTGCCGGGCCACGAGCAGCACTGCCGGGCCACGGGCAGCACTGCCGGGCCACGGGCAGCACTGCCGGGCCACGAGCAGCACTGCCGGGCCATGAGCAGCACTGCTGCACACCTCCACACACAGCAGCTGTCAACCGTCCATTTTGTGGACCTAGAGCATGATGTTGAGGTTGAGTTGGATATGCTATATTAGAAGAATTCACAAGACTTCAATCATTGATAAGAGGACTGAATGAAATCTGAAATTTTGAGTTAGCTGCTTTCAAGCATGGATTTGGAGGTTCAAACACTGATGAATTGACCTGAAACTTTGTGAGCATGCTATATATATCTAGTACTTGTTGTTGTACAGTTGGGATGCAGTTTGGTTTAGAAGAAAATCAGTTTCAGTTGAATTTTGTCAGCCTCAGCACTGCAATTTCAGACTTGAGCAGTTTTGGTAGAAAATAGATTTGACTGATCAAATGGAATCCAAATGGGCTGGAATTTTGACAGCAGTTAGAGGACTCATAGATGAACATTTCTACCAAATTTCATGTATATTGGCTTAATGGTCTGAGAGATATGAATTTTTCTCCAAGGAAGACAGAATCTGAAAAGTTGGATTGCAAGCAGCTTGAAGGAGTTTGAAATGAGTTGAAACATAGTGTAGACTTCTCCTTTGATCTCATATTGTTGATGTGCATAAGTGTGCTTTGTGTACTCTTGTATGCACAAATTGAGGGGGAGTTTACTTTCTATCTCATGAGACAAAATGCCTTCTCTCAAGCTCATATTGTGTAATCTCAAACATTGGAGAAAGAAGAACTTCAAAGGAGGATGGATAGTTCCAATGGAATCTTTGGGTGCTCCAAGGATTATTCTTGGAGGTCTCAGTCTTTATAAACTGAATGCTCCTAGTTTTGTTGTCGGATGCCCCAATCCTTTGGAGGAACTATATTTATGTGAGTTGAAGAAAAGAAGTAAAGATTGGATGTTCATTGCTAATTCTTCATCTAAAGCTCATCAAGTCACATGGATCCATCCCTTTGATCACCCAGGATCTCGTCAACAAGAGTGGTAACTCCTAGTTCACAATTTGCAAATTTCATGAACTTTACCATTTGCTTTCTATGTGAGTTGCTTTAGGTAGAGAAAGAACTAGGAACCTAATGTGGATCTTGGATGATCACAAGAGCTTTAATTCACCATGAATCATCAAGTGAAAAAGTATGGCCATCCATATCATCAAGTCTCACTTATGATGGTCATATCAATGAAAATCTATGTGGTGATCTCTCTACCTAAGTGGTGGTATGTTCTCTTTGGCATAATTTCAATTGTTGCAAATTTGGTGTGCCTTGACCAAGATATAGCATGAACTCCTCTAGACTCTTAAAGTGATTCAAGTGCATTTCACAAGTAGTTCGAATACTTGATGCACATATTAAGGGGGAGTCTATTCTATGTCTTGTGTCTTTTGAGACTAACATTTTCTTCTAGTGAACTTGTGTAGTCTCTTGGTGAGAATGAGTTTCTCATGGGTATGCTACATAGCCAAATCAATCCAAAATAGTAATGTTATCTCTCATATTTATTTGGATTGCAATTTTAACTCTTATGTAGCTACTCTCCATAATATAGCTTAAATTCCCTTATTTAGACTTAATTGACCAAAAGTGCATATGTTTTGCTTTCCACATACATATGTGTGCACTATCAAATAAGGGGGATTTAGTTTATGTTATGAGGTTTTACAATTAGTGATCCACATGCTTTCCACATTCAAATGGTCACTAGTTGTAAAACTATCGCTTGTGCAATTTAATGCTATCTCTTGTCTCCGTGAGCATTCCCTAGGTCGACATCTAGGTGATATTATGAGATACAAGCATCCATTCCTATTGGCATCAACTTGTGAAGATTCCTTCCATTGGTGTCAAACTATGAAGATCATATTTCAATTGATATTGGTGGATAATCTTTCAATTGATATATCAAGAAATATGTCTTCAATTGGTATCTCAAAATGACAACAAGAGCTAGCAATGAACTTTCAACTAAGATGAAGCACAAGTTTGAAGTGTCTCCTTGAAGATGATGAAAAGGAGAGATGGGCACAAATGAGATCCTTTTCTTAATGAAATGCTAGACCCATCAAAGCACTAAATTCAAAATCATCATCATGGTGGAGATTATGAGGCTTAGAACAAAGGTATATCACTCTATGAACATTTGTATTACCTTTGTGCATCTAGGCCCTTACATGCTAGAGTGTGCATGTGTATGCAATATTTTGAGTCACACCATGAGTTTGTTCTTATGGTGACGATTAGAAAATGAGTTAGATATTTGGTTGATACCTCTTGTGGTGATTATGTGAGTTTGTCTCATGTTATGTCACCTATGTGAGGTATGAGCTAAATATGCTAACCTCTTGAGAATCTTGACTTAAAGTGTTGCATAATTTGTTTGGTAGAAAAACATAGAAGAGAAATCATATATGCTAAACTTTTACCTACCTCTAGCCCTCACTTGTCTACCATCATTTCTTCCTTTTGGTGGAGAGATCCTTTTTGGAGATTAATGCCAAAGGGGGAGAAATTTTGGGGGACATTGTAAGGGAAGAGAGATTGATATTGATATGAGGATGGAAAGGGGTAAAGGAGAGGCATATAAGATTTCAAAATTATGTGGTGTGTGCAAGGATAGTTTAAATTGATGCTCTTGATAAGGACCACTTATGCTAGTGTGTGACATTCATGCCTTGAATGATGTATTGTTAAACTTGTTGAGTGCATGAACTGTCATGAGCATCACGTTTATCATGTTGACACCTTGCACCCCACGAATGCTAAGATATATGAGAGTTCTCACACTTTTCCTTAAATATGTGCACTTGGCATTTGAGGCCAAAAATTGAATTCCTTTCAATGCACACATTAAGGGGGAGCTCACTATATCATAGGATTCAAAATCTTATTATTTATCAATCTCTTGTAAGCTTTAGTTGTGTTGTCATCAATCACCAAAAAGGGGGAGATTGTAAGTGCATCTAGCCCTTAGTGGGTTTTGGTGAATTGAATGACAACTCAACTAAAGGTCTAACAAGTTTGCTAAGTGTATTAAAGGTTCAACAAAAGTAGCAAACTTGATGGTACTCCACATTGTGTTGAAATAAAGGCCAAAACTGTGTATTGTTGTTGTATGGAAAGATTATGGAAACAATCTAGTTCAAGCAAAAGACAACAATGCTACTGGAATTAATGAGATGGCTTCTATGTTGTGGGATATCATAGCATCATGAGAAAGCAAGCATATTTGACAAGTGACAAATGAGACATGAGGTGATGACTTGGATTGGTCTCAATAATGGCTTGCTTTTCATGAACAAGAAGAGTTTGATAGTGGATTAGCTTTGATCAAGGATGAAGAATGAATCAAGAATGCATAAGTGAGGAAATGGCAAGCAAAGCTGAAATGACAAAGGACACAACTCATATTGGATATAAGTTGGTCTCTACTTTGGTTTGCTTGTATAGATAAAGATTTGGGAAATCACTTTGCATTGTTCTGATCAAGCTAGAAGTATGAAGATAGATTGAAGTGAGTGTTGAGTGTCAAGCCAAAACGGAGAGAATATAAGGAACCGTGAATTGGCTTGACCATATTGATGTTGATTCATATATGACACTCTATGTGAAGCTTGATTGATCTCAACATTCATATCTATAAGATGTTCAAGCAAGGATCACAATATTGAAGAAATGATTATTCAATGGATGCTTAATGTGATGTGACTTGAGTATGGCTTGATAGGGTGAAGATAGCAAGGAAAGGTCTTCGAGGCACTAAGCGAAGGTGAAGGTCAAGGAGACTGAGGTACTATGGCTAGGGTGAAGAAGAGAGTACTTGCATTGAGTCGAGGTACTAATCGAGCTATGAGGAGTCATATTATGTTGAGGATCAAATCATTAGCGGAGGTGACTTGAAGCCATGGACTAAACTCATATGTGATGGAAAGATTCAAGTCACAAGCTCAAGGGTGTGTTTGCTCAAAGAGATGAGACAAGGATGATTGCAAACCTTTATGAAGCGATGTTGAGAAAGAGGATAGTATAAGAAATGGTGGAACCCCCAATTACAAAGAAAAGCGGCATCCAGCTCAAAGGCGTTTAAATTCTTTTATGCTTTTAATTTGAGTTTAGGAAAAGCCATACTATTAAGGGGGACACAATGCTCTAGCTTATATGTGCAACTAAGTGCTCAAAAGTTCCACCAAACCATCCTCAAAAACAAGCCACAACAGCAAGTTTTCCATTCCTCATTCTTGGCTGTTTGTGTCAGAGCAGAAGTGCTGCTCTGCGAGCAGAAGTTCTGCTCTGAGAGCAGAAGTGCCGGGCTGCGGTACTGCCGGGCTAGGGCCGGCACTGCCGCGACTTAATGTTACTGTTGGACAGCAGGGGGTATATCCTTTGTCTCCCTGCCTCTCCCAACGGTCATCTGGACCATTCTCCTCCCAAGTGCGACCAGAGCAGCTCTCTCTCTCCCTCACTCTCCATTGGAGCCCCTCAAGCTTCTCCTTTGCTTCCCTTGCAAATCCATGAGAGTTTGACCCTCCAAACTGCATTAGAGAGCTCCCCAAACTGTTCTACAACTCCTAGAGCACTTGGTTCGCGTTGAAGCCGGTGGATTGTGTTTATTACTCTTGGAGCAAGGCTCCTAGCCGGCTAGGCGTTGCTCGGAAGCTTCCAACTTGGTTGTGGCAGCTCCGGGAAGTTTGTTATCACCCTCTACATCTAGTAAGAACCCTCATCTCAAGAGACTTGCTCTCTTGACTTGAGAACGAGGACAAGGTTGAAAGAGACCATAGCCTTTGTGGCTTCCTCAACAACGTGGACATAGGCAAGCCTTGGTGGCGAGCTGAACCACGGGATAAATACCTTGTCTCTATTGTGTTCTTGTTGTTTGTATTGCTCTCCACTTTCATTTGTGGTGATTTTAGGGTTTGGTGCCGATCTACTCACTTGTACATTTCTGCATACATTCAAGTGGTGAAATAGGTTCAACTCTACCCTAGGAAGCTCAGTAATTTACTCGATCTATTTTCCCCTTGGTAGATTTTGAACTGCAGGCTCGGGCAGTGTTGGCGCGGCAGTACCGGGCTGAGGCCGGCAGTGCCGGGGTGCGGCAGTTCCGGGCTTAGGGCGGTAGTGCCGGGCATCTCTAACAAAGTTTTGAGCTGTGATTTTAAACAGGCCTATTCACCCCCCCCCCTCTAGGCGACATCAAGGTCCTTTCAAATACCCAAGTGAAACGAGAAAAGTCATCAACAATAACAAGACCATGTTTGTTACCGCCGATGCTAAGGTAGGCAACCGGTCCAAAGAGATCCATGTGAATCAATTCCAATGGATGAGTAGTAGTGTCATAGCTCTTTGGTGGGTGAGGTACGCCTACTTGCTTTCCGGCTTGGCAAGCTCCACATACTCTGTCTTTCTCAAAATGAACATTGGTTAGTCCTAGGATGTGGTTGTCCTTTTGAAGTTTGGCCAAATTCCTCATCCCAACATGAGCTAGTCGGCGGTGCCATAACCAACCCATGCTAGATTTTGCCACTAAACAAGTCTCAAGTTTGGCTTCACTTTTGTTGAAATCAACTAAGTAAAGCTTCCCTTTCAAACGACCTGTAAAGACAATAGAGGAATCCTCCCTTCTAAAGACTTCCACACCCTCATCCGTAAAGAGACAATTGAAACCCATTCCACACAATTGCGAAACGGACAACAAATTGTAACTTAACGAATCAACATGTAAGACATTAGTAATTGAATGTTCAAGTGTGATAGCAACTTTACCAAGACCTAGCACATCCCCCTTGGAGTTATCACCAAATATGATGTTCTCACTTGCATTTGTAGTTGGGGAATATGATGAGAACATACTCCTTTCTCCGGTCATATGATTTGTACATCCGCTATCAAGCACCCAACTTGATCCACCGGAGGAGTAAGCCTGCAAAATAAGTTTAGTTCCTTGGTTTAGGTCCCCAATTGATATTGGGGCCTTGCATGTTAGTCACAAGTATCTTAGGAACCCAAATAAACTTGTCGGCTGCCCTCTTGTCATTACCAACATACTTTGCAACAACTTTACCACTGTTGTTGTGTCCTAAAAAGTAACAAGAGGACATGCTCATTCTTGGAGCTTCTATCTTGGGTTGATGCATGAACTTGTTCTTGATTACCCAAATAGACTCCTTTGGTTTCTGAGACCCTTGCTTCTGATTTGGCATCTGCCTGGGCTGTGTGTGAGACTGAGCAGAAGGGGAACTGGTAGTCTTCCCTTTCTTGGGGCGCGGCACTGCCGGCCTGGGGGCGGCACTGCCGGGGCCCGGCACTGCCGCCTTCTGGCGCGGCACTGTCGCGGTCTGTGCAGGCTGAACTGTACCAATGTGACCCTTCTTCTCAAACCTCACACACTCATAGCCATTCACCTTCTTCCTTCCATTGGTTTTGCCTCCCTTTACATGCCCCAACCCATCCTTTATGAAAGGACGTCTTCCGTTCTTGAACTTGGGCATGTTCTTGCTTTGGGTCTTCTCACTAGCACTTATAGTAGACTTGACACAACCACTTGCAATAACACTTGTCAATCTTGCTATTTCTTTTCTCATGGCCTCCATGTTTGCAAGGTTAGTGGAATAGACATTCAAATCAAGATTATAGCATTTTCCACAACCTTCACTAGTGGAGGGAATAGAAGTGACATTTGCCTTAGGGAGAGTTGAGTTGCTTTCCCAAAGAAGGTTATATTGCAGCTCAAGTTCCTTGTGCTTTTCATCCAAGTCACAATACTTTTTCTTGAGTTCAACATGAGCCTTCTTTAGGGAAGCATGTTCATCTTGCTCTTTGGCCAAGGCCTCATGCAAGACATCCAACTCACTTCTCTCTAATGCAAGAGCTTCCTTGCAAGCAATATAGAGATCCTCTTGTTTGATAAGAGCATCCTCACTTATTGCTAGCTCGGCTTGTACACCCTCTAGTTCCTCCATTAGCTTAGTGATAAAGAGTTTGGTTTTCTTATCTAAGTTCTTTGTTATCATGTTTATCTCTTCATCACTAGAGCTATCATCACTAGAAGAGTCACTAAGTTCACTACTAGAGATGTCACTAAGTGGAAGAGAAGGTTTAGGAGTATGAGTCTTTTTCACCTTCTCTTTCTTGGCCATGAGACAAGTGTGGGAGTTGCCTTCATCATCATCGGACAAGTTGTTGAATAGCCTTGGTGAAGAAGATGACTTTTGGAATGCAATGGTTGCCATCTTCTCATCTTCTTCACTTGAGGTTTGTGCGGTTGAATCCCATTCATGTCCGATGTGAGCTTCTCCCATGTATCTCTTGTTGTGCTTCTTGTAAGTGGCTTTGTCATCTTTCTTGCCCTTGTTGTCTTTCTTCTCATTTGGGCAATGAGCAATGAAGTGCTCGGTGCTACCACAATTGTAGCAAGTTCTCTTTTTCTTGTTAGGAAACTTCCTCTTTACAAATTTGTAACCTTCTTTCTTGAGCCCCTTGCGATATCTTCTCATGAATAGAGATATATCATCAATCTTCTCAAACTCTTCACCATCACTCTCACTCTTGCAAGAGGACGATGTGCTGTCCTCAACCTCTATTTTCTTCTTTTGTTGCTTGGGCTTGCTTGTAGAGGCTTGCTTGCTTGAACTTGACTTGCTTGATGTTGCTTGTTTTGTTGGCTTGCTTGCCTTGAGTGCCACTTCCTTGATCTTCATCCCATCTAGCCTTGCTTGCAACTCTCCAAGCTTCCTTCTTTCATTAGCTTCCTCTCTTTGCATATCAAATGTGATAATCCTCCCAAGCACATCACTAGGTGTGAACTTCTCAAACTTCTTCTTGTCTCTAATCAATGTCACTATGGTCTCATTTCTTGGTGAATAAGCTTCCAACATAATCTTCACAACCTTGTGATCATTGATTTCATTTCCACCTAGCCCTCTAATCTTGCCAACAATGACCATCAACCTATCAAACATCTCTTGAGGACCTTCACCATCACAAATCACAAACCGGTTGAGCTTGGCCATCAACAAATCAATCTTGGATTGCCTTACTTTATCAACCCCTTCATGAGCAATATGCAATGTGTCCCAAATCTCCTTTGCAACCTCAACTCCCATGACCTTGTTGTACTCATCACCATCCAAGGCACTAAGTAGCACACTAGTGGCTTGGGCATTGAGATGAATGTTGCGGAACTCATCTTGAGTGGGGTTCTTTGGATCAACCGGTGCTTCAAGTCCATTGTGCACAATCTCCCAAATACCTGGATGGAGACCAATAAGATAGGTCTTCATAATGTGCTTCCACTTGGCAAAGTTGGTCCCGTCGAAACGAGGCAACTTGCCCGCGGGTACATTAATGAGAGGCCTAGAATCATGGTTAGACATAGAAGAATAAGTGTAGGATACGGCTCCGTATGTCTTCTTGGTCTCCTCCTTCTTCTTCTTGTCATCCTTGAGATGATAGGAGATGTCATCATCACCATCTTCGGTGCTACTTGAGTCTTCACTCAAGTGCACACTCTTCTTAGCTTTGAGCTCTTCCTTCTTCTTCTTTTCTTCTCTTCTCTTGGCTCTTTCTTCCTTTGCTTTGAGAGCTGCTGTGGCGGAACCGTCCTGATTATAAGTGCTCAAGTATTATCTTAGTCAAATCCGTCTGACTTCGACCCACACTTGAACCCTTATAACCCCGGTAGTCCGGAAATCTCGAAGGATTTCTTACACCAGAACATACAGGATCGCATCGTTCAAAGATTACATCTGTAAAGAGACATCACCGTGAATTTAAAACGGAATTTAAACATCAGAGTGCGGAAATAAACAGAGTTATTACAATACTGAGTTCAAATAGTGCGGAAGCTGAAATAGTTTGAACACGACCACCACGCACGCGGTCCAAATAAAACATTGTTTTGATACATAAACTCAACACAAGTCATTCCTCCCTTTTAAGATAATGTGCCACCAGCAGTCTCAGTCCGGCAAAAGAAGGGGAAAAGCTTCTGGACGACCCTGCCCTGGGCCTACTCCTCATCACCTTCCACTGGGTAGAGGCAGTGCTTACAATAGCCAAAGTAGACCTGGCCATCTGCAACGAACGGGATAAACCCTGAGTACGGGAATGTACTCAGCTAGACTTACCCGTCCAACTGAAAATAAAAGACTCCAAGGGTATGCAAGGCTTTTGAGGTAGAGCTGGGATTTTTAGTTGCGAAAAGCTCAGATTTAGATAAGAGGTAATTAGTGAATATGATGAGTTGTTACTTTTAGCCTAATTCTTAATTCTAGGTTATCACCTGTACTAAAACACTCACTTGAATCTAACAACCAATAATATAACTATATCCAGTTGATTTATCCACATTTTAGTTGAACCTTAATCGTCACATGGAGTTGTATCGTGGTGAAGCTCGCCATAGTTTCCCACTAACCGGGGGAGACGGCGACTCGAATCGAATTCCAAACCAGCTGGTGAAAGACCTTTAATACCAGCCCACACTTTCCCCGTCGGGTCCATGCATTGGGCAACCGCTCGACGCTTGTTCGTGGTGGTAATCGTCGCGGTTCAAGCACGGACCGCCCAATCAGAGTCTGGCGATGGCCTCACGTCGGCAGATCGCAACTTCTGTACTAGAGGGCACGACACGGGTTGAAACCGGCCCGAACAGCTTCTAACCGGCTTTGGGGTCGATGATTACAACAACGACATATCCCTAAGTAAAAGGGCGCGTTCAAAAATGAACGAGGGCCAACATCGATACAAACCTACACGATCCAACGGATGGACTGCCCCAAGTTTCCGAACTTGTGCCCTGCCATCCCATTGACCGTATTTCACTACAACTCAGGTTCTTTTCCACGATAGCAAATATAGCCAACCGTGATCCGGTAAATACCCATCGGGGTATCACGGAAACATCCTTAACTATTACTTTTATTAAGTAGACTAAGCAATTCTACATTATAAAGCAGTAACAGGGTAACAAGGCAGGTAATAATCAATAATCAAGGAATGGTAATGCAGCAAGTAGGATTCAATCAACTCCTATACCTAATGCATCACAATATAAAAAGGACTCAAGTAATTTAGTTATAAAAACTGGGAGACTTAGAATGCTCCGGGGCTTGCCTTGGGTGAAGACTGAGGCCTCGTGGGAGGGGCACTCAGGCAGGTTAGTGTCGGCCGCGGGGTCTGCTTCCTCCGACTGCTGGAGCTCCTGGATCTCCGGCTCGACGCTTGGCTCCTGCTCTTGGTGGGGCTCCGGGAGTGTCGATCCTATTGCATGTGATAAATTATATAAATAACTAATGTGGTGCAAGATGAGGATCATAAGACGAAACATTTTTCTTGCAAACCAACAAATCCAACTTGTTGAACCACTTTTGACATTGGGGTCAACACTATTCAATTCATAAGACAAAATCCGATAATCACCCTTTTCCACTTTTAATTAAATCAAAAGAAATTCCGATTGAACTGCAAGTGCATTTTTCTAGACTCAGAAAAATCCACAAAAATTCCAGAAAGTCAACAACACCTACTGGACTCTACTGAACAAGTTTCAGGCCAAAATAACTTGCAGAACTGTAGATACAAAAATGACAAGCAAACTGCCCATAAAGGTGCTTTGAACTAGCTCCTTACTCAAACAATGTCAAACAGCAAACTTCATATTTTTCCTGACTTATGCTACTCATAACCAGGCTACTACAGAAAAAATTACCATTAGAGCATGAACATACAGGCCTACACAAAAATAACCAATTTATGGCAGAAACGAACATTTGAACTGCAACCCTACTGAAAAAGGGTGTTAAACTCATTTTCACATTTTTCCCAGATTCTACTTTACATTTCGTATTTGTCAAGAAAGTTCCATGATCAGAGCCATCATATATTTTCTTACATGAATTTTCAAAGATCCACATAGAAAAGCACAGCTGTAAAGCAACTCTTAGTTTTTCCATAAAACAGATCAAGTTTATATTTTTCTCAGACTCTTCGTGACACACCAAGACTGTACAAATTTTCCCATATTTTATTTCAACATATAAAACACCTTAATGCTTTTTCTAAGAAATCAGCAAAAGAGACTTTTAATCATAACAGAAACTTTTTCTACATGAACAGTACTTTATAAAATTTTCACAGGCACTAAACAACACAAAGAACCTATACAAATTTTCCCATGAATTAATTCTATCATAAAACACTTATTTCCATTTAATTAAACAAAAGCATATAAACTGAAATAAATAAAAACAGTGAAATGAAATGCCATCAAAAATATATTCATATTTTTCCATGATAGATCTTCTCATAAACAACCTAACAAAACTGGAAGCACTTCATTTGGACTTATAAATCGAGCTGCACAAAAATAACAAGCATTTCTGGAAATTAAAACTAAAAAGAAAAACATTTAAATCCATTCATCCGGCTACGCGCACCCGGTCCATAGACCAGCAAGCGGCTGACAAGAGGGGTCCACGGGGTCAACGGACCCACGCGGTCAGAGAGAGCGAAGCAGGGGAGGGTTTGACCGGCGATTTCTCGCCGTCGGTGAGCTCGCCGGCGGCGAGGGTAGGTCCGATGAACTCGTCTCGACGAGACGCATCGAGTGGTGGTGTTGGTTTGGCCGGCGCACGGCCAGAGCGTGCCGGCGACGAGCGGCGGCGCGTGGAGGTGGCGGCGACGTGTGGCTATGCCGTTTCCGGCGGTCGCCGGTGAAATTAGGGAAAGCATAGGCTCGAGTGAAACCTAGGGAAGCTATAGAGGAGGTTGGTTTGGCTCGGGTAGCTCCCGAGGAGCTCGACCACGGGCATGGCCGCGGCGGCGGCCATGGCGCTCGGTCGGGGAGGTAGGAGGCGGTAGCGTTGAGGCTCTTCAGTGTTCTCACCTTGCCTTGGCTTGGTGAGGGTCGAGGAGGAAGTAGAGGTGCGGTGGAGGCTCGGTTGGGGACGAACGGCGACCCGGCTCCGCGGTGGCGATGACGGACCGAAGAGGGGGACTCCGGCCTCCGGCGTCGGTGGAGCTCGGTCGGTGGCGCAAGCGCGAGCACCGGGTGTCCGAGGCGTAGGCGGAGTGGTGTGCGAGATGGATTGGGGGGTGGTGGCTCGACGCGGCCGGAACGGAGAGGGGTGGATATGGTGGTGGTCACGGCGAGCGCGAGCCGAGTGCTCGCTCTTTGCGCTTGTGTGCAGGCGAGAGCGAGGGAGAGTGAAAGCGGGCGAGTGCGCGAATGAGCGGGCGAAGGAGCGGAGGGTGGAGTGCTCGGGCTTTTGGTCGGCTCGGCCGGCCGGTGGTCGCGGCGGGGGCCACGGCGGCGCGGTCGGCGAGGCGGCGGCAGGCGGCTCGGCAGACGAGGATGCGCGGGAGTGGCCGGCGAAGATCGCTGGCGTGCTCCGGTGGGAGAAGATCGGAGAGGGAGTGGTCGGCGTGGATTTGGCGCAGAGAAGGGGCGCCACGCGGCAAGCTGGCCGGCGTACGGCGCGGCCGTGTCGGGCGGCCGGCGCGCGGTGCGCGGGCGGGCGCGCGCGCGCGGGCGAGGCGGCGAGCGCTGGGCCGAGGCGGGGAAGTGGGCCGAAAGGCCGGATGGGCCGAAAGGTGCGCGGAAAAGAAAAACATTTTCCTTTTTCTTTTTCTCAAACCTTTTTCAAACTTTGACCATTCAAAACAGTTTCAAAAACTTCAAACTAGGTTTTGACCAAAATACAAAAGTTGTTAAAAATAATTTTCTCTACAACTTTCATATAAGGCACTTTTCCTGAAACTATTTTTTAAAGCCTCTGCAAAAATAAAGCCAAATTAAGGCATATCTCATTTTTTGCTTAACCCATTTTTATTTGATAAACCATTTTGAACTAAGCTAAAACTTCAACATGAAAAACACTCCATATAATATTCTTCAATTTATAAAATCATTTGCCAAAACAGAAATCCAAGTTATACACCAAGTCAAATGGAAATCCAATTTCAAATAAACAAACAAGGATCAAAACACACTTTTGCACATGAAATGATGCAATGCAGTTGCTTATGTTCTCTTAGTAGCTAATTGCAGTGCCTAATGCAGTGCTTGACACTAGAGTGTCACAGCTGCTGCATCTTCTTTTGCTTTGGCTCTAGCTTCTCTTCTCAACCTTCTTTCTTCCTTTCGTCTTGCGAGCTCTCCGGCCGACACAACCAATTGTGGAAGTGTCCTTCCGCTAGCTGTGGAGATACTCTCGCTGCTGCTAGTGGTGTGCACATCCGGATCTTCAAAGGGTTTGGGTTGCACAACACTAGCGTTACCCGTTCCTCCGTCAGTGGCCATACTCTCGCACGGTTAAGTGCTGCTGAGAGACCAGGCTCTGATACCACTTGTAAGGACCTGTGTGGCCTAGAGGGGGGGGTGAATAGGCCTGTCAAAAATCACAGCTTAAAACCAAATTAGATATGCCCGGCACTACCGCCCTGTGCCCGGCACTGCCGCTCCCCGGCACTGCCGGCCTCAGCGCGGTACTGCCGCGCAGATGAAGACCAGAAGCTGCAATTCGAAATCTAACCACAATCTGCAGATTCTATATGAATAGGAATGTAACAAAAGGCTATATGAACCAGCAGAAACAACTACTCCAAGCCAAATATGAAAGATAGAGTAGATCAAGCCAAACCCTAGAATATATCACAAGCTCATGAACATAGAGAATGAAACTAAGCAACCACGCGAGACAAGTGATTTATCCCGTGGTTCAGCTCGCCACCAAGGCTTGCCTACCTCCACGTTGTTGAGGTTGACCACTTAGGTCATGAGCTTTGCAACTCAACCTCGTTCTCAAGTCAAGGAACCAAATCCTTGAGGTGAGGGGTAATCTTACTAGCTGCACAAGTGATTACAAACCTCCCTAGGCCGCCACACAAGTTGGCAAGGCTCTAGGGCGACGCCTAGCCGGCTAGGGTTCCAAGAACCCAAGAGTAATAGAAGCAAATCCACCGGCTATGGCTCAAATCAAGTGCTCTAGGCAGTAGATCTCAGCTAGGGCTCCTCTTTGGTGAAGGTTTGAGCCTCTCAACCACTTGGAATCAATGGGAATAGAGATTTTGGTGGTTGGGAGCTTGGAGAGCCTTCAATAGAGAAGAGAGAGCTTGTCTGGAGGTAGGTGGAGAGTTCTGGTCATCGATGACCGTTGGGAGGCAGAGGGGGGTGAAGTAAATACCCCCTGCCATCCAACGGACAAATCAAGTCGCGGCAGTGCCGGCCTTAGCCCGGCAGTACCGCGGCCCGGCACTGCCGCGCCTAGAGCGGCACTGCCGCGCCCACCAAACAGACAGGAACAAATCTACAATGGGTGCAGCTGTCTTTGGTTGGAAATGTGGATGGTTTGAGTTGGTTTGAGCACATGTCATTCAGCCATATCAATGAATTTGCATTCCCCCTTAATAGTACGGCATTCCTAAACTCAAGTAATCAAAATAGAATATCTTTGAAGCACTTTGAGCTCGGAATCGATAAAATGTAGTGCGAGGGGTCCACCAACGCATATACACCATCCTTTCTTATCATAACCTGCTTATCAACTTCATAAATCTTGTTAGTCCTCTAATCATGTGGTCATTATCACCAAAACCCACAATTAGGGCTTGATTGCACTTACAGTTTTGCAATAAGAAATACAATGGTGGTGGCGTTAGAGACCACATACTTAGAATGAGCACCATAGCTGCTAAGCTTGAGTCCATGAAAATTAAGTTACCTGATCCTTTTGTCATTCACATGATCTTTGCCTCACTGCCAAGTGAGTTTGACACATTTTGTGTCAATTACGACATGTTGCCTGATGACTGGAACATGGACAAGCTCATTAGTATGTGTGTTCAAGAGGAAGAGCGCATTAAGGCTTCACATGGGGACTCTGCTCTCTATGTGAAGGATAATAAGAGAAAGTTTTTCAATAAGAATGCTAAACCACAAGGGAAACCAAAGTGGGATGGCAGCTCATCCTCCAATGCTAATGCCAAGGGAAAGGCCCCTCAGTTCCAATCTCACCCTCAGCTCCACTCTCAGCCACAGTTCCCATCTCAGCCTCAGTACCAGAAGGGACAGAAGATCCCTGTAGACAAAGATCAGTGCATGTACTGCAAGGAAAGAGGGCATTGGATGAAAGATTGCCCTGGGTTCCTGAAGTTCCTGAGTAAGAATGGTGAGGATATTATTACATTTGTAGATGAATCCTTGTTTCTAAGTTATGACAAATCCACATGGTGGGTTGATTCAGGTGCAACTACTCATGTTGCTAATTCTTTTCAGGGGTTCGCTACGAGGAAGATCCTGCAAAGAGGAGAAAGAACCATTAAGGTGGCTAATGGAGTACAAGCCGACGTCCAAGCCATTGGAGACGTATCATTAGAATTAGTAAATGGTTTTGTACTTAGGCTTCATGATGTACTCTATGTTCCTTCTTTGCATCGAAACTTAATAAGTGTGTCTAAGTTAGATGATGATGGATTGGCTTGTCATTTTGGAGATGGCAAGTGTAAGATATTTTTTAATAATCAGTGTGTTGGTCTTGCCTTCCGACAAGACAAACTTTATTTGTTATCCATCTCTGAGAATGTTAATGTTATAAGTTCTGAGAATAAGATTGCTTCCTCGTCTACGAATGTAAGTAAAAAGCGTAAGAATATTCAGGTTGACTCTTCGAAATTGTGGCATTGTCGATTAGGCCACATTTCGAGGGGGAGAATTGATAGATTAGTCAAAACTGAAATTCTTCCGCCATTAGAACTATCAGAATTAGACCAATGTGTTGATTGCATTAAAGGTAAGTACGTTAAGAAAATTAAGAAAAATGCCAAACGAAGTGCGGGGACTTTAGAAATAATCCACACTGACATATGTGGACCGTTTCCCGTCATGAGTGTGGATGGTTATGACTCGTTTATAACATTTACTGATGACTACTCACGTTATGGCTACATCTATCCGATTAAAGAAAGATCAGAAGCTTTACATAAGTTTAAGATATTTAAGGCAGAAGTAGAAAATCAACACAACAAGAAAATTAAGATAGTCAGATCAGATCGTGGTGGAGAATACTATTGAAAGCCCTAGTTTGGTTTTGGTTAATTGATGAAACCTATTTGGTCTAATCCTATTGCTAAGCATGTGTGTAGCTTATAAGAAAGGATTATGACCAAGCCAAGTGGTGGAGCTAGCAAGATGGCAACCATGGAGTATGGTGTTGGCCGCAAGCACTCAAGAGATCAAGTGCTCCACCTTTTGTGAAATGCAAGAAGAAGAGAAGAGATGGAGCAAAGAGGCCCGAAGGCAAAGGTATAACATATAGGGCTCTTTGTTTTGGTGATCAAGACACTTAGCGAGTGTGATCACATTTAGGATAGATAGCCGTACTATTAAGAGGAGATTATTCACGGCTTATGCGGTGTTCAAGTGCCACTAGGTGTTCTCTAACATATCGATGCTATAGATCTAGTGAGTGTCTAATAAATCCTTTGAAAAATGTTTTGAAAATGCTAACACACTTGCACAAGATGGTATACACTTGGTGGTGTTGGCACATTTGAAAAGGAGAAGAAACCGTGTTGAAAACGTGGTTTTCAGGCTTGACCGGACGCTGAACAGCGACCGGACGCTGCGATCGGACGCGTCCGGTCAGTTGTGAAGAAAAACGACCGGACTCGCCTGTACCACTGTTCACGAGAGGCATCAGGTTCAAACAGTTTGATCGGACGCTGAGTGAGTCCGGTCACTGGTGACCGGACGCGTCCGGTCGATAAAAAACCTCTCTGGAACCTCTCTGGTTCTGACCGGACGCTGAGCGAATTTCTTGACCGGACGCGTCCGGTGCTAATGACGTAGAGTCCGGTGATCACGAAGTTTTTCGTCCAAATTAACCGTTGGACGACCGGACGCGTCCGGTGGTGATCGGAGCGTCCGGTGCTCTCGTTTGGAGCTTTTTGAGCAGTAGCCGTTGGACGATCAAACGAACGACGTTGAATTCGCGTGGACACGTGGCTGTCATCCAGCGACCGGACGCAGTGGGAGCGTCCGGTGATCACTTGACCGTGCGTCCGGTCGTCGCGATTTTCGCGCAGTGAACAGGTAACGGCTCTATTTGTTTGAGGGGCTTATAAATATGAGTTGGCCGGCTTGCTAGTGGGCTCTCTTGCATATTTTGATTCCTAAGCCTTCTAGTGAGCATTGACAAGCCTCCCCACTCATCTCCCAAGTTGAATTGATCAAGCCAAGTGAGATTGAGTGATCTAGTGCGCGTTCTTGATAAAGTTCAATCTAGTGGCACTAGTTCTTCGCATCGGCATTGGGTATTCTTGTTACTCTTGGCATTTGCCGGTGCCTAGACGGCTTGGAGGCGTTGAGGTGGTTGATTGGCAAGAGTGGAGATTGTTCTTGGCCACCACCGATTGAGATTGTGAGAGGTTTTGGAGCCTCACCTCGCCGGAGCGGCAAGAGGCATCCTTAGTGGATTGCTCGTGTCATTGAGCTACCTCACTAGTGGTAGATTCTTGTGGCGCTCTTCGTGAGCTTGGCTTAGCGCCGATTAGCCGCCGGATCACCTAGTGTTGGTCGACACAACGGGGAGTAGCGTGCCGGCAAGCACGTGAACCTCGGGATAAATCTTTGTCTCCCGAGTGCTATTTGTGATTGTGTCCCATTCTTGGTGATTGGTCTACATCTTCATATTCTTGGTGATTGGCATCACAAGTGGTTTTCACCGGTGATTGGCTCTCTACTTGGCGATCCTCAAGGCTCGGTGAAATCCTCCTTATCTAGTTCATTTACCTTGTGTATTTATATTGATCTATATCTCTTGTTTTGATATCATTTCTTGTTGCACATCTTTAGTCATATATCTTGTGTAGGTAGTGGCAGTTAGCTCACCTAGTTCCTTGTACACACTTGTCTTGTATACTCATTGTACATCATTCTTGTGCTAGAGCTATAGTATTTTTATTCCGCATTTGTTACTAGCTCTAGTTGATTGTGTGCCATAGAAATATTAGGTAGAACTATTGGATAGGTGGCTTGCAACACACTATTAGGCTAGCGCAAAAAGCTTCGCCGTTTGTCTTACTAATAGTGTTTGCCTAAGAAAATTGTGTAGATTTTTAATTAGGCTATTCACCCCCCCCCCTCTAGCCAATTTGGACCTTACAAGTGGTATCGGAGCCGTGGTCACCGATTGTTTGAGGCTTAACATCCTCCGGTGTTAAAATGGCTCAAATCAACTATATGGGGAAGCCACCACATTTTGACGGCACCAACTTTGATTGTTGGAAGAGGAAGATGTGTGCATTCACAAGAGGAATGAATAGGAAGATTTGGGATGTGATAGAACATGATTTTGCAATAATTGATCCCACAAGTCTCACTCCAAGAGAAGAAGAGAAGCTCCAATGGAATGATATAGCAATCAATCTATTCTATGAAGCTTTTGATACAAAAGTCTTTGAGCAAATCAAGGACCTTGAAAGAGCAAATGAGATATGGGAAAGATTGGAAGAAACATATGAAGGCACCAAGGCGGTCAAGGGAGCCAAGCTATATATTCTCAAGGACAAACTTGCTACCTTCAAGATGCAAGATGATGAGAGCATACCGGAGATGTTTCACCGGTTGCAAGTGATCATAAATGACTTGAAGGCTTTGGGAGAGAAGGTGGAGGACAAGGACTTTTCTCACAAGTTCTTGAGATGCTTACCACCAAGGTTTGACACTTTGGTGACCATCCTAGTGAGAGAAGGATTGGATACGGTGACCCCAAACCAAGTACTAGGTGATGTGGTCACACAAGACACATACCGTGTGGAACGGGATGGGGGAGCCCAAGAGGAAGAGAAGAAGAAGAAGACCGTGGCATTCAAGGCTTCATCCTACAAGAGCAAGAGCAAGGGCAAAGCTAAGAAGGAAGAAAGTGATGATGAAGACACAAGCTCAAGTGAAATGGATGATGAAGAGATGGCCCTATTTGTGAAAAGATTTGGCAAGTTCATGAAGAAGAAAGGCTATGGAGCTAGAAAGAGAAGAGATGCAAACAAGAGCACAAGCAAGAGGTGCTATAGATGCAAGAGCAAGGATCACTTCATTACGGATTGTCCATACTCTAGTGATGAAGATGATGATGACCGCAAGAAGAGCAAGAAGAAAGAAAAGAAGGAGAAGAAGATGAGCAAGAAGAAGGGTGGATCCTATGTTGTCACATGGGATAGTGATGCTTCCTCAAGCGATGATGATGATTCAAGCAATGATGAGAGGAAGACCACCAAGAAGAAGGCTATGGCTAGTCTTGCTATCTCAAGCAAGCCTTCTATCTTCAACACTCCATCGTCATGCTTCATGGCTAAGGCCACAAAGGTATCATCCGATGAGAGTGATAGTGAGAGTGATAGTGATGATGATGAGGAGTACTCAAAGGAGGACCTCATAAGCATGCTACAAGATGCTCATTCTTACATTGAGACTAAGAGGAAGGAGTGCAAAGAATTGCGCAAGGCCAACAAGGCTCTTGAGCAATCCTTTGATGAGCTCAAGTCTACTCATGAGAGGCTAAAGGAAGCCCATGAGAAGCTTGATCAAGCTCACACTAGGCTCAAGGAAGCCCACTCCTCCCTCCTTGATCAAAGTAAGATTGAGGATGTTGTAGAAACATGCAATGTAGGAGTAACTTGTGATATACTTGATGAATCATTTTATGCTCCTATTATTGTTGCTCCCATCAATGCATCATCATCATCTAGCTCAACTAAAATGCCTACTTCTACTACTTGTGATTCATCATTAGTTGTAGAAAATAAAAACCTTAAAAACAAGGTTGTTGAGCTCACTCATGCTTTAGGCAATGCCTATGGTGGAGATGCCCGCTTGCTTAAGTGCTTGGGTAGCCAAAGGTGTCCACTCAACAAGGAGGGACTTGGCTATATCCCCAAGAAGGGCAAGGCGGCCTTTGCTCCTCACAAGACTAGTTTTGTGAAGAGCAATGGTCGTTATTGCTACAATTGCAAGCAATCCGGGCACATAGAGCAAAATTGCTTTAAAAAAAACAAGAACAAGAACTTTGCACATGTTTCATCTATTAGACTTGATTCTTGTTATATGCTTACAAAGGGGACTAATGGTGTGAAGGCTAAGTACATTGGTGCACCCATGGTTGGCCCAAAGAAGAAGTCAATTTGGGTGCCCAAGAGCTTGGTGACTAACCTTGTAGGACCCAAAAAGGTTTGGGTACCTAAAAAGAATTGATCTCTTATAGGTAAACTATAAAGCGGGAGGAAGGCATTGGGTGCTTGATAGTGGGTGCACTCAACACATGACCGGAGATGGAAGAATGTTCAAGTCAATCAACACTAGTGGCAATGATCATGCGGATGCTATCACATTTGGTGACAACAAGAAAGGCAAGGTCAAAGGTTTGGGCAAGATTGCAATCTCCAATGACTTGAGCATCTCCAATGTGCTATTAGTGGAATCTCTCAACTTCAATCTATTGTCCGTAGCACAATTGTGTGATTTGGGATTCAAATGCATATTTGGTGTGGATGATGTGGAGATAGTTAGTGTTGATGGAAGTGACTTGGTGTTCAAAGGATTTAGATATGAGAATCTCTATTTGGTGGACTTTGATGCAAGTGAAGCTCATTTGACAACATGTTTGTTCACAAGATCAAGTATGGGTTGGCTATGGCATAGGCGCTTGGGACATGTTGGAATGAAGCAACTAAAGAGGCTAGTGAAGCATGATATGGTGAGAGGACTAAAAGATGTTCATTTTGAGAAAGACAAGCTTTGTAGTGCATGCCAAATGGGAAAGCAAGTTGGAAACACTCATCCCAACAAAGGAATGATGAGCACTACACATGCACTTGAGTTGTTGCACATGGACTTGTTTGGACCAACTACATATACAAGTATTGGGGGAAACAAGTATGGCTTTGTGATAGTGGATGACTATACGAGATATACATGGGTCTTCTTTCTCGTTGACAAGAGTGAAGTGTTTGGCATATTCAAAACCTTTGTCAAGAGAAGCCAAAATGAGTTTGATAGAAGAATCAAGAAAGTGAGAAGTGACAATGGAAGTGAGTTTAAAAACACAAGAGTTGACGAGCTATGTGATGAATTTGGAATCAAACATCAATTCTCGGCCAAGTATACACCTCAATCTAATGGGATAGTTGAAAGAAAGAATAGGACACTCATTGACATGTCAAGATCCATGCTTAGTGAATACAATGTGAGTGATTCTTTTTGGGCCGAAGCAATCAACACGGCATGCTATTATAGCAACCGGCTCTATTGTCACCCTCTATTGAAGAAGACACCATATGAGCTCCTCAATGATAGAAAGCCCAACATTGCATATTTCCGGGTCTTTGGGTGCAAATGCTACATATTGAAGAAGGGCACAAGACTTGGCAAATTTGAGAAGAAGTGTGATGAAGGGTTCCTACTTGGTTACTCCACTACAAGCAAAGCATATAGAGTGTGGAACAACACAACAAAAATAGTTGAAGAAGTCCATGATGTTGAGTTTGATGAAACCAATGGCTCACATGAAGAACAAGACAACCTAGAAGATGTGAGAGGAACACAATTAGTGGAAGCAATGAAGAACATGGATATTGGTGATATAAGGCCAAAGCAAGTGATTGACATAGAAGATGACAAAGATCAAGTGCTCTCTCCTCCAACCATGCATGGCAATGATGTTGCAAGCTCTAGTGGTTCTCATGATCAACAAGATGCTAGTAGCTCTCAAGTGGCTCATCCAAGTGCTAGTACAAGTGCCCAACCGCAACAAGTGCTCCAACCAACACACATTGCAAGAGATCATCCTTTGGATCAAATTGTTGGTGACATAAGAAGAGGTGTGCAAACAAGATCAAGATTGGCATCGTTTTGTGAACACTACTCATTTGTATCATCTATTGAGCCAACCAAGATTGATGAAGCTTTGATGGATGTTGATTGGGTAAATGCAATGCATGAAGAGTTAAACAACTTTACCCGCAATAATGTTTGGGAGTTAGTGGAAAGGCCAAAGAACACAAATGTGATTGGTACAAGATGGGTCTTCCGGAACAAGCAAGATGAAGATGGCATTGTTGTTAGAAACAAAGCAAGATTGGTTGCACAAGGGTACACTCAATTGGAAGGAATTGACTTTGGAGAAACCTATGCACCGGTTGCTAGATTGGAAGCCATTAGAATCCTACTTGCATATGCTTGTTCTCACAACATCAAGCTCTATCAAATGGATGTCAAGAGTGCATTTCTCAATGGATTCATAAATGAGCTAGTGTATGTTGAGCAACCTCCCGGGTTTGAAGATTTGAAGAAGCCCAACCATGTGTACAAGCTCAAGAAAGCATTATATGGGTTGAAGCAAGCACCTAGAGCATGGTATGAAAGATTGAGGGATTTCTTGCTATCAAAGGGTTTCAAGATGGGGAAGGTTGACACCACTCTCTTCACCAAGAAGATTGGAAGTGACTTGTTTGTGTTGCAAATTTATGTGGATGACATCATATTTGGATCAACCAACCAAGACTTTTGTGAAGAGTTTGGAGAAATGATGGCTAAGGAGTTTGAGATGTCTATGATTGGAGAGCTTAGTTACTTCCTTGGTCTACAAATCAAGCAAATGAAGAAAGGCACATTTGTTAGTCAAGGCAAGTACATCAAGGACATGCTCAAGAAGTTTGGATTAGAAGAAGCAAAAGCAATAACCACTCCAATGGGCACAAATGGACATTTGGATAGTGACTCTAGTGGTGACATGGTGGATCAAAAGTTATATCGGTCAATGATTGGGAGTTTACTCTATGTGACCGCATCAAGACCGGATGTCATGTTTAGTGTGTGCATGTGTGCAAGGTTCCAAGCTTCACCAAGAGAAAGTCATTTGAAGGCAACCAAAAGAGTATTGAGATATTTGAAGCACACTCCAAATGTTGGACTATGGTATCCCAAGGGCTCTCAATTTGAATTAATTGGATACTCGGATTCCGATTACGCGGGATGCAAGGTGGATAGGAAGAGCACTTCGGGCACTTGTCAATTGCTTGGAAGATCACTTGTCTCATGGTCATCAAAGAAGCAAAATAGTGTTGCACTCTCTACCGCCGAAGCCGAATACATATCCGCGGGTAGTTGTTGCGCACAATTGCTATGGATGAAAGCAACATTGCAAGATTATGGAGTCAAGTTTGGACAAGTCCCTTTGCTATGTGATAATGAGAGCGCCGTCAAAATAGCCACCAACCCGGTTCAACATTCAAGAACAAAGCACATTGACATAAGGCATCACTTCATTAGAGATCATCAAGCAAAGAAAGACATATCTATTGAGAGTGTGGGCACCGATGATCAACTTGCCGATATCTTCACCAAGCCACTAGATGAAAGAAGGTTTTGCAAGCTAAGGAATGAATTGAATATCCTAGACTTCTCCAATATGAGTTGAATGCACCCCCACTTATGACATGCCTCTCCTCCAACAAAGCAAAGGTAAAATTGTTTGGCATGTGCATTCATTCTTACTAGGTTGTGATCTAGTTCTTATAGCCATCACTTTGCATATTTAGGATCATTCATGGTAAATCAAATGAATTTGAAGTATATATGGTACCACTATTGCTTCTATGTTTGACTTAACCTAGTGGTAGCATATAACTTGTTTGTGAGCTTCTAACTCTAGTGTTTGATCTAGTAAGTGAACATTAGGTGTTTAACCAACGTGAGTAAGATAACCATTGAAAGATGTGTGAAGAAGCTTACTCTAGAGCAAACCGTGTTAAACATCCTATGCTCATAAGCTAGATTAAGCCACAACTTGGTTTGATTTGTTTCCCACAAATGCCCCACCTTTATGATAATTGTTGACAAAGGGGGAGAAAATAATGCAACAAAGATAAAAAGACATGCTATGTTGCTAAGCTCAAATTAAGTTCAAATGGGATTGGAACATACAAATAGGGGGAGCAAGCTCATAAACATGATTGTTGCATTTGAAATGTGCATATTCATATGATTGTTAGCAATGCATAAGCTTTTTAATTTGATATCCATGCTTATGTGGTGAATGCTAGTGAGTGATAGATTATGTTTGATGAATTGATTAACTAGCATGTACATAATAGCAACTAGACATACTTATTTTTCAAGTGGTTCAAGAACCTTACTATAATGTTGATCTCACGGGGTTCTTGAGTTTTGATGTATGTCTAGTGACGAAATGATGCTAAGGATGGTTTAATATGTGCACTCCGATTGGTATCACGCTTCAAAGGTCCATTCTTATGACTTAGCATCATCATTGATAGTATTGCTCACCCACATTTCATATCCATACATATGTGCCAAATCTAGTACCAAACTCTATAGCACATATGTAGGGGGAGCTAATACTATCAATATGGTTACTCAATTTTAAATCACATATCTTTGTAGAGGTTGTCATCAATTACCAAAAAGGGGGAGATTGAAAGCCCTAGTTTGGTTTTGGTTAATTGATGAAACCTATTTGGTCTAATCCTATTGCTAAGCATGTGTGTAGCTTATAAGAAAGGATTATGACCAAGCCAAGTGGTGGAGCTAGCAAGATGGCAACCATGGAGTATGGTGTTGGCCGCAAGCACTCAAGAGATCAAGTGCTCCACCTTTTGTGAAATGCAAGAAGAAGAGAAGAGATGGAGCAAAGAGGCCCGAAGGCAAAGGTATAACATATAGGGCTCTTTGTTTTGGTGATCAAGACACTTAGCGAGTGTGATCACATTTAGGATAGATAGCCGTACTATTAAGAGGAGATTATTCACGGCTTATGCGGTGTTCAAGTGCCACTAGGTGTTCTCTAACATATCGATGCTATAGATCTAGTGAGTGTCTAATAAATCCTTTGAAAAATGTTTTGAAAATGCTAACACACTTGCACAAGATGGTATACACTTGGTGGTGTTGGCACATTTGAAAAGGAGAAGAAACCGTGTTGAAAACGTGGTTTTCAGGCTTGACCGGACGCTGAACAGCGACCGGACGCTGCGATCGGACGCGTCCGGTCAGTTGTGAAGAAAAACGACCGGACTCGCCTGTACCACTGTTCACGAGAGGCATCAGGTTCAAACAGTTTGATCGGACGCTGAGTGAGTCCGGTCACTGGTGACCGGACGCGTCCGGTCGATAAAAAACCTCTCTGGAACCTCTCTGGTTCTGACCGGACGCTGAGCGAATTTCTTGACCGGACGCGTCCGGTGCTAATGACGTAGAGTCCGGTGATCACGAAGTTTTTCGTCCAAATTAACCGTTGGACGACCGGACGCGTCCGGTGGTGATCGGAGCGTCCGGTGCTCTCGTTTGGAGCTTTTTGAGCAGTAGCCGTTGGACGATCAAACGAACGACGTTGAATTCGCGTGGACACGTGGCTGTCATCCAGCGACCGGACGCAGTGGGAGCGTCCGGTGATCACTTGACCGTGCGTCCGGTCGTCGCGATTTTCGCGCAGTGAACAGGTAACGGCTCTATTTGTTTGAGGGGCTTATAAATATGAGTTGGCCGGCTTGCTAGTGGGCTCTCTTGCATATTTTGATTCCTAAGCCTTCTAGTGAGCATTGACAAGCCTCCCCACTCATCTCCCAAGTTGAATTGATCAAGCCAAGTGAGATTGAGTGATCTAGTGCGCGTTCTTGATAAAGTTCAATCTAGTGGCACTAGTTCTTCACATCGGCATTGGGTATTCTTGTTACTCTTGGCATTTGCCGGTGCCTAGACGGCTTGGAGGCGTTGAGGTGGTTGATTGGCAAGAGTGGAGATTGTTCTTGGCCACCACCGATTGAGATTGTGAGAGGTTTTGGAGCCTCACCTCGCCGGAGCGGCAAGAGGCATCCTTAGTGGATTGCTCGTGTCATTGAGCTACCTCACTAGTGGTAGATTCTTGTGGCGCTCTTCGTGAGCTTGGCTTAGCGCCGATTAGCCGCCGGATCACCTAGTGTTGGTCGACACAACGGGGAGTAGCGTGCCGGCAAGCACGTGAACCTCGGGATAAATCTTTGTCTCCCGAGTGCTATTTGTGATTGTGTCCCATTCTTGGTGATTGGTCTACATCTTCATATTCTTGGTGATTGGCATCACAAGTGGTTTTCACCGGTGATTGGCTCTCTACTTGGCGATCCTCAAGGCTCGGTGAAATCCTCCTTATCTAGTTCATTTACCTTGTGTATTTATATTGATCTATATCTCTTGTTTTGATATCATTTCTTGTTGCACATCTTTAGTCATATATCTTGTGTAGGTAGTGGCAGTTAGCTCACCTAGTTCCTTGTACACACTTGTCTTGTATACTCATTGTACATCATTCTTGTGCTAGAGCTATAGTATTTTTATTCCGCATTTGTTACTAGCTCTAGTTGATTGTGTGCCATAGAAATATTAGGTAGAACTATTGGATAGGTGGCTTGCAACACACTATTAGGCTAGCGCAAAAAGCTTCGCCGTTTGTCTTACTAATAGTGTTTGCCTAAGAAAATTGTGTAGATTTTTAATTAGGCTATTCACCCCCCCCCCTCTAGCCAATTTGGACCTTACAACTATGGGCGACATACCCCGTATGGTCAAGTTCCAGGACCTTTTGCAAAGTTCCTTCAGGAGCATGGCATAGTTGCTCAGTATTCAATGCCAGGAGAACCTCAGCAAAATGGAGTGGCTGAAAGAAGAAACCGTACCCTGATGGATATGGTAAGAAGCATGGTCAGTTACTCCACTTTACCGATAAGTTTGTGGATGGAGGCGTTAAAAACCGTCATTCATATCCTTAATCGTGTACCCAGTAAGTCGGTGCCTAAAACACCGTATGAGTTATGGACAGACAGAGTACCCTCACTTAAGCATTTAAGGGTGTGGGGCTGTCCAGCTGAGGCTAAAGTTTTTAACCCAAATTCAGGAAAATTAGATCCTAAGACTGTTAGTTGCCATTTCATTGGCTACCCAGACAGATCAAAAGGCTACCGCTTTTACTGCCCTGACAGGCATACAAAGTTTGTAGAAACAAGACATGCTGAGTTTTTAGAACATGATGTGATCAGGGGGAGCAAGGTGGTTCAAGAAGTTAACTTAGAGGAAAACGGGTTCACGCCCCTACTCCGATGTTTCAGGAACCATACTTCATGCTACCTGTTGTTGCTGCGCCAACGGTGTCAAGCACTGTAGTGCCAGCGCCTGTTGTTGAACCTCCCTTGCCGACAGAAAATGAGAATCTGGAACCTGTCCTTCAGGAGCCATTAGAATCACCTGTCGTGCATGGGGAAGAACAACAACAGCCCCAAATGGCGCCAAATACTGAGAACATTAGAAGGTCACATAGAGTTAGAAGATCAGCTATCTCAGATGATTATGAAGTCTATGAGGCCAAAGAGTTTCATATGGAGGATGATCCCACTACATATGAACAAGCCATGAGAAGCGAGCACTCAGATAAGTGGTTAGAAGCCATGAAAGATGAGCTAAGATCCATGGATTCCAACAATGTTTGGGATTTAGTGGAAATTCCTAAAGGAGCCAAAACAGTAGACTGTAAATGGGTCTACAAAACCAAATGTGACTCCCAAGGGAACATTGAGAGATATAAGGCGCGACTTGTGGCAAAGGGTTTTACCCAAAGAGAAGGAATTGATTACAATGAGACTTTTTCTCCTGTCTCATGTAAGGATTCTTTTAGAATTATAATGGCGCTAGTGGCACATTATGACTTAGAGTTGCATCAAATGGATGTTAAGACGACATTCCTTAATGGGGATCTAGAAGAAGATGTTTACATGGCACAACCGAAAGGTTTTGTTGTGGAAGGAAAAGAAGAGATGGGATGTCGACTAAGAAAGTCCATTTATGGGTTAAAACAAGCTTCGAGACAGTGGTACTTGAAGTTTGATAACACCATAAGACGTTTTGGGTTTAAAGCTAATGTTGAGGATAACTGTGTGTACACAAAGTTTAAGAATAGTAAGTTCATCTTCTTGGTTCTATATGTGGACGATATTTTGCTGGCAAGCAATGATGTCGGTCTGCTAATGGAAACAAAGAAGTTCTTATCCTCACATTTTGATATGAAGGATCTCGGTGAGGCCTCTTTTGTTCTGGGGATAGAGATTCACCGTGATAGAAACAGAGGGGTATTAGGCTTGTCTCAGAATGCATACATAGATAAGATTCTTAAGAAATATAGTATGCATAAGTGCAGCCCGTCACCTGCACCCATAGTCAAGGGCGATAAGTATGGGGAACATCAGTGCCCCAAGAATCAGATAGAGCTCGAGCAAATGAGATCAGTTCCTTACGCATCCGCTGTCGGAAGTTTACAATATGCTCAAATTTGTACTCGCCCTGACATAGCTTTTGTTACCGGGTTACTTGGCAGATATCAGAAAAATCCAGGCATAGAGCACTGGAAATTAGTAAAGAAAGTCTTGCGTTATTTGCAGGGCACAAAAGGCTTCATGCTAACCTATAAGAGATCAGATTCCCTTGAGATAGTAGGGTTCTCAGATTCAGATTATGCGGGGGAGGAAAGAAAATCCACTTCGGGTTATATTTTCACCCTTGCAGGTGGGGCTATATCGTGGAAAAGCTCCAAACAAACTCTCGTTACATCATCCACAATGTATGCGGAGTTTGTAGCATGTTATGAGGCCTCGGGGCAGGTGAACTGGCTTAAGAAGTTCTTACCCGGATTAGCAGTGGTAGACAGCGTTCAGAAACCACTTAAGTTATACTGCGATAATAATCCTGCAGTTGAATATGCTCACAACAATAGGTCAAGTGGTGCTGCCAAACACATTGACATTAAGTACTATGTTGTGAAAGATAAAGTTCGGGATCATGTCATTAGTCTTGAGCATATAAGCACAGATAAGATGTTAGCGGATCCGTTGACAAAAGGCTTACCACCCAACGTGTTTAGAAGACACGTAGCCGGCATGGGGTTAAGGGAAAGCCTATGATTCCTGAACACTTAGGGCCCAAGTTAGAACTCTGTTTCAAATTAGAGAGATGTATTGTAGCCGTCAAGTCCAACGACGCTTGGTTGTGACGACGAGACACGCTCGACGCATTTCTCTATAATGAAATAGAGACATATAAGTTGAGTATTTAAGATAAGAATAAGATAAGTTATTAGGAGATCAAGGGGGAGAATGTTAGTATTGATCTCCCTAGTTACTGGGCCCAACGGCCCTTTATCTAACTTGATCCGCTCCTGATCGGGGAGCCCAACCCATTAATGGTTGGAGGGCCCCTGTCACACTGTGGGATATAAAAGGGAGGTGGGGGGGGCCAAGGCAAAAAGCACGAGGTTCGTCTGAGCCGCCAGAAAAACCCCACCGACTTCCCCAAACCCTAATCCGATCTAGGGCTCGCAGCAAGTGACG
Organism: Coix lacryma-jobi var. lacryma-jobi; assembly: GCA_009763385.1. NCBI lineage: Eukaryota > Viridiplantae > Streptophyta > Magnoliopsida > Poales > Poaceae > Coix > Coix lacryma-jobi. Next base: position 158,465,348 of record CM019826.1, read on the forward strand.
GGAAGCTCTCCTCCGCCGCCACTGCTTCGACCCCAACGACGCCACTCCTTCACTGCACCGAGCTCTTCCCCACGCCGGCTTCTTCCTCTTCATCCGGACCCGCAAGAAGGACGAGAGAGGGCCATGGCGGGCACTGGATCGAGCTCCAAGGGCGGAGATGGTTGAAACCCTAACTCTATTGTTTTTACCTTCACTGTCATGCATATTGAGCATTCGTTCATCCACTATTCACTCCAATCCCGAGCCTATTAACACTAAGAGTTTTTAACATACCAAAACCATCATCATTAGGTTCAACAAATTGCGACACTTTGGTGTTGTATTGTACCCACCCACCATTAATTACATTACATTAGGAGCCAAAAATAAAAGTTGAAAAAAGAGTGAAGGCCGTACCCGAAGAGAAAAGGACTTGTCCAATAGCGCTGACACGATTTGAAGCATGGGTCTACGTCTACTCTTTGCTTATATTCGGACACGTACGCCTAAAAAGCTTTCGAATCCCACTTCTCTTTTTTAAAATTTCTTTCGAAAAAGAACAGGGCACTTCGAAGAAAGGAGGCCGTTCAAAGTTATTTTTGTTTCGACATCACCTTAAATTTCACGTGCCTTTTGGAGCCACAAAGCGGTTAAATATGTTGCTAGATCTTTGTGGTTCTGGTGGACCATGATCACGAGCATGGTGGTGAAATAAAGCAGGATTGAAAACAACATTGTTAGCATCTACTAATGAATCTAGTTATCTCACACCGAAAGCCTAGCTAAGAATAAAATGAATGAATAATTCATTGAGGAGGAAAAATGGGAGACGAATAACCACGATGGCAAAATCCAATGAAGAAAACGGGTTTATTAAACACAATTCCAAATTTAAAACAAAGTCAATCTTTCTTAAGTTTATTTAAGCAAGTTCGTTTAAAATGGTACCAATGTTTATGTCCTCAGATCAGATAGTTTTATACTAACACAATATATCTCATGATTAATTTAATGATGTAACTTTATGTTATAATATAATATTTTTAAATAAATTTGACTAAACATAAAATTGGTTGACTCATTGAAAATCCAGAATTAATACATTGTTTTTTGGATTGGAGTCACGGTCGTCGGTGAAGGAAGCCGTCCAATTTAGCGGTTACACTTACCTAGAGATTTACACTTACCGCGGACGATTCATCGTCATCAGCAAAACTCTGTCCGTACTTGTAAAATATGTTATTTTGGACAAGATTTAGATCAAACATTAGAAATATAAATTATCAATAACTTTCTAGTTATTAAGTTTGCAAATATGAAAATTATATGAATAGATTTGTCTTAAAAAAATACTTTTGTAAAAGTATATATATCATTTTTTATAAATATTTTTTAAAAATAAGATGTCAAAGTTGTGTTTTGAAGATGGTGTCGTTGTCCTAAACGGTACGAGTGAGTATATATTATTAGATTAGAGAGAAGATATCTTGAATTCAATTTTTTTAAGAGAGAGAGAAGATATTTCGAATTCAAATTCTTTTTTTTTTGTTTAAGAGAGAGAAGAAGATAGAGAGCGACAGAGAGTGTCGATAAAAAGGCGTAAAGCCGTCGCCACTCTTTCCCCATTCCACGCTGCTGCTGCCTCGGCGCTGCGCCCGGCCCCGGCACCTACCTCCCCCCCTCCCCACTTCGCCGCCGGCGGGTGGAGTCGGGCCGGAGCAGCCGCTAAGCTCTGCTACCCCCAAAAAAGAAGAAAAAAGAAAAAGAATACCAAGCAAGAAGCTACCGGCAGCTCGGGCAGCCATGGGGCACGGCGTGAGCTGCGCCCGGACCGGCGACGAGCACGACTACTTCCGCGCGGCGCAGGTCGGGGACCTCGACGCCCTGGACGCGCTCCTCGCCGCCGACCCCTCCCTCGCCCGCCGCGCCACGCTCTACGACCGCCTCTCCGCGCTCCACATCGCCGCCGCGAATGGCCGCCTCGAGGTGCTCCTCCTCCTCTCCTCTGCTCTGCTCTCTGCTCGTTCTCCCCATCCATCCACCGCCGCCAACCACCTCTCGCTCACCTCTCTCCATCTCCTTCCTGCAGGTGCTGTCAATGATCTTGGATCACGGGGTGCCGCCGGACGCCGTGAATCGGCACAAGCAGGTGCGGGATCCCAACCCCAATCCCAATCCCATCGAAGCCTTTTTTTTTTTCATTCTTCCTCCCCTTTGCAGCTCGGAAGGATCTCTCCCGGGCTACCTGCTTCAAAAAAATCTCCGTTTTTTTCTTTAACCGCTTCCAAGTTCCAATCAAATCAAAGGACAAAAATCTCATCTTTTTCCCCCGGCTCTGCCTGCTTTGCTTGTTTTTCTCTGTATACTACAGACTCCGCTGATGCTCGCGGCGATGCACGGCAAGATCGACTGCGTGCTGAGGCTCCTGCAGGCCGGCGCCAATGTGAGCACAAAACCTCCCAACTCCTCCTCCTCCTCGCTGCCCCGCTGCTCATGCAAGGGGAATCTCTTCTTCTTCTTCCGAGCGAGTGAGTGGTGATGCGAGGTGACTAGCTAGACTAACCTGTCCGATCTGTGCCTGTCATCAGATCCTGATGTTCGACTCCCTGCACGGGCGGTCCTGCCTGCACCAAGCGTCCTACTTCGGCCACGTCGACTGCCTGCAGGCCATCCTCACGGCGGCGCGGACCACGCCGGTGGCCGACTCATGGTGAGACGAGACCTTCGCCTCCCCTCATCCATCGTGTCAAACGCCGTCCGATTCGGCTCCGCTGCCGTCTACGTACTCACTTGCTACTGTCTAAGCTTGGCAGGGGTTTCGCCCGGTTCGTCAACGTCAGGGACGACCACGGCGCCACGCCGCTGCACCTCGCCGCCAGGCAGGGCCGTCCCGGCTGCGTGCAGCTGCTGCTAGAGAACAGCGCCATTGTCTCCGCCCTCACCGGCTCCTACGGGTAGGCTAATCTTGTCTTGTCTGCGCGCTGTGGCTGGTTTTCTCTTGCTCGGTCTTGCTGCAGCTGCTGATTGCTCGCCGTCGTTGATGCAGGTTCCCCGGCAGCACGTCGCTGCATCTGGCCGCTCGCAGCGGGAACCTGGACTGCACCCGGAAGCTGCTCGCCTGGGGCGCAGATCGTCTCCAGAGGGACTCGGCAGGGTGAGAACCACATATCTGTTGTCTCTGTGAAGATCGTCTTCTTATTTCAGCGTACAGATTTTTGGTGTGGTGGTGGGTCTGACAAATAAGAACAAGAACAAGATGGGTCCCACACCGAACGCAACGGGTGTGGTCTACTATCAAGTGGAGTCAGTCATCAACCACCTGCTTGCTGGGTTCTCATTTGCAAGTGGAGTCATCATCAACCACTTGCCAAAAAAAAAAAAATCACATTTTGGGAAAAATTCAACGAGAGGCCACCCAGCTGCCTGCCTGACCGCCGTAGTTCTTGAATTGCGCTTTTGCTGAACGAATGAAAAATGGACGGACTGCTCTGCTCATATCCTTCCACTAGATCGATCTCATGGCGAATGGATGGTTTCGGTCCCTGCAGGAGGATTCCTTACGCCGTCGCGCTGAAGCGCAACCACGGGGCGTGCGCGGCGCTGCTGAACCCTTCGTCGGCGGAGCCCATGGTGTGGCCTTCCCCGCTCAAGTTCATCAGCGAGCTGGACCCGGAGGCGAAGGCGCTCCTGGAAGCGGCCCTGATGGAAGCCAACAGGGAGAGGGAGAAGAAGATCCTCAAGGGCACAAAGTACTCTCCGGCATCATCGCCACTTTCCGCTTGTGGGCATGAGAATGACGCCGATGCCATCGACGACGTGTCCTCGGAGGTATGTACTCATGTGTGTTCAGTGCTTTACGTTTCTGTGACGATTGTGAGAAGAATAGAATAGAATCCCATATGATCCATGATCATCATCTGGAACTTGAAGTTCATTGTTCTATGTTGGCTGGCAAACGAGGAACTGATGCATGCATTCATCTGTGATCACATCTCTTCACTCCACTCACAGGCGAGCGACGCGGAGCTGTGCTGCATCTGCTTCGAGCAGGCGTGCACGATCGAGGTGCAGGACTGCGGGCACCAGATGTGCGCGCCGTGCACGCTGGCGCTGTGCTGCCACAGCAAGCCCAACCCAGCGACGCTGACGCTGCCGTCGCCCGCCTGCCCGTTCTGCCGCGGCAGCATCTCGCGGCTGCTGGTGGCCCGAGCAAGCACCGCGGGGTCCAGCAACGACGACGCCGCCGCTGACGCCGACAAGGCCGCGGCGGCGGCGGCGGCGGCCCCCTCGTCCCCGCAGCTCGTCCGGCGGCGGTCCCGGCGGTCTCACAACCTCAGCGACGGCGGTGGGAGCAGCAGCTTCAAGGGGCTGTCGTCCGCCGTGGCCGGGTCCTTGTCCAGGATCGGGCGCGGGTCGAGCCGGATGGCCGACAGCGACAGCGGTGTCGTCGGCATGGACAAGCCCGAGCACGACCTGGTGTGATCGGCATTGGATCCTGTTTGCGTGTGGAGCAGAGCGCCGGCTGATCGGCCGGCCGGCTTATTGGCTTGTGGCAGTGAAGCTGAAGCAGCCATTGCCACTGGCTTTCCAAGACGAGGACATCCAATCCAAGCAAGCGTGATCGTCGGTTTATATAGATATAGATATATATACTAGGAGCTACTACTACTAAAATAAGTACGTAGTGTATTGCATTCTGGTCTCTTCTTCTCCCCAATCCCCCATGTCCCTCCTGTCTGTTTATGTGTCTGTCCTATTTTTGGGCATGCCAGGATTCACCTGGCCATTGCCGTATTCCATTGCCACCGGCTATAGATTCCATTCCTATTCCATTCCCCTCCTGTGCATGTAACAACACCATCGGTGTACGAGTACAATGTAAACTCTTGTCTCGGTCTGGGAGAGAGCATATGCAGAGAGCTTGGCTTGCCTGTTCAATTCTCTCCGTTCATGGATGGTATCGTCGCACTGTCGCAGGCACAATTACAGTCTTTGGGAACTGTGTGTGGCTGCCGGCGAGGTTCGCCGACGGGACTGGTGATCTGAATCCTCCGGCATTGCATTGCAAGTAGCATGAGCAGCAGCGGACCAGCGGTGACGGACGGCGATGTGTGAGCTCTGAAGATGGCCTGCCATGGCATGTGAGCTCTGTCGGCCTGTCTCCGATACATCCGCGGGTGCCTCCCATGCTGCCCTGCGTGATGTTTGTAACGATGCGCTGCAATGGGGTTTGGCCTGGCCGTCTTGTTGCCTGCCACTGCCACTGCCACTGTGTTAATAATGGCTCTTGGGCTCTGCTCTGCTGCCGGGAGGGACGGCAATGTACCGGGCTCACCGTCACCGGTTCACAGGCAGGCTCCGTGACCGGCGCCGGCGGGGCCATGGCCCATGGGCGTCGGTCCGGCGGTGGTGCCAATGGTCCGTGACTGATGCACGCAGGAGAGCGAGCGGTGGTCGTCACCGACGACACTCTGTCAGAGGCTCGGAGCGGCCGCAGTTATTATGCGCCGTACATACGATGATGTACGGTGGGATGGATGGCGATGCGTCGCTGTTGCAGCACCACACAGCCTCTGAGGAGCCAGGCCAGCGGCCAGCCGTGGTACCACCTGCCACTGTTCACAAAGAAGAGAAAATATTGACAAAAGTCAAACAATGTAGGGCCTTGTTTAGATGTTAGAATTTTTTTCAAGTAGCACTTCCGTTATTATTTGACAAACTTTGTTCAAACATGTGTTAACTAGGCTTAAAAGATTTATCTCCACATGTATATACTAAAAGTACAATCAGTTATTTATTTACCAACATTTAATGCTCTATGTATGTGTCCAAATATTGATGTAATGAAGAGAGACTGAAAAAAGTTGAAAGTTTGATGAAATCTAAACAATGCCTGGTTTTAGGAGGGAACAACTCGATGTTAGGTGGTGTCACACCGTTCTTTTGCTCTTATCAGTCGTACTTCGGCTTATTCTCTCTCACAGAACACTATTAAAACAGCCAAAATCAACCGTAAAAACGACTCAAACAACACAAGGTGACGGAACACAAGGCAACGCCACGCCATCCTTCGGCAAATCAGAGACCGAAGGACTCGAGACGAGCGACCCGCTCCCCGCCGCCGCCCGTCGCTCCTTCGCGCCGCCGCCGTCCTCCGCTGGTCCCCCTCTCTCTTCCCTCCGGCCTACGCCGAAGGTTGGAGAGAGTGGGGATCCATCGCTTTTGATACTTTTTCCCAATAAATTGAATTTTTTTAGGGTTTGAGTCTCTCCATGCCAAGTATTGTGGTATTGGAGATTTATCTCCTTCTTCTCTTCTTCGGCGACGGAGTAGGGGAATGATGGAATTGTCTTCTCCATGGCGGCTTCGTTGAAGATGAAGACGACAACTTCGGCGTCAGCATCTTCACCAGCATGACGACATGGAGATTTTTGTTTCCGGATGACGGCATCAAGGCGGAGATGATGTCGTCGTCATGGAATAATTGTCTCCGGTCTTTTCTCTGTTTTGTTGTGGTTAGATCTGGCCACAATGAAGGACTAGGGAGAATAAGTTTCAGATCAGTCTTCTTCACTCTTCGGTGGCAGAAAGAAGAAGAAGGAAGACACAAGAAAAGAAGAAGTTTCTCAACTCCACCTGCAGGAATGTTGGCCGTCCGTTGGGCATCTATTGTCTGGCCTAAAACAATTGTTGCCGAGTATTTGCCTGTGCGGCCATCCATATGAAGCGTCAAATATGTTTGGATTTGAGAGTTTGAGCTATTCACAGTGTGAGTGCAATATAGATGAAAATCAGTTTCTGGATATATGTTTTTTCCATAATACTTGTAATGTGATGATGTATCCAGCTATATTTTAATATAATTTTTCTTTCGTCTCAAAAAAAAAAAAAAAAAAAAAGGTGGCGGGAAGAGGAGGCCACTCTCGTGAGAGCCACCATCGGTATCTAGCCGGTCGGTCGCCAACCTTACTTCTCTTCTTCTCTGACATCTAGGGCCCACAAATGCGTGGCTAACAAACTACCCCGCTGTTCCAAATTATAAGTCATTCCAACAATTTTAGAGAGTCAAAGTTTTTCTATGTTTGACCAAATTTATAGGAGAGATACACAAAGATTTATGATGTGAAATGAATATACTATGAAAATATAACTAATAAAGAATCTAACAATACTTAATTAATATCATAAATATTATTATTTATATAAATTTGGTCAAACTTAATAAACTTTGACACTCCAAGATTCTTAAAATTACTTATAATTTAAGATGGAGGGAGTACAAAAATAAAACTTGTCCTATTTTCCATTGTCCTTTGTACCAACAAAGAATAGGGACACGTACACTTGTCAATAGGGACATGAACCATTCCGTTCTAGAAAGATTGATCGGATAAACGAATATATTTCCTTAACAAGCATGGTTTAAAATATATAAGTGCTGATAGTTTCTTGCTAAAAATTTACTGAAACTTTGGATTGTTCAAGTCCTTGTAAAGCGAGATTTTTATTCATTTCGAGACGGTGGAAACGAGTTAGAAGATTGGCCTGACTGCCTGCAAAAGCTAAACCAACCATGGCGTGTGGAATCCTTATGCAGTTCATACGCAGCCGAGCTTTGCGAGAGACATACAAACAAAAAAGAAAGAAAGAAAAAAGGCCGTGGGTGCAGACTACTCCTCTGGTTTGACTAGGGGCATATGCATCCGTAAAAACAGAGTTTTGTCAAGGTGAAATATCAGGCTGTCATGGACGCGTTTTCCAGTGCCCCAGATGAGATGGCGTCATTGACCAACTAGCTTAGCTGCTAGCTGCTGTCCAGCAAGGCCTTCTCCTATAGTGTGACGGAGGCTGGGGCCTGGGGCAGATATTTTTGGCAGCCTTTTTCTCTGCAGATAGAGGACACGTCATCCCCTCCTATGGTGGTTTATTATGGCTTTATGCGTACTAGTATACTCTAACCTAATCTATCTATCTATCAATGTAACGAAATATCTTGGCATCGCACACTTCATCGGCTGACGAAACTGACCCAAAAGAAAACAGTATCATTCAGTCCCAATGGAAAAGTGAAAACACACTGTTCATGCATTATTGTTTAAACATGTCATCACCTCAGCGACTAGATGATGAGATGACAACGAAGTTAATTAACGAGGAAAAAAAATCAGAGGCCTATCTATCAATTGGCTGTCAAAATCTACCATGATAAAGCAAATGCATGCTGCCTTTGGCAATTCACGCAGTGGTTTCTGGTTTTCTGGACTGGGACTGCCATCAGCACATCACACGTTGCTTTTCTATAGTGGCGAGCCGTTGATGCGCTGATGACCACCCAGCACACAGTCGGCAGTGAGCAGCTGCTAATGCCGCTGTCACCTTTGCTTCTTTTTTTTTTTTTTTTTTTTTTTTTGCAGCTCGATTCAGTGCAAAATCCTTTCCGCCGGTTTCTCTCTCAAACTTTAAATTTGGTGGTTAGATCGAGTTTGTGACATTATTCCACTATTCTGGGCTCAAAGTCGTTGTTAGAACTGGTGCATTGGGTTAAAAAGGAAGACCGGGTAAGCAAGTTTTGGTGACCAATCTTAATCCCAATTTGCACTTTGAATAATACACACACTTTACTTAGTGTGTATGTGTACATAGAGTAGTTTAGTCTATAATCCCTAGATTTTCCAAAATCCCAGGAGTAGGGAGGCTTCTAACCTGTTTTTTCCAAGACAACCAATATTGACTCAGACGGTGAAAATGAAATTGGTTTCCCTTGGGAAGAAAACAAGAAGAAAGTTATAGGCATGATTGATACGGCGAGAAACGGTATTGGCATGGAAATTTTCAAAAAAAAGAAAAAAAGAAAAGAACAAGAAACAGTCTTGGCATGCGCATGCGTACCTACAATTTTCTGCAGAGCTGAGGAAGAACGTCACGTCCCAGTTGAGCACGCCAGCATCAGCGTGTGCTGGACGGGGAAATGACACTATGCTCTAGCCTCTTGGTGACAGCAGCGTCCACCTGAATTAATTCATCCTTCAGCCTCATCAGGGTGCGCGTCCTCTTCAGGATCGCTGTCAGGCATCAGCTGAACCTGCAAGTAACATTACGTCGTCACTGCACAATGATGCAACATGCTTGTAAGAATAAATATATATAAACAAATGCCTATCTCACAGTTCTGAATCTCTGATAACTCTACAAGACTACAACTATACCATGCATATAATACACACATCGAGTATTTGGTGTTTGGGGTGATAAGACGAGAAGAAAGAACAAGAACAAGTTTATTTGCTAATTTTACAACAAAATCATAGCAAAAGAGGAGGAAACAACGCTTTGTATCTTGAAAGGCTTTGCCAAGATAGTTGCAGGGATGTTTGCAATCCATCTCCTTCACCTCTCTTCTGTACGTCGAACAACTCGTCTCCAACTGCCTCTGCAAATCTTTTCTCAACGGAAGCAATTAAGCTTATTAGAATGGTAGGCATGGTAAATCGCCAAATGAGATCAAGATTTTGTCACGAGATTGCCATCTCGATGTTCATTTATGATCATTACAGCAGCTTATTGATTTACTATTGACTCTGGGGGGAAGTCGGAGAGTGCCAAGTCAACGAGTTTAGGGACTGACAGTGAACAAAACCCCCAGTCCATTTTTTTTGCTTAACCTCGCTTGTAGCATCATGCAGTTCTATCCTGAAACCTGCAAGATTTAGTATTGGGCATGGCAAAACATGGTTACAAATCCTGAAAGGTAGATAAGGTAACAGGAAAAATACTAGACGCAGGGTGAGCCAACCTTGGACTTGGAGAATTTCACAAGCTGTTCAGAGCTGCAGTTGCTAATGTCCGGTCTGCGGTCCAGTCACGAACGTTGACGGTCAGATGCTTCTAGACTCTGGAGTCTACGCATGTTGCATGTATGCTTCTAGACTCTGCGGTCCAGTAACAAATGAAGAAGCATGGTGGTAGCATGTGCAGATTCAATGTTCACATAGCATGATAGCAATAGAAATATAGCTTACAGATGGTTATTGGCAAGTGAACTTGGCCAATGTGGAAACTAATTGCATTTCTAGGGGCCAACCTCAACTACAAGTGTCCAATCATTGTCCTAAACTGATCCATGCCACAAGGCACAATTTGTATCACCATTTCAAAGCCAAGGAAGAGAATAGCCCAACACTAAGCACTTCTCTATTTGTACCATGACCCACAATACAAAGGTCCTGCAGTTATACTCTTAGCCCAATTCAGTTCATCTAAAGTAATTGACATGGACAGAATGGCAACCATGATTCACACAGAGCAACATCCACTGAAATACTGAATTATGGCTGCCATTCTATCTGTGACTTTAGATGCACGTCAATCAAACAGTATTTAAGTGAACCGGTATCTGAACTCATCTGTTGTTTATGATGTACAACATGTTTGATTACTAACACAAATACATCATGTTTGTGTTTAACCCTGTCAACACCACTGACTAAACTTGGGCCAAACCAGTCTGAATCTGATGCTTTTACACAATTACACTGTAACCATTTCATCTGATTCTTTTACACAATTATTACACCCTATAATCATTCTGGAAAGTCTTTCAAACTAATCCTCGCGATCATCATTCTTGCAAACTCCAGATAGGCAAAGTGTTCATTCAGCGTGCAGAGCTTGAACGACAGCAACAAATCGGCATCAGACTGGTCACAAATTGAATATCTGAACAGGCCAGTTGCATTTCAAGCCATCTGAGCTGATGCCGTGGTTTCAACTGACATGTCTATGATACCGTGCTCAGATGCCCTCACAACGCTTATACGGGACCTGCATCGTAGCTCGGCACTTGTCTGTGCCAACAGATGCTTGCAGATGAACCAAGGGTTGATTCCTCCTTCACCATTGCGATGGGCTCTTCAGAGGTGAAGATTGTCTGGGACAGTGTGTTGGCGTAGAACAGGGAGAGGTGGAGAGGACAACAGCCTTCTCCGTGCCGAATCTGTCAGTAAACCCCGTGTCGAACCACAAGACAATGCCATGGCACCTTATGTTGCAGCGGCGGTGGCACGAGCAGCGTGGCCGTCACGCACGCCAGCGGCGCCACGTCTCCGCGCTTGGGTTGCTCCCGCCAAAACCAGGGACCAAAATGACATTGAAATGTCCAAATTTCTCAAATATAAACGGCACATATGTAAAGTATCAGCTCCTTTCTCCGTTACATTCTTGCGAGCATGCAAAAAAATTCAGTAAATTCCTGTTCCTTTGGTTTCTGGGTCATCTGGTCTGCTAGCAGCCGGAGCACCTCCCATATCTCGAAGCGCCGTGGGTGCGCTTGGTCGTCGGCGACGAACGAGCTCACCTCGCCGTCCACCTCTACGGCGCTATACGCGGGGACCTTCTTGATCCCCCGGCTGCCGATCAGCTTCCGCACCCGACGCGCGTCATCCTTGCGGTTGGCATCGAGGTAGATGTTGGACAGCTGCACGTACACGCCCTCGTCAGCAGTGCCACCAAGCTTCTCGAGCTCGCGCACCGCCACCTCGGCCAGATCGACGTTGCCGTAGCTCCGGCAGCCGGCAAGCACGGAGCCCCACACGGACGCAAGCGGGGCCATCGGCATGGTCTCGACGAGCCCCACCGCGTCCTCCAGCCGCCCGACCCGGCAGAGCATGTCGACCGCGCAGCTGTAGTGCTCGTGCCCGGGCACGACGCCGTAGCGGGGCCGCATCTCCCTGAGAAGGCGCAGCCCTTCCTCGACGTTCCCGGCGTGCGCGCACGCGGACAGCGCCCCGAGCACGGCGACGCCGTCGGGCCGCACCCCGTCCTCGCGCGCCATCCTGTCCAGGCACGCCACGGCCTCCGCTGCCATCCCGTGCACCGCGAGCGCGCCCACCATGGTGCCCCACACGTAGGCGTTCCGCTCGGGCATGCCGTCGAACACCCGCACGGCCTCGTCCAGGCACCCGCACTTGGCGTACATGCCGACGAGCGCGGACCCGAGGAAGGCGTCGGCGAGGAGCCCCGGTGCGGTCCGCTCCACGTACCGGTGCACCCACGCGCCGTGGTCCAGCGCCCCCACCTGCGCGCACGCCGCCACGGCCGTGGTCAGCACGACCGCGTCCGGGGCCACCCCATCGTCCCCGTCGGCAAACATGGCACGGAACACCGCGAGACCCTCGCCGGGCGTCCCCGCGCGCGCGTAGGACCCGATGAGCAGGTCGTAGTGGATCGCCTCGCGCCGCGGCAGCTCGTCGAACACCCTCCGCGCGAGGTCCGGGCGGGGTGAGTAGAGCTGCAGCAGCGCGGTCGTGACGTAGTGGTCGGCCGGGAACAGCGCGTTCCTGACGAGCAGTGCGTGGAGCTGCGGCCCGGCGCCGGCGGAGCAGGAGGACGGGTCCGGGTTGGCGTCGAGCGCGGCGGCGGCGGAGAGCGCGAAGGGGAAGGAGAGGTGGTCCGGGGCGGGGAGCGCCGGGGGAGTGGCGGCGGAGAGCATGAGGCGGAGGAGGCGGAGCGCGAGGCGCGGGTGCGCGGGGCACGCGGCCCGGCGGGAGAGCGCGTGGAGGAGCGAGTTGAGCGCGAGCAGGGCGAGGTCCGGGTGGCGCGGGAGCAGGCCGGCGGTGACGAGGAGGGCCTGGACGGAGACGAGCGGTGCGGCCGGAGAGGCGGCGGAGCGGAGGAGGCGGGAGGCGAGCAGGCCGTGGCAGAAGGCGAACGTGGCTTTGGGGATGTACGGGCGCATGCTTGCCGGCTTGCTCTGGTCGCCCGCCGCAGTTTATCGGTCGGCAGGGCAGAGATTCTCATGTTACCGAGGTGCCTGCCTCACGCGGCGGTGGCTTGCGCACGGGCACCTGACTCCATGGACGGCGAGCCTCGCGCTCGGTATGCACATGTCTTTGGTTTAGCGACTTTATGCATCGAGAAGCAGTTATTGGATGAGATCAATATCAATAGTATAATCAATGATTTTGCATCTCAAAATGTTAGAAGAAATTGTTTAAGATAATATCAAGTGCCAAGTAAGTAATTTATTATTACATCTGTCTATTTTATGAGCTTTGTGATATTCTATATAAGTTTTTTAGTGTAGCGAATATTATCTGAATTCATGTATATTTGTGAGACTGTATATATAAAGAGAAATATATATAAATATTTTTAGAAAGTAGATTATATGGGCCTTTGTATGAGTTCTCGATCTAGGCCTTGAAAAACTCAGAACCGGCCCTGCGTCCATGGGCAGCGCTCGTGTGTACAGTACAGTGTACTTGCGACCGGTGTGTGGGGGGGGGGGGGGGGGGGGGGGGGCGGCGGCTGAGCACGGGCACAGTGGTTCTCCCCGTCTCCGTCCTTGCATTGGGTGCTGACTGCTGAGGGATACTCCGCCTGCTCTGTTGCCGCCTGTCGAGATGACAAATTGTACCGACTCACAGCCTCCGTGACCGAGACCGGCCATCGGCGCCGGGCGGCAGTTGCAGCTCCGGTGTACTCCGTGCAGCCGTGCACTACTGTTGTAGCCGTGACTCCGTGCAGCCGTGCAGGGAGGGCGAGAGTGGTACGTCAGAACAGAACCAGACTGGACTACTGTTGTACTACTGCAGACGCATCAGCATGCAGTTACACGGGCATGGCGTACTGCACTGTGGCCGGCCATAAAGACCACGCGTACTGTAGGTGCTCAAGTTCAGAGCTGTCTGTCTGTTCATGAGCAGCTGGAGCTTGCAAAGACGACAGGCCTTAGACTTACCGCACTCGTACACGCTAAAAATTTTAACGTACTCCACGGCAGCAGATAGAGTAAATTATTTGCTGCACTGGGTACGGTATATACCTACGCTATATCATCACGTTCACTAAATTCAGCGGAGGAGGCGGACGTCCGGTATCGAGGGTGTCCTGCAGCAGCAGCTGCGTGTGCGTGCACAGAGGTGGGGTCCATGTATTTTCTGGGAAAAAATGCTACATCTCACAAACCGAAAATCTAAATTAAATTCCGATTGCACCATTGAACTTGTTGCAATTAATTCTTTAAAACTAGATCTCTCATGGATATATTTAGATAAAGTGATAAGTGGGTCCACAGTGGATAGAGGATGATATAGAGGATGGATGGATGCGGGAGAAATAAGTATAGAGGAGAGAATCTTGATGACCAGATAATATAGAGAACGAAAATAGAGGAACGTGAGTGCGGATAGTCTCGTACCCTACCCGGGGTTTGAGTTTGACTTGTGCACAGCACAGGGGCATACGGTGAATTCCCAGATGACATGATTCACCAAGCGCTCAGTGTGACGAAGCTAGGCTCAGCCAGATATTTTCCCAAGCTTTTCGTACTTTGCATAAAGGACGCGCCATCGTATGTATACACTCTTTTTTTTATATATATACTCTAATAACTAATCTATCTGTCTATATATACTTTATAAAGAAGAAAATATCTAGCAGGCATCACACTTCATCGGCTGATGAAACCCGACTGAAAAAGAGCAGCAGAGTTTGCCTTTCTATATAGTGGCCCCATTGATGCGGGTTTTGGAGGCATGCTGCGTGTCATAAGAATTTTTTTGCTTCCTTTTGATCCTACATACTAGTTGACTAGTTTGCGTCAGCTATGGAGGCATATGGAGCTTTTCTGCTCGGCTCGCTCGATGCAAAATCTTCTCTCTGGTCTCTCCAACTTTGGTCGTTCAAGTGTGAGACATTAAAAATTCCAGGAGTTGGAGCTTCTCACTCAGATGGTGAAATAAGCTCCCGTAAACAAAAAGGAAACACAAAGTTACGGAATTGACAAGGAGAGAAACAGTCCTGGCACGAGCATGATGCGTACCTACAGGTGCTCCAGAGCTGAGAATGTCACGTCCAAGTTGAGCACGCCTGCACCAGGAATCAGGACTGGAGGTGGGAATTCCACTGTTCTAAGGTGCGCCTTGTCCGATATAGCAGCCTCTACCTCCAACTCCACTTGAATTGATGATTTACGCTTCAACGGCATCAGGGTGCACGTCCTCATCAGGGTCACTGTCAAGCATCAGTTACAAATAAATTTGCCAGTAGCATCATCATCACCTCATCACGATACAAACATGCTTCTTCTTCTCAGTATAAGTGCTCATTGGATAGTGGTTCTGATATCTTTACAACTATACTTTTATAGTATATGATCTTCGGGGTATCACTCGCCACAATAAGTTGTGTGTGGCACATCAGGTTGTAACAAGTTTATTTTCTAATTTTACAACAAAACGGTAGCAAAAGAAGAGACCAAAACTTCATATCTTGAAAGGCCTTGCGAAGACCAAGTTGTGGCACGTCGGGTTGCACGGATATTCACAATCTATCTCCTTCACCTCCCTTCTATCAAAGAACCAGTCTCCAACTGCTTCTGCAATGCTCTGTTCCATTGAAAGAAGGAAAAAAAAAACTAAGATTGGAATGGCAGGCAAAGTACCGCGGAAATGAGATTAAAAGTTTGAGACAAGAATGTTATCACCAAGTTCTTATATGACTGTTACAGCACCTTATTGTTGACTCGGGGGGATGTTGGAGAGTGCCAAGTCAATGAGTTTAGCGACTGACAGTGAACAAAGCACGAGTTGATATAAAATCCCCAGTCCCTTTTCTGCTTCACTTCACTTATAGCGTCATGCAGTTCTTTCCTGAAACCTGTAATTTTTTGCATTGGGCATGGCAAAACATGACTATGAATGAATTAAGAAGCTAGATAAGTTAAAGAAGAAAATGTTATATGCAGGGTGAGTCAACCTTGGAGAATTTCAAGTTGTTCAGAGCTGCACTTGCTAATATCTAATCTGCAGTCCAGCCATGAATGTTGAGGGTCAGAAGCTTCTGGAGCCAACGCATGTTGTACCTGGAACATAAATCTTCGAGATGAGTATGTTGAAACTGATATTTTAACACAGAAATAGGACAGCCCGAAATTTTATGGATATTGCAAGGGTACCTGCCAAGCATCATATGCTGGATTAAGAACAAAGACTGGGTTGGCAATGTGTTTCACAACTTCACTTGGAAAGAAACACTGGAACAAAGACTAGAATATCATACATTCAGCGGTGGCAATGAGCGATGATACTATTGTGGCTAATTATTATATATTATTGAAAATTAAGTACTAACCTGGCCTGCCTCCATGTTTGAGTTACAATGTGAAAACCTTTCCCTTAGACCGTGAAGGCGCACAACATCACTGTAGAAAGACTGTATTGTCCTTCTCCCAGAAATGTCTTCTCTGTATTGGGAGAACAAACCAACGAATTAGAGGAACCAAGAAAACAGCAAAGTGGTACAATTCCCATTTCCCACTTTTTTTATTTATTTACCAAATATAATATCTCATTCCTGACTAGAAAAAAAATAACGAATGTGAAATTTGGTGCTTAGTAACTGGCATTTCAAAATGTTTAAATGAGCTAGTAAGATACATTATTGGTGATGCCTTTAAGGTAAGGTTTCTGACATTCAAAAATGCATCTGATTATTGAAATGGTTTTCGTTGACATTGAATGACGCGAGATACATGTACTCGAGTTCAAACTATGGTCCCATTTTCTGGTACTGCCAGGTGATAGTACCTGGGCTTCTCTAAACATCTAAATTAGACTGATTAGTAATCCTGGCATTTCCTGCCACCAGCAGTTTGTGGAACCTTACTTCAGATTATCAACAGGACTAGAGTTTACACATGCATGTGAAAGAATAAACCGCAAAACACAGATGATTTCCCCCTAAAAAAACCACACACACACACACACACAGATGACAGATAAATAAATGGCAAAATGTATCAATATCAGTCACGGGATGCGAGGGACATACACATCAAGGAAAAAACCGCCATCTGCGAGACACTTAACCCTAGAATCCTTTGGTAGCAGCGCATGGAAAGAATCACAGTGAATGTAAGTGGCTAGCCCACCAGCAGAGCATCCCGTTAAAATAGCCTGAAAGCTGGAAATAGAATATCAGCATCACACTATCAGTACAATGGTTTATAATTACTTTATATGGGCAAAGATGAAATAGTATCATGCAATCAATATATACATTCCAAATCACACCTAGAACTAAAATTGCAAGCACATACAATTATACAAATACTCTCTCCATATCACAAATAGAAGACGTTTAGGATAGTGACACGGTCTCCAAAGCATAAATTTGACCATTTATTTCTTTAAAAATATTTGTTGTAAAGTGGTATATATATACTTTTATGAAAATACTTTTCAAGATAATTTATTTAGATGATTTTTACATTTTTAAACTCAATAACTTAAAAGTTATTCATGATTTATATTCCTAATGTTTGACCAAAACCTCTTCCAAAACGTCTTCTATTTACGATACGGAAGGAGTACTATATAGCAATAAAATCATCGATGTAAACATCTAAAATACTCGTCCTTTACTAGCTCATAGACAATGAGTTAATGATACCCTTCCATTGAATGCCGAAGTAAATGAGACTAGTGCTATTGTAATATGTACAGTTTTTTTTCTTAAGAAAAGGTATTCCATTCTATTTGCAAGGAATGACCTGTTTAGCATTTCTGAGCCCCTTAACTACAAGTTCGTTCATAACTGCTTCCCAGATACGCTGGCCTCTGAAGAAGAATCTTGTGCCATTCTGCATGAATTCACAGAATAAGACTCGCTATACTAACCAAGTATTAAGCATAATTTGCTGGAAAATAAGCAAATCAGACCTGCAATTCATCTTTTACATTCCCAGAGAATGATGCCCCGTCGCAATACCTTATCTTCACTTTATTCCAGTTGTAAAAGTCTGCAAAATGATAGCAGAGCTATTGAACATATGAATATATTATTGTGCCATAGCAGTAATACAAAAGGATGACTATTTAATTGCTGAAATGAGGATCAGAAATTAACTGTTTGCAGCGAGAAATTAAGACATAGTTGAAAGCATGTAAATACTAAATACTACAAGACTACAGAGCACGCCTATCTTGTGCCTATTCATAGTTAACTGGAACTTAAAACAGTAGTGCAAGAATATGAAAGCGCATACGGTTAGCTAGCTAGTTTGTTTCATGAATATTATCATATTCCTACACTGTAGTGAAATATGGTCTAATTGCTTAATATGCAAAATAGTAATTCAAGGACGGTTACAAATTAGATGACGACTTTATTCTTCTGAAAAGTGCAAATTGTACAGTCAAACCTATCTGCAGGCACAAGACATACTAATGGGTGTAGTGTTGCAATTTAGACACAAATACATAATCAACAATAAAGGTAACAAACATCAGAGAGATGGGAAACTTCAATACCAGGATTCTGAGATTTGTCATCGCTCAAGATCCCTGTAAACTCAACCTGGCCTTCCATGTACCGGGATGAGCCCAACATCGATCTCTGACGTGAGGCACATGACTTGAGATTACGGCACCAGCCTCCACCCTAAAGATCAAAAAACATAGAGAAATTAGGGAACACGAAGCACTGAAACAGACAGTTATGTTGCAGTTGCCGTAACAGAGTCATACAACTGATACCACAACATTAGGCTTCACCGCAAAATGGAAAACACTGCAGTGTTCCTGCATTTTCCTTAGACTGCTACGCACTTAAATAGTTAAATAGCAACAAATCATTGGCATCGCTAAACCAGTCTGGGTCGACATAGTGCCTATCAAAACATTACTACTGAATCGATGCATGCCTGGAATGGAATTGAAATTCACAACGCGTGCATCGTCCAAACAAGCTTCGAGACCATAGACGCACGAGTGCGTATCAAAACGTGATGTCGATCGAAAACGTCACCTACCTCCAAGTGGATAAGCCAGCTCTGCGATCCGCTCCCAGACCCTCTCTGCAGATGGTACCCGGGCGCGCTCCCATCCAAGCACACTGCCAAAAACCAGAGCAGAAACCAGACTCAGATCCCGAGGCCGATTCCTGGTCGGAAAGTACTCGATGTACCGCACCGTACGACGACGGTACGAGTACGACCGACCGGCCGTTCGAAGTTTGAAATTGAAATTTCAAAACAAGGGAGTGGAGGTGGGGGGCAAGCCGGGAAGAACTCACGCGCGCCCTTCTCGCTGGCGCGGCGGACGAGGGTGAGCCCGACGAGGGCGGGGCCGCGGCGGCCACCCGACGCGGGGAATACTACGGAGGCGAAGCTGGAGAGCGCGAGCAGCAGCGCGGCCACGAGGAGCGCGACGGCGAAGGTGGCCCCGACGGCGCCGGCCCGGCCGCGGCGCCTCCACCACAGGCGCAGGTGGTGCGAGGCCGGGGCCGATGGCGACGGCAACGGCGGCGGCATGGCCGGGGCAGGAAAGCGCAGCGCCAGGATCTGATCGCGTCGGCTGGGCTGCAGGCAGGCAGTGGAGACTGGAGAGTGCTCGTGCGTGCTCTTCCCCCTGCGGTTGGTGGCGGCGCGTGGCCCCAGTTTTTATACTGGGCTGGCTCGCTTTTGCTTGGGCCGTATCTTTCGGCCTTTTGGTCCAACTGTCCGTTCCTCCTCATTCCCCCAATCCCCATCAGGCAGCAAAGATTCAATTTGAAACAAGATGAACACATAGTATCACTGTAGTTCATCTCTAAAATCTTTGTATTTTTGGCATAATGGACATGTTCCATAGCTTTAGTTAACGATCTGTACTGTGCCAACTCAATTAAAGTTTTAAAATAGAGCCCCTTTATTATTACATACATTATATTTCCTACAACTACAAAAAAAAAAAAACAGTGAAATACAAACAAGAGAAACTGCCGCCAAAACTTTTTGCTCAAAGAATTAGTCGATTTTTTACAGTGTAGTACATTGTAAACAATCAGTATAATGCATGCTACCACGATTACAATGCCATGATCATCAGTATGATAACAATAATTCTTAAGAAACCGAAACCTATGATGAGCTCCAAATCTTCCCTTCCAACGAGATGATGATGATGGAGACGTCGTCATGGTACCGCCTCCGGTCGCCTTGCTGCACCTCGAGCAACTCATGGAACTCCATTCCTGCACACATCCACCGTCGCAACAATTTCTTCAGTTCACTGTTACTAGTAGTTTCAATCCCAATCCCATCATGCATATATGATTCCTGAACACTGACTCACTCACCGGCTTGGTTGGCGGCGCGGAGGAGGATCTCGTGGCTGAGGTACTTGGCGGGGTCCTCGTCGGGGTAGCTGGCGGTGAAGGCCTCCACGTGCGCCACCACCTCCTCGTTGCTCAGGTAGTCGTAGAGGCCGTCGGAGGCGAGGATCATGAACTTGTCCCGCGGCCCGACGCGGTGGTGCCGGAGGTGCGGCCGGCAGCTGATGTACGGCGACGTGCCGACGTACTTCACCCGGAACACCTCCAGCAGGTCCCGGTTCCACCTCGGCTCCTTGAGGTAGCCGGCGCCGAACGCCCTCGTCACCTTCAGCGACCCCTTCACCCTGCCGTTGACGATGCAGGCGGGGTCGTCGAGGTGCTCGCTCCGGATCCTTCGCGCCTCCCTGTGCACGCTGGTGCTGTGGTCCACGGTGAGCTGCAGCGCGGCGAGCTCGCCCCCGGTCTCGACCTGCCGCCTGATCTCCTCCTTGACGCCGGCGAGCCCGCCGGCGCCGAGGGCCCGCGACAGGTCCGGCTCGGCGGCGCGCTGCGCCAGCACGGCGCGGCTGTCGCCCACGTTCATCACGTACACGTCCGCGCCCTTCACCAGCGCCACCAGCACGCACGACCCCATCATCGCCAGCTCCGGGCACTCCGCCGCGCGCGCCTCCGCCTCCGCGAAGTACCCGGCCTCCGTGCTCCGCAGCGCGCGCGCCAGCGCGTCCAGCACGTCGTGGTCGCGCTCACCGCGTCCGTTGCACCGCGCCGCCGCCGCCGCCTCCTCGGACTCCTCGTCGCCGTCCTCCTCAGCCTCCTCGGACTCCTCCTCGTCCGCGCGCAGCAGCAGCACGCCGTCGAGCTCGCGGCACACGGCCGCGTACAGGTGCGCGACGAGGTAGTCGGTGGCGTCGGGCCCGTTGAAGCCGTCGTAGATGCCGACGAACATCCAGCCGTGCTCCTCCGACACCACCACGTGCACCCTGTCCTCCCCGGCCTTGCCGCGCGCCCACTGCACCCTCGGCGCGCCGCCGTTGACGCTCTCGTCCGCCGCCGCCGCGTCGTGACGCTGGCCGTTGCCGACCGCCACGGCGTCGCGCTCCTGCTGCTTACCGCCGGCGGGGGACACGCAGGGCCCCGCGCGCAGCAGCAGCGACGCGACGGCTCTGCGGAGGCCGCCGAGGAGCGAGCTGGCGGCCCCGCTGGTGGACGCCTTCTCCTGCTGCTGCTGCCGCATGCACTGCCGGCGCCGGTGCCGCGTGGCGTAGAGGTCGGCGAGGATCTGCTCGTCGGTGCGCGCGGCGGGGAGCTGGCGCGGCACGGACGACACGCCCGAGTTGGTGGCGGACGTCGACGCGCTGCTGCTGCCGCCGCCGCCGCCGTAGCAGCTGCTGTCCAGCGGGCCCGAGTACTGCCGCGGCTGCAGCGTCCGGAACGAGAAGGAGTTGGAGCTGTCGAACGACGAGGAGCCCGAGAAGGACGCCCGGGGGTCGCTCAGCACGGAGCCGCCGCCGCCGCCGGCCGCGGAGCCCGCCGTGGACTGGTTCGACGGCAGCAGCACGCCGTGGATGCGGCCGTCGCGGCCGTCGAAGCTGAAAACGTTGCAGACGCCGGTGCCATCATCGGCCGCCGCCGCCGCACCCGCCGTGTAGTAGTGGTGCACGTCGTCGTCGGCGTGGTGGCGGTGGTGGTGGCGGTGAGCGTCGGCCGGCGCGAAGCAGGGCGTGGCCAGCCTCGCCACGCGGTTGCCCATCGCCGGATCTGGGTTGGCATCGGGGAATGTGGCGCGCCGGTCGGGGCAACAAAAATGGGCGGCAAGCAAAGAGGGGAGGGGAGGCGAGCAGGCCGGCGTTGACATTGCTGAACGGGGAGCAAATAAGAGTTGTTTTTGGAGTTGACCAGGATCAATCTCTTGCATTTGTTTTTCTTGTCTCTGCGATCAGCTCTTCTTTATGCTCGTAATCCAGGTTGACTTTGATTCTCAGGAGTGAAGAAAAAAAAAATGGCATTTGCAAGCTTGGAGCTTTGATTCAATCTATCGGGCCGGCGCTCTCTGGCTCAACGTGTCGTGACGTCCTCTTCTCGCATCCATCATCAATGGCTACTCTGTCCACTGTCCTAGTATTTACATTACATGTGGCATCCCGAATTTGAATTGCACCCAAATGGATATTCCTTCAGGCCCGTTTTAGCCTGTCGTTCTCACTTTTGAAAAGGTATAGACATATATATACTTAATTAAAGTTGACTAAATATATAAAATAAAATATTAATATTTATAATATATAATCCTTCCGTCCCTAAATAACTGTCGTCGTTGGTGTACGTGTACAAGTTTGACTCGATTTATAGCAAATGCGTACAATATTTATATCTCTAAATAAATTTGTTTAAAAACTAGATTCAAAGATCTTTCAAGTGATGCTAATTATGTACGATAAATATTAATATTTTTTAATATATATTTAGTGTTAAAGATATTTCTCAGAAAGCAAAAACGACAATTATTTAAAGACAGAAGGAGTAGTTAGTATTATTACATAGATTGTTACATCTGTTTTTATAATAAATTTATTTGGAGATATAAATGTCGTTAATATTTTTGTAAATTTGGCACAAACCTCACGGTGACACTTAAATAGGGACATAGGGAGTACACAGTAAACCACCTAACAGGTGGAAACATAAAAACCAATTCAAACGTATGAACCTATTTAGATCTATTAGTATTAAAAATTAGCTAGTTTAATATCTACTATTTTTTAGCTAGCTACTTTTTAGTAGAAAATTGTTTAGATCCATCTACTAATAGAGGCACTTGGATAGTGAGTTAAAGGTGCATATGAACTATTAGCATCTAGTAACAACTTCAAACTAGCTAATGAAACAAATAGTTAGTAGCCCTCTAGCTAATAATTAGCAAGTTTATTTAGATGCATTAGTACTAATTTTAGCCACTAATTTTTAGTACTAATAGATCCAAAAATGACCTATAAAACTGTAAGTCCTTCAAATTTCTATCCCAAATTCTCCAATGCATTATTGTGTGTAATTTCAACCCCAAATTCCTACTTACAGTAGGGGAATCTTTTTTAGTAGTGAAATCCTAAACCTACGCATAAACCTAACGATACAATCCACTAGAGGCGGATCTTGCCAAAGTTGCGGTGATGAAGAGGAAAAGAGAGGAACACTTGGTTATTAGTGAAGTGAGAAACACTCAAATATCGTTTTTAGCTTTCTTCAAAAACTTGTACAGTATTTCGTGAGGAGAAGTTCGGTATGTTCGGTTGAACTTATTCTTAGCTAATTTCAGCTATTTTAATAGTGTTCTGCGAGAGAAAATAAGTCGATGTACGGCTGATAAGTTCAGGAAGTCAGCTTTATAAATCCGTACAAATCAACCATGAGATAATGTTTTTGTCTCACAACAAATTAACTGTAAGTCATACCGAACAAAACCTTTGACTTTTTATGAATCCTCACCAAAAGCATCTTATATTTTAGTATGTATATATATATATATATGCCCATTATATCGGTATATGTTAGTTATGCTTGTCTGAATTACTCATATTTTTAAAAGAGGCATGGTTGTTTTAAAAGAGACATAAGTATTAAAAGTTCTATCTATGGATAAATTTAGGGTCCACATTTAATTAAAAAAAAATCGAAAATGCTTGGACTCCATCTATTCCCAAACTTAATACACGGTTGTGATATTTAACCAATTGTTATAATTTGATTACTAGCTATTTTATATGATTTTCCACTCTATATGAATATTTTTCCCCCTTTGCACCATATCTTGATGCGTTCAAATTTTATGTATATTTAAAACCTTAACCTGAACTATGTTAACCTTTACTGTATCCCTTTTATTTATTTGCTCCTTTATAAATCCAAACTTGGTAAATCCAACTTGAACCATTTGTCCTGCCCTCTGCTAGCTTCTACTTGAAGCCGCTCAGCTACAACAATCCTATGAAGGGGCTATAGTTGTCCACAATGTCTGTCTACCGAACAGACGGACGTATTTTGCAACAAATCAGGTGAGTAATACTTAACAAAAGATCTTCTTAAAAAATGGAGCAGTTTTAGCAGCTGCAACCAAATATATACGGCCATTATATTTATATATTAAAGATCGATGAATACTTGATTTAATTTGGTATTATACCTCCTAAAAGATATAGGACGAGAGGAGGCAGGAGGAGCCAATCATTCAGGTGGCTCAAGCATCGCTGAAACTCCACTTGAAATCAATTGCAAGTTCGGACAAGTTGCATACATAACAAATTGGTGCATTTCTTTGATCGAGGTCACGCTAGCTGTTGCTACGCCATGCCCACATCTTCAAGACATCATCTTCTTCACCATACGCATATGCATACATACATACATACATACATACATACATACAATACAACCTAGAAAGTTCATGACTGCATAAGATATATATTAACAAGGAGCACTAGCACCTGCAGACTGCAGTGCAAGAGCTAAACCATTTTCTTTTTTCCTTATTTTTGAAAATAGCTACCGTACCATTTTCTTTGTGTGCAGCTGGTGATTGGATGAAGGCAACCTCAGGTCAATCCCCAGGCCGGAGTATTTTTGTATATACATATACATGGTATGCTAGTTGCACACATGACATACATGAAAAGTTCAGACGTAGTTTATTCGAGGGAAGCAAGTGGATTACTCACTTGCATTTGTATACAAAATATACGCATTCATACGTGTAGCAGTATACAAATGAGGTGAAATATATAGTCTATGTACGCCGGAGCCAGTGAATCACCGGGAATATCCTGGAGGATCTTATTAGCTTGCAACATGCATGATCTAGCTGGTTCTTGTGACGTCGTTGGATAGAAAACAGTGCTAGCAGTACTACCAAGCATGATAGCTGATAGCAAAGGGAATTGTTTGATATTTGACTATTTGCAGATCATGTTGATAAGTATAATACTGAAGAGGCTGCCCAAAAGTCACAGTACCTGAATCGGTACTGAACTGTTGATGATGATATCAAATCTTAACAATCCCAGTTTAAACTTGCTCGTTAAGCTATGCGTAAAAAAACGACCAAGGGATTTCCACTCTACTTTAGTTGCATCTCAAGATCGTCATCCTATTTCCATTTTAATGACATCAGGATCAGCTATATGATAATCATGTGTTCTACCAAAGATGATGAAAACGTAAACTCACAGCCATTTATACGTGGGTAGACCATTTTGTCTTTTGTGCCAAAGCAATTGATAAAGCACAAGCCAAAACCAGTGAAATCAAGGGGCGTTCATTACTTGAAAGCGACTGCAGTCGAGATTGAGTTGTATTTGCAAGGGAATTAGAGGTTCCTATTGTAATGCATGACTACTTAACAGGAGGATTATTCTTGCAAATACTACTAGCTTGTCTCATTATTGCCACGACAATGGCCCACTTCTTCACATTCACCGAGCAATGCATGCTTAATTCTCCCAAAATTACAGTGTTTCTATGTTCTCGGGGGTGTGTGCGTCTGTAAGGTTTTTTGGCCTGGGTTTTCCTTAAAAACTAGGTCAATTCTACTTTTTTTTTAATTGAAAGGCAGGATTCCTGTCATTACGTTTAAAAAAATCCCCAGTAATTATTTTTAGATTACATACTGGATTTCAATACAAACTGTTGCTGAAAACCCAATTTGAACATAGAGAGAAAAGAACAAGACATATATGAATTTTTTTATTGAAAGAATGTGACTTAGAGGATCATTGCAATTACTGTGCTCTGCAGGAAGGGTATATAATCATCTTTATAGTACTTATATGACTTACAAGTGCGCAATTGACTTAAAGAGAGGTGCTCGCAGAATATGGTTTGTATACACCACTATGCATTTGTATTGGATGCTTAGACACGATTAGACTGCACGCTCATCCCAGATTCTGCAACTTTTGTTTTCCTTCATCTATTTCCGCTTTCACTTTTTCTTTCTGTCTATTCTGAGGTTCATTCAAGTGAAAGCATATTATGAGCTGTTTCTCTCTATCTCTCTCTGAAAAAGAAAAGAAAAAAATCAAGTTTGCAGAGTTCAGACCATAATGGAAAAAAGATACTCTATTTTCCTTCTTTTTGGCTCAATTAGATATCACTATTCCATTATTCTGTTAAAAAAGGTATTGATATTCTGTTATCTAAAGGAGAAGAGAAAATCCAGAACAGTGGCCTGAAAACTGTTGCTGGTCATATTGATGCTTCGAATTTCAGGGCACTCTGCATTGTGCAGAAACTTTTCAGAGACTATAACAGTGGTGGCCAAGTGGACAAAGATACTCATATTTTCTTCTTTTTCTTTGGCTCAGTTACTTAGATATCAATTTTCCATTATCTAAAGGGAAAAGAGAAAATCAAGAACAGTGGCATGAACCGTCGATTGTTCCAAATTTCAGGGTACTCTGAATTCTGCAAAATCTTGTCAGAGACTAACAGTAGTGCTGGCCTTTGGCCTTTCCTTCATGCGCAGCAGCAGCTCCATTAGTCGCTAGCAGTTTTATGTTTCTCGTTTTGTTCATGTTTTTCTCCTTCTAATGTAATAATGCCTGACCACTCTGTCTTTCAGAAAATGAAATAAAAAGACTACCAATACTGTCATGAGGCATGAACTTTTTGGTTAGAGGTTTGCATTTACCTTCTCAGATTCTGCAGCACTGCAAATGCAAAGTGGTTTTTTTTTGCAGCATCTTGTTCTCGTCGGACAGAACAAGCAAATAGTGACGCTGACGCATGGGGCCGTGGCCGTCAGACAGACAGTGAGACATACGTGTGGGTCTGTTTGTTTGCCCGCATGTAGCTAACCTGGTTCGTATTCATGGGCCTGGCTCACTCCAGCCACGCTGAGCGTATACAGGTAGCTCTGTTCTTTGGTTCTTGCATACAGGTAGCCTGACTCAAACAACCATGAAGAGAGCATAATGAATATTTCCAAGCTGTTTTGTTGTCCGTATGAGTATAATGAATATATCAAAATAAATACTGAAACATTAATTATTTATGGTATTATCTTATCTTATAATAATAAAACTTAATTTACGTAATCCAATCTTAATTTAATTTAAAGTCACTTAACATTTACTAATTATGTGCTAATAACGTCGTTAGCACCGCGCGAGACTGACTCGCTGGATACGACCGATTCTGGCGTGTTTGTCTGGATGCAGCATCTTTCATGCTTTGAGCAGCGTACTAGTCTAACTCAAGATTCCTCCGGCCAGCCGCCCAGGCAAACCCGATCAAACGTACGTAATTGCCTGCCAACAGGATACCAAACACGCCCACAGAGAGAGACACGGGTAATAATGCAGGAGGAAGACACATATATTAAGATGAGGCACCACGAGGCGGAGACACGATCAGTCAGATGAGCCCCCAGGATCAGCAGGCGACCATGCATGAATAATGCGCGGGGTGCAGTGCAGTTGACAGGATCTTATTTAGACGCCGCTACATATAGTAGTGTAGTACATCATCACTGTGGGTGTGTGTGGGGGTGGTGGTCTCCTCCTTCCTCCTCCTCGTGCGCCATGGCCCGCGGGCCGGCTCAGTTGCAGCTGCAGCAGGTGCAGCCGCAGCTGGTGCCGCACTTGCAGGTGTTGCAGTCGCAGCCGCCGCCCTCGGTGGCCGCCTCGAACGACCCGCCGGCGCTGGCCTTGGCGGTGGGCGCAGCGAGGAGGACCATGGGCTTGACGCCGCCAGCGGCGGTCTCCACGTCAGGGGACATCTTGCAGCTGCATGCAGCATATATGCGGTCATGCGGATGAATGGATCATATCATATTTCATACATTACATTACATACAGGAACATTCAGATATGATGTGAGGATGGATTAGCAATCTGATTTGTTGTTGTGTGTTAATTACAATATAATTACATACCCGCCGCATCCGCTGCCGCACTGGCAGCCGGAGCCGCACCCGCAGTTGCCGCTGCAGCAAGACATGCTCGGTCGGTCGAGTGGGGATGGATCACAGGCGAATGAAGGGAGCAGGTGCTGCTTTGCTTTGTTGCTCAAGGAGGAGTGGGTGCTGCCTTGCTTGTGATGAGGTTTACGGCGAGGGCGAGGAGGGGTATAAATAGGCCGGCGGAGCGGCGGAGTGGAGCCGTGGAGGACGGCAGCCGGTGGGCCGTGGCCGGACGAAAAGAATGGACGCGGGCGAGCTTGGGTCCACCACCTCTCTGCTTTGCGTTGGGAGCAGGAGTATGGATAGAGAGGCTAGACGGACACGAACCTCTCTTTCCTTTCTCTCTGAAAAAGGGGAATTTTGCTGCAGTAATTTCACTTTGAGCGAGCGAGCGAGCTAGCTATAGGTGCCTTAGGCGTGTGCCTGTCTGTCGGCCATCATCAGGTTCATTCATATCGCTGCAATGGAACACTGAAAAAGTTTGTCTTCTTCAGTTCATCACAATTCACAAAGATAGATGCAAGGGGACGCTGATTGATGAGGCACAGATTAATACGACTCAAACTCTGAGCAGTTTATGCGTGCTATGTTACGAACCACTTGTATAGTAATACGAAGTAAACGAAATCAATCACAGAGAAGACACACGATTTACGTGGAAAACCCCTTCAATGCGGAGGGAAAAAACCACGGGCACCGGCCGGCAACAATCTTACTATCTCAAGAGTTTTGGGGTTACACGCCAATGGCGGCTTACAAGGGAATCAATCTCCACGAAACCCTAGCAAGGGTATATGTACCGTACCACGGGGGGCTCCGCCCACCGCACCCCCCGTGTGTGCACGGGACGCGGCCTGATGGGCCGGCTTCAGACTCCACTTCGCTCCGCCCCAAGCCTCGGCGACGGGCCTCCGCTTCGCTCGTCAGAAGCCCGGCCAATATCGTGAAGTGAATTTGGAACAACTCCAACAAACTCCACCTTGAGACAAATTCATCTTGTATCATATATCAACCCATCATCCTGAACACAATAAAGATAGAAAAACCACTGGTGCCGACAACAGTCTCTTGGACTATCCAATTAAACCGACTAAGCTTGAGCACAACTCAAACTTAGCAATAGGAACAGGCTTTGTCATCATATCAGCAGGATTATCATGAGTACTGATCTTGCATACCTTCAGCTTACCTTCTACAATCACATCACGCACGAAATGATACTTGATATCTATGTGCTTAGTTCTCTCATGAAACATCTGATCTTTAGTGAGGTAAATTACACTTTGACTGTCACAATGCAAACTTATGCAAGATTCAACTTCACAAAGCTCAGCGTACAAACCTTTCAGCCAAATTAATTCTTTGCACGCTTCACAAATAGCCATATATTCTGCTTCAGTAGTAGACAAAGCAACAACAGACTGTAAAGTAGCCCTCCAACTCACAGCACAACTGCCAACAGTAAACACATAACCTGTAAGTGATCTTCGTCTGTCCAGATCAGCAGCATAATCAGAATCCACATATCCAATAAGACCCTTATCAGTTCTTCCAAATTTTAAACAAGAATCTGCTGTGCCTTTGAGGTACCTGAAAATCCATTGAACTGCCCTCCAATGTTCTTTGCCGGGATTAGACATATATCTACTAACAAGACTCATAGCATATGATAAATCTGGACGAGAGCACACCATGGCATACATCAAAGACCCAACAGCACTAGAATAAGGAACCCTTGACATGTACTCAATCTCTGCATCTGTACTAGGACACTGAGCAGCTGACAACTTAAAGTGAGGTGCAATAGGGGTACTAACAGCCTTAGCATTTTGCATGTTGAAACGCTGAAGAATCTTCTTGATATAATTTTGTTGACTAAGAAATAGCAAACCAGATTTTCTGTCTCTACTAATTTTCATACCAAGAATTTTCTTAGTACTACCAACATCTTTCATATCAAACTCACTACTCAACATATTCTTTAACTTAGTGATTTCAATCTTACTCTTGGCAGCAATCAGCATATCATCAACATATAACAGCAAATATATAGGTGATCCATTTACATGCTTGATGTAAACACAGCTATCATATTTAGATCTTTTAAAACTGTGTGACAACATAAATGAATCAAACCTCTTGTTCCACTGACGAGGGGACTGTTTCAAACCATACAAAGATCGCTTCAACTTGCACACATATTTTTCTTTGCCTGGCACTATGAACCCTTCCGGTTGGTCCATGTATATGTCCTCCTCAAGCTCTCCATGCAAAAACGCAGTCTTCACATCTAACTGCTGAAGCTCAAGATCATGTGAAGCAACAATACTAAAGAAAGTACGAATTGTACTGTGTTTTACCACTGGAGAGAACACATCATTATAATCAACACCCGGAATTTGACTATAGCCTTTAGCAACTAACCTTGCCTTATACTTTGGAGGCTCGCTTGGAGATAAACCCTCCTTTCTCTTGAAGATACACTTGCAGCTGATGGTCTTCTTCTTCTTAGGCAAAGGTACAACTTCCCATGTACTGTTCTTCTCAAGAGACTGCATCTCCTCATGCATAGCAGAAATCCAATTCTCACTATCAGCAGAACGAACGGCTTCTTTATAGGTTGCTGGCTCATGAACATTCTCCACCTGTTCAGCACAACTCAAAGCATAGCAAGACAAATTACATTCTTCAATGAGACGTTTAGGAGGTGCAACTATCCTTTTTGACTTGCGTCGAGCAATAGATAAATCCTCCTCTAGCTGCAAAATAGGAGGAGTTTGCTGAACATCATCATGAGCATCATTCTCAGCAACATCATTATTATGGTCATCCTGGTCATCAACAGGCTCCACCTGCACACCTGTATCATCATCAACATGCTCCACCTGCATGTGCATACGCTGCAGCTCATTTTCTGGAACATGATCTGAGGGCAAACTGTTAGTAAACATCACAGATTCATTGAATACAACACTCCTACTCATAAAAGTCTTTCCTGTTTCAGGATTCCACAATTTATAGCCTTTGACTCCTGACCCATAACCAAGGAAAAGACACTTAACAGCTCTAGGCTCCAATTTTCCATTATCAATATGAGCATAAGCAGTGCATCCAAAAACTTTCAACTGTGAATAATCAGCAGGCGTACCAGACCATACCTCAATGGGAGTTTTGTTATTTAGTGGAATAGAAGGCGACCTGTTTATCAAGTAACATGCAGTATTAGCAGCTTCAGCCCAAAAACGCTTGCTCATCCTTGCATTAGACAACATGCAACGGGCCTTGGATATGATGGTCCTGTTCATACGTTCGGCCACACCATTCTGCTGTGGAGTATGTGGTATGGTATGATGCCTAACAATGCCTTCCTGTCTGCAATAATCATTAAAGGCATGCGAACAAAATTCTCCACCATTATCAGTACGAAGCAATTTTACCTTCCTTTCAGTTTGCCTTTCTATGATTACTTTCCAGTTCTTAAAAGCAGCAAAAGTATCATCTTTATGTTTCAGAAAATAAGGCCAAACCCTTCTAGAGTAGTCATCAATAATTGTAAGCATATAACTAGCACCACCAAGTGAGGGCTTCTTAGAAGGACCCCATAAATCAGCATGAACATAATCAAGAGTACCTTTAGTGGTGTGAACAGAAGTGTTGAACTGTACCCTTTTATGCTTCCCAAAAATGTAATGCTCACAAAATTTGATTTTACTCGAAGTGCAACCATCCAGCAGGTTTCTCTTCATCAATTCTGCCATACCATGGTGACTCATATGTCCCAAACGCATGTGCCAAAGGTTAGTCTTACTAGGTTCATTATTTGTAACAGCAGCAACAGCGGAATCAGAACCATGTAAAGTACACCCTCTAAGGACATATAATTTTGCAGAATTAAGGTCACCTTTCAAGCAGACAAGAGAACCTTTTGATACCTTTAGAACGCCATCTGAACCGGAATATTTGTAACCTTCTGCATCAAGCGTGCTCAATGAGATAAGATTTCTGGACATCCCTGGTATATACCTGACGTTTTTCAGCGTGCGTGTCATGCCATCATCAGTCTTGATCTGAACTGATCCAATCCCCACAATGTCACATGGGTTGTCATCTCTCATCCGCACAACATCCCCTTTCTGCACAGGCTTATATGAACTAAACCAATTTCTGTTAGTGCAAATATGAAATGAACATGCGGAATCAAGAATCCATTCATCATGACCAGCAACACAACCAGCAAATACTACCAGACAATCTCTAGAGTCATCATCAGAAACAGCAGCAGCAACAGAGACCTTACCAGCCGACTTATTTTTCCTCTTCTCCTTATTCTGTACTTTTCTGCAATCCTCAACATTATGATTTGTCAACTTGCAATAAACACAGAACTTTTTATTACCCGGCGGCTTGGACTTTGAACGGCCTCTCCTTTCATAGCTTTTTTCATTTGAGTGCCTGTTTTCCGTTCTGCCTCTTACATGCAAAGCTTCGCCCTTTGAGGACGACGTTCCGTCATTCTGCACCATGACTTTCATCTTCTCCCTGGACTGGAGAGCCTCATAAACTACCTTTAGGGTTAGTTCATCACGGCTCAAAAGTATGGTGTCACGAAAATTTGCATACGAATTTGGCAAAGAACATAACATTCACCTCCATCGACACTAGGTCGGCCACGATCTTCTTGAATTCAGCGATGTGGGTCATCACCGAATCCTCCTCCTTCATCTTCAGAGTGAACAACTTCATCTTCATCTGCATCTTACTGGTTAGATCCTTGGACATACAGATCGATTCCAGTTTCAGCCATAGTTCTGCAGCAGTTTTCTCTTTCAAACACTCTTGCAAAATATCATTATGAAGATGTAACTGAATTAGGGCTAGCGCCTTCTGATCCTTGCGGATCTCCTCCGGAGTCCACTCGGCCTTCCTCTTGCCGAAGTTATTCAGCGCCTCATCATAGTCATGAGTCTGCGCCAGAATCCCCCGCATCTTGACTTGCCATAGCGAGAACCGCGTGTCGAAGTTCAGCAGCGGAAGATCGAACTTCATCGACGTCGACATGAACCTAACAGCAACCGTAGCTCCGGTACCACTTGTTATGAACGACGTATAGTAATATGAAGTAAATGAAATCAATCACAGAGAAGACACACGATTTACGTGGAAAATCCCTTCAATGCGGAGGGGAAAAACCACGGGCACCAGCCGGCAACAATCTCACTATCTCAAGAGTTTTGGGGTTACACGCCAATGGCGGCTTACAAGAGAATCAATCTCCACGAAACCCTAGCAAGGGTATATGTACCGTACCGCGGGGGCTCCGCCCCCCGCACCCCCCGTGTGTGCACGGGACGCGGCCTGATGGGCCGGCTTCAGACTCCACTTCGCTCCGCCCCAAGCCTCGGCGACGGGCCTCCGCTTCGCTCGTCAGAAGCCCGACCAATATCGTGAAGTGAATTTGGAACAACTCCAACAAACTCCACCTTGAGACAAATTCATCTTGTATCATATATCAAGCCATCATCCTGAACACAATAAAGATAGAAAAACCACTGGTGCCGACAACAGTCTCTTGGACTATCCAATTAAACCGACTAAGCTTGAGCACAACTCAAACTTAGCAATAGGAACAGGCTTTGTCATCATATCAGCAGGATTATCATGAGTACTGATCTTGCATACCTTCAGCTTACCTTCTACAATCACATCACGCACGAAATGATACTTGATATCTATGTGCTTAGTTCTCTCATGAAACATCTGATCTTTAGTGAGGTAAATTGCACTTTGACTGTCACAATGCAAACTTATGCAAGATTCAACTCCACAAAGCTCAGCGTACAAACCTTTCAGCCAAATTAATTCTTTGCACGCTTCACAAATAGCCATATATTCAGCTTCAGTAGTAGACAAAGCAACAACAGACTGTAAAGTAGCCCTCCAACTCACAGCACAACTGCCAACAGTAAACACATAACCTGTAAGTGATCTTCGCCTGTCCAGATCAGCAGCATAATCAGAATCCACATATCCAATAAGACCCTTATCAGTTCTTCCAAATTTTAAACAAGAATCTGCTGTGCCTTTGAGGTACCTGAAAATCCATTGAACTGCCCTCCAATGTTCTTTGCCGGGATTAGACATATATCTACTAACAAGACTCATAGCATATGATAAATCTGGACGAGAGCACACCATGGCATACATCAAAGACCCAACAGCACTAGAATAAGGAACCCTTGACATGTACTCAATCTCTGCATCTGTACTAGGACACTGAGCAGCTGACAACTTAAAGTGAGGTGCAATAGGGGTACTAACAGCCTTAGCATTTTGCATGTTGAAACGCTGAAGAATCTTCTTGATATAATTTTGTTGACTAAGAAATAGCAAACCAGATTTTCTGTCTCTACTAATTTTCATACCAAGAATTTTCTTAGCACTACCAACATCTTTCATATCAAACTCACTACTCAACATATTCTTTAACTTAGTGATTTCAATCTTACTCTTGGCAGCAATCAGCATATCATCAACATATAACAGCAAATATATAGGTGATCCATTTACATGCTTGATGTAAACACAGCTATCATATTTAGATCTTTTAAAACTGTGTGACAACATAAATGAATCAAACCTCTTGTTCCACTGACGAGGGGACTGTTTCAAACCATACAAAGATCGCTTCAACTTGCACACATATTTTTCTTTGCCTGGCACTATGAACCCTTCCGGTTGGTCCATGTATATGTCCTCCTCAAGCTCTCCATGCAAAAACGCAGTCTTCACATCTAACTGCTGAAGCTCAAGATCATGTGAAGCAACAATACTAAAGAAAGTACGAATTGTACTGTGTTTTACCACTGGAGAGAACACATCATTATAATCAACACCCGGAATTTGACTATAGCCTTTAGCAACTAACCTTGCCTTATACTTTGGAGGCTCGCTTGGAGATAAACCCTCCTTTCTCTTGAAGATACACTTGCAGCTGATGGTCTTCTTCTTCTTAGGCAAAGGTACAACTTCCCATGTACTGTTCTTCTCAAGAGACTGCATCTCCTCATGCATAGCAGAAATCCAATTCTCACTATCAGCAGAACGAATGGCTTCTTTATAGGTTGCTGGCTCATGAACATTCTCCACCTGTTCAGCACAACTCAAAGCATAGCAAGACAAATTACATTCTTCAATGAGACGTTTAGGAGGTGCAACTATCCTTTTTGACTTGCGTCGAGCAATAGATAAATCCTCCTCTAGCTGCAAAATAGGAGGAGTTTGCTGAACATCATCATGAGCATCATTCTCAGCAACATCATTATTATGGTCATCCTGGTCATCAACAGGCTCCACCTGCACACCTGTATCATCATCAACATGCTCCACCTGCATGTGCATACGCTGCAGCTCATTTTCTGGAACATGATCTGAGGGCAAACTGTTAGTAAACATCACAGATTCATTGAATACAACACTCCTACTCATAAAAGTCTTTCCTGTTTCAGGATTCCACAATTTATAGCCTTTGACTCCTGACCCATAACCAAGGAAAAGACACTTAACAGCTCTAGGCTCCAATTTTCCATTATCAATATGAGCATAAGCAGTGCATCCAAAAACTTTCAACTGTGAATAATCAGCAGGCGTACCAGACCATACCTCAATGGGAGTTTTGTTATTTAGTGGAATAGAAGGCGACCTGTTTATCAAGTAACATGCAGTATTAGCAGCTTCAGCCCAAAAACGCTTGCTCATCCTTGCATTAGACAGCATGCAACGGGCCTTGGATATGATGGTCCTGTTCATACGTTCGGCCACACCATTCTGCTGTGGAGTATGTGGTATGGTATGATGCCTAACAATGCCTTCCTGTCTGCAATAATCATTAAAGGCATGCGAACAAAATTCTCCACCATTATCAGTACGAAGCAATTTTACCTTCCTTTCAGTTTGCCTTTCTATGATTACTTTCCAGTTCTTAAAAGCAGCAAAAGTATCATCTTTATGTTTCAGAAAATAAGGCCAAACCCTTCTAGAGTAGTCATCAATAATTGTAAGCATATAACTAGCACCACCAAGTGAGGGCTTCTTAGAAGGACCCCATAAATCAGCATGAACATAATCAAGAGTACCTTTAGTGGTGTGAACAGAAGTGTTGAACTGTACCCTTTTATGCTTCCCAAAAATGTAATGCTCACAAAATTTGATTTTACTCGAAGTGCAACCATCCAGCAGGTTTCTCTTCATCAATTCTGCCATACCATGGTGACTCATATGTCCCAAACGCATGTGCCAAAGGTTAGTCTTACTAGGTTCATTATTTGTAACAGCAGCAACAGCGGAATCAGAACCATGTAAAGTACACCCTCTAAGGACATATAATTTTGCAGAATTAAGGTCACCTTTCAAGCAGACAAGAGAACCTTTTGATACCTTTAGAACGCCATCTGAACCGGAATATTTGTAACCTTCTGCATCAAGCGTGCTCAATGAGATAAGATTTCTGGACATCCCTGGTATATACCTGACGTTTTTCAGCGTGCGTGTCATGCCATCATCAGTCTTGATCTGAACTGATCCAATCCCCACAATGTCACATGGGTTGTCATCTCTCATCCGCACAACATCCCCTTTCTGCACAGGCTTATATGAACTAAACCAATTTCTGTTAGTGCAAATATGAAATGAACATGCGGAATCAAGAATCCATTCATCATGACCAGCAACACAACCAGCAAATACTACCAGACAATCTCTAGAGTCATCATCAGAAACAGCAGCAGCAACAGAGACCTTACCAGCCGACTTATTTTTCCTCTTCTCCTTATTCTGTACTTTTCTGCAATCCTCAACATTATGATTTGTCAACTTGCAATAAACACAGAACTTTTTATTACCCGGCGGCTTGGACTTTGAACGGCCTCTCCTTTCATAGCTTTTTTCATTTGAGTGCCTGTTTTCCGTTCTGCCTCTTACATGCAAAGCTTCGCCCTTTGAGGACGACGTTCCGTCATTCTGCACCATGACTTTCATCTTCTCCCTGGACTGGAGAGCCTCATAAACTACCTTTAGGGTTAGTTCATCACGGCTCAAAAGTATGGTGTCACGAAAATTTGCATACGAATTTGGCAAAGAACATAACATTCACCTCCATCGACACTAGGTCGGCCACGATCTTCTTGAATTCAGCGATGTGGGTCATCACCGAATCCTCCTCCTTCATCTTCAGAGTGAACAACTTCATCTTCATCTGCATCTTACTGGTTAGATCCTTGGACATACAGATCGATTCCAGTTTCAGCCATAGTTCTGCAGCAGTTTTCTCTTTCAAACACTCTTGCAAAATATCATTATGAAGATGTAACTGAATTAGGGCTAGCGCCTTCTGATCCTTGCGGATCTCCTCCGGAGTCCACTCGGCCTTCCTCTTGCCGAAGTTATTCAGCGCCTCATCATAGTCATGAGTCTGCGCCAGAATCCCCCGCATCTTGACTTGCCATAGCGAGAACCGCGTGTCGAAGTTCAGCAGCGGAAGATCGAACTTCATCGACGTCGACATGAACCTAACAGCAACCGTAGCTCCGGTACCACTTGTTATGAACGACGTATAGTAATATGAAGTAAATGAAATCAATCACAGAGAAGACACACGATTTACGTGGAAAATCCCTTCAATGCGGAGGGGAAAAACCACGGGCACCAGCCGGCAACAATCTCACTATCTCAAGAGTTTTGGGGTTACACGCCAATGACGGCTTACAAGAGAATCAATCTCCACGAAACCCTAGCAAGGGTATATGTACCGTACCGCGGGGGCTCCGCCCCCCGCACCCCCGTGTGTGCACGGGACGCGGCCTGATGGGCCGGCTTCAGACTCCACTTCGCTCCGCCCCAAGCCTCGGCGACGGGCCTCCGCTTCGCTCGTCAGAAGCCCGGCCAATATCGTGAAGTGAATTTGGAACAACTCCAACAAACTCCACCTTGAGACAAATTCATCTTGTATCATATATCAAGCCATCATCCTGAACACAATAAAGATAGAAAAACCACTGGTGCCGACAACAGTCTCTTGGACTATCCAATTAAACCGACTAAGCTTGAGCACAACTCAAACTTAGCAATAGGAACAGGCTTTGTCATCATATCAGCAGGATTATCATGAGTACTGATCTTGCATACCTTCAGCTTACCTTCTACAATCACATCACGCACGAAATGATACTTGATATCTATGTGCTTAGTTCTCTCATGAAACATCTGATCTTTAGTGAGGTAAATTGCACTTTGACTGTCACAATGCAAACTTATGCAAGATTCAACTCCACAAAGCTCAGCGTACAAACCTTTCAGCCAAATTAATTCTTTGCACGCTTCACAAATAGCCATATATTCTGCTTCAGTAGTAGACAAAGCAACAACAGACTGTAAAGTAGCCCTCCAACTCACAGCACAACTGCCAACAGTAAACACATAACCTGTAAGTGATCTTCGCCTGTCCAGATCAGCAGCATAATCAGAATCCACATATCCAATAAGACCCTTATCAGTTCTTCCAAATTTTAAACAAGAATCTGCTGTGCCTTTGAGGTACCTGAAAATCCATTGAACTGCCCTCCAATGTTCTTTGCCGGGATTAGACATATATCTACTAACAAGACTCATAACATATGATAAATCTGGACGAGAGCACACCATGGCATACATCAAAGACCCAACAGCACTAGAATAAGGAACCCTTGACATGTACTCAATCTCTGCATCTGTACTAGGACACTGAGCAGCTGACAACTTAAAGTGAGGTGCAATAGGGGTACTAACAGCCTTAGCATTTTGCATGTTGAAACGCTGAAGAATCTTCTTGATATAATTTTGTTGACTAAGAAATAGCAAACCAGATTTTCTGTCTCTACTAATTTCCATACCAAGAATTTTCTTAGCACTACCAAGATCTTTCATATCAAACTCACTACTCAACAGATTCTTTAACTTAGTGATTTCAATCTTACTCTTGGCAGCAATCAGCATATCATCAACATATAACAGTTTATGCGTGCTATGTTATGAACGACGTATAGTAATATGAAGTAAACGAAATCAATCACAGAGAAGACACACGATTTACGTGGAAAACCCCTTCAATGTGGAGGGGAAAAACCACGGGCACCAGCCGGCAACAATCTCACTATTTCAAGAGTTTTGGGGTTACACGCCAATGACGGCTTATAAGGGAATCAATCTCCACGAAACCCTAGCAAGGGTATATGTACCGTACCACGGGGAGCTCCGCCCCCCCCCCCCCCCGCACCCCCCGTGTGTGCACGGGACGCTGCCTGATGGGCCGGCTTCAGACTCCGCTTCGCTCCGGCCCAAGCCTCGGCGACGGGCCTCCGCTTCGCTCGTCAGAAGCCCGGCCAATATCGTGAAGTGAATTTTGAACAACTCCAACATGCTATGCTAGTAAGCACCAAGCAAGCAATCAGTCAATCAAACTACAGAGGAACTGAGGAAAGATCAGGTGTGCAGAGTCTAGGGCCAAGCTAGAAATCAGAGATATAGGCCTTGTTTAGTTCCCCCATTTTCCAAAATTTTCCATCACATCAACCATCACATCAATGTTCGGACGTATGCATGAAGCATTAAATGTAGGTAAAAAAAATAACTAATTGTACTTTTAGTATGTACATATCGAGACGAATCTTTGGAGTCTACGTAGTCCATATTTGAACAAAGTTTGTCAAATAACAACGAAAATACTACAAGAAAAACTAAACAAGGCCATAGTATGGCTCAAGGCCAAAAACTCTGCAGACCAGGTGTGCTCGCTGTTCGCCTTGCTGCTGTTCCTTCCTCCTCGTGCTTGCTCAGCGTACGCAGAAACACAGAGAGA
Organism: Coix lacryma-jobi var. lacryma-jobi; assembly: GCA_009763385.1. Taxonomy (NCBI): domain Eukaryota; kingdom Viridiplantae; phylum Streptophyta; class Magnoliopsida; order Poales; family Poaceae; genus Coix; species Coix lacryma-jobi. Next base: position 158,505,259 of record CM019826.1, read on the forward strand.
TCCGCACCTGGTAGAAATTGAACCACTGCATGCATCGATGCCGTGCTGAAATGAAACACACGCTGGAGCTAGTCGCGCGCGTTGCGCCGTGCTGGAATGGGTCGGTGCCGTCGCGTCGCTTTCGGTCGTCTGCAAGGATGAACAGAACACTCCTCTGTTGCCGAATCAGGCCACGTTCAGTTCGCCCACGTTTGCCCAAATATATTGCATAATAACAGTGACATCGAATCTTTACACGTATTCATGGAGCATTAAATATAGGTAAAAAAATAACTAATTGTACTTTTGGTCTGCTCATGTCGAGACGAATCTTTTGAGTCTAGTTGGTCAATGTTTGGACAAAGTTTGTCAAATAACAACAAAAGTGTTACAGTAACTTTTCACCACATATTTCGCGAACTGAACGAGGCCTCAGAATCTTTTTGCCTTGCGTAAAAAATCAGGACGACGATCAGCCAGCCAGAGCAACAGAGATGATTATTGCCGACTGGACGGGCACAGTGAAGAAGTGATCTTGGATGCGCGCGGCATCCGGCTTCCGGATCAGATGACGAGAACGACGGCTCGATCACGGCGGCCGCCAATTATTGCGGATGGATGGATGGACGGAGGGGGCTGGGAGCATCCAGCATCGCGCAGGACTGTTAAGTTGCTGCAGGACGTGAGGTGAGCATCTGGGTAGCAGTGTCCCATGTCCTGATGAGTCTCGGTCTCCACGCTCTTGTTCAGTTTGCGAAATATGTGGCGAAAACTTACGGTAGCATTTTATTGTTATTTGACAAACTTTGTCCAAATATGGTCTAACTGGACTCAAAAGATTCGTCTCGACATGAACAGACTAAAAGTACAATTAGTTATTTTTTTACCTACATTTAATGTTTTATATATGTGTCTAAAGATTTGATATGATGGATACTGCGTAATATTTTTGAGCACATTTGGTGAACTGAACGTGACCTCACGAGATGAGATGAGTCCCACACGTACTCCCTCCGTCCCTAATTGACTGTCGCCGTTGGTGTGCGTGCCACAAGTTTGACTCAATTTATAGCAAATGTGTGCAATATTTGGATCTTCAAATAATTTTGTTAAAAAACTAGATTCAAATATCTATCCAACGATACTAATTATGCATCATACGTATTAATATTTGGATCGATCGAGATCGAGCAGCACGGAATGAGATAGATACTGGAGCAGAGCAGTGAGTAGCAGTCGACAGGATCGATCTCTAGATGGATGCCTCACGGGTCTGCTGAAACCACGATCGGAATTCAGCTGAGTGACGATGGTCGTTGTCAGTTCGGTTTCAGTTCCTTCCTGCCTGATCAAGACCACGGTGTGTGTGGCTCGAGACGTACTATTCCATCCAGACAATTACGCCGTGATTTCATAGGATATTTGAATAATTTGAATTTCAAGTTAGGCATTGCTATAATACAGAGCATGGGTTTAGAGAATTTTTGAAACATGTTTTATAATTTTCCAAGCTAAAAGTAAAAATTTATGTGATTTTTCTATGATTAGAATTTATTTCTAAGACTTTTAATTGCATAAATTTTTATAAAAAATGTATTTTTTTTTAAATAACTATTTATGATCCAACTGAACTCAAAATTATCACAAAATCCGGTATTATCCCCTCCCAGCTGACACAACACCACGTCACACAGAACCACTTGGGAGTGCAAAAACAAACGGTTTTAAAAGTTATAAGAATGTCTACAAAAATCCAACTCTATAAATGCAGGCGAAATCAAAATATCGTCTCTCAAAAAAAAATCAAAATATCATAAAAGTAAAAAAGTTAAAGGAGGTTGAAAGGACTTTTTCCTTTGTTCAAACCACCCATCAAAATAGCCCAGCATGCAGCAGCAGATCGTGGTATTTTTCTTTCCAACAAAAAAGGTCTATTCTACCTCCCTAGCCGTTGTCATAATTTGAATTTTCTCGTTGAACTTCAAACCAAATATCCTACTATTTGAACTCTCAAAACTATTTAAACTACCTCTTTGGCCTAGTTTAGAATAATTTTGAATACGGTTTTGTCGTTAAAAATTCTTTTTAAAAACCACATAAAAATGTGTCTAAGCTTTTAAAATTTTCAAAAACAATGTAAAGATGTGTTGATATAGAAAAACCAAAATAATATCTGTAGCTCTCGAAATTATCATAGCTGCTTAAAAAATGATTTAGCTCTAAGAAAAGAAAATAAAAATATAAAAACCTTGAAAATTTCTAAAACGTTCTAATTGATATGTAAGCGTATTTTCGAAGATCACCTGGCGTTTGATCAGGTCTGATCGGATGGCCCATGATCAGATCTATTTGGACGCTGACCATGGCCCGTATTATCAGGCTCGGGCTTGGTTATTGACCAGGCCAGTTATTGACCAGGCCAACAACGGCCCATCCTGACCACATATGTCAACCTTTAACTACCTCAGGAGGCTTTCCCGAGCAGGTACCTAGGCATACCCCTCTCGATCTTCAGGCTCAAGAAGGTGGACGAGCAGCCGCTTATTGACTTGATCGCTGGGATAATTCCAAAATGGAAAGGAAATCTGCTAAACTTGGCGGGGCGTGCCACGCTTGCCCAATCTACGATGGCTGCAATCACCGTTCACAAGGCCACAACACTTTGTTTGTCGGCTTGGGCATTACAGAGGATCGATAAGCTGTGCAGAGGCTTTATCTGGAGTGAGGATTTGATGGTGGCTGGCGGCCGTTGCAAGGTTGCTTGGAAAACTGTTTGCCTGCCTAAGCACGGAAACTGTTTGCCTGCCTAAGCACCTGGGCGGGCTGGGGATTGTTGATCTCCGGCGGATAGGCATGGCGTTGAGGCTTAGGTGGCATTGGCTGCGTCGTTTGGACCAAGCTAGGCCTTGGTCGGGCCTAGCGGAGGTGGATGATGCTGTGGTGTGTGCCTTCTTCATGGCAACCACGGTGTCCGTGGTTGGGAACGGCGACTCGATCCTATTCTGGGTGGATTCATGGCTGGACGGTTCAAGTATTCGCTTGCTTGCGCCCTCTGTCTTCGCGGCTGTGCCAAAGAGGTGCCACCATGTCTTTGTTGCTGAGCCATTGCATGAGTCCGCCTAGGTGCATCACGTTACAGGAGCTCGCTCGTGGCGGGTCATTGCGGAGTTTGTGGTCCTCTCCGAAGGCCTTCAGCGTGTTGTGTTGACACCAGGAGTTCTTGACACCTTTACTTGGAGACTCACTCCTGACGGCTAATACAACGCGTCCTCGGCCTACGGCGCAATGTTCTTGGGCTGCTCAACGCCCCCAGGTGCCAAGGAGTTGTGGAAGACATCGACGCCACCAAGGGTAAAATTCTTCTTTTGGCTAGCCATGCATGGTCGTTGCTAGACTGGGCACCGGCGTTGGCGACACGGTTTGCAGAATAGTGCGGCATGCATTTTCTGTGACCATGAGGATGAGACTATTGAGCACATTCTCATTTGACGTGTCTACTCGCGCGAGGTATGGAGCAGGTGCTTGGCCATCTTTCGGTCGCAGGGCATGGTTCAGTTGTCCGAGGAGCCGATCATGCTTTGGTGAACGAGGGTGAGGAAGGGGCTTCGACTCTCTGTTCTTCCTTGTCGGGTGGCGGCTGTGGAAGGAGCGCAACGAGAGGACGTTTCAGGGCGCTCCTGCTACGGCGGTTGCTCTGTCTGAGGGCATAGTTGAAGAGGTCGGGCTTTGGATTGCGGCTGGGTTCAGACAGCTCGCGGCCTTGGTGGGTCGGCGTTAGAGTCTTGCTTGGGCGCTCTTTGCGGGTTTCTTTTTTATGTAATCATGTTCGCGTGTGCTTTGTGTCTGGGTAGGGTAATCTATGGATTACCGTTGTGTAAAACTCTCTTCTTACGCGCTTTGAGCGTGCTCTTGAAAAAGGCGAGGATCCATGCTGAGCTAACTAGTCTTTTCACTCTACCTCAAATAAAAAAGTCCCTACTCTTTTCACTCAAACGAGTCAAACCAATTTATCTGATGTAAGTTATGTTGGATATTATGGGCTTGGCCCATTTATTTAATATCTTCAATAAACTCTATGGTCCGTATATACGCACTAAATATTAGTACCGCATGGGAATTTAATCGAGAGATGGCTTTGCTTAAATATGTAACCGTTGATCGGTTCATTTGAGAAGTTAAAAGGGTCTCACAAGGATGCCACACGCGCGCGCGCGCCGCTGCCGCCGCCCGGCCCGTGGGCGTGGGCGTGGGCGTGGCGAGGCGGCGGCGAGCGAGCGAGCGAGCGAGCGGACGGGCGGGCGTGGCCTTTATTTTTGTCACTCAATTTCCATTGATGGCTGTCAGTTTCCATCATGGGGTGACATGATTGAGGGGAGTTTCCAGTAACTCTCGTGACTCTTGGCTTTTCGCTTGATCTCTCCACTCCTGCACGCGTGAGCGCCGGCCTTTGGCTCTTCTCCTCCCCGTACATCAGCCTATAAGAAAAACTCCAATCTCTCGGTTAAGCCTCCCGGCAACACACCACATCCAGTAGCAAAGTCTGTTCTTCCCGTTCCGTCTCCGGCGAGCACCAGAGATGGAAGAGTAGGCCTCCGGAACGTTCCCGTCTTGCGTTTCACCTGCTCGGGTGAGGACAGGCGATTACGTTTTTGGGGAGTGTCAGCAGCGGCGGACACGACTACTCGCTGTTCATCTTCCTGGAACGGCGATCATCTTCACTGCAACCCTCTCTGCACTGCACCGAGCGGGATGACTACATCAACAAAGCACCATGGCGTTCTCCGGTGCGAGCGGCTCTGCCGCAGGGTATAACTTCGTCCTCCATTCTCTTATTAATTCCATTGTTAATATCATCATGCTTGTGGGTATTGCTATGTTCATCTCAAACATGCTATGTTTGATTGATTCTGTTAGTAACTCTCTGCTAGTTACTTTTATTATTGTGGCAATTATACTCGCTATTTTTGAGAACATAATAATATTCTGTGAGATGATATTTGTGATATTATGCTTATGCAATTTGTTTATACACATCATATTTGGTCCTGTGAAAATGATGTCTATCATGATCATCCTTGTTATAAACTGTTCTAGAAATTTAATCTGTGATGTCATGCTATTTATCATTGCGTCATTTTTATGGATTAAATCAAATATGAAAATGCCTACTTTCTCAACAATCCAAAAACGTAATTGTAGGCCTTTTTCATCGGTTGGCTTTGCGGGCATGTTGAAACCGACGCTGTTTGAGGGCACTCACTACAAGAGGTGGCGTGAGAAGGCCATCCTGTGGTTGTCGGCCATGCGTTGTGATCATGTGCTCAATGACCAACCTGCTAATGCGATGTCCGAAGTGGACGAGCAGGCTTGGGGGCACGCTGACACCATGTGCAAGGCCGCACTGCTAAGCATCATAGCCGACTCGCTAGTCGATGCTTACATACCACTGCCTACTGACCAAGCTGTGTGGGAGGCTCTTGAGGCTCGTTACGGTCTCTCTGACGCCGGTTCTGAGCTGTACATCATGGAGCAGTTTCATGACTACAAGATGACTGAGAGTCATCCTGTAGTCGAATAGGCCCATGAGATACAGGGACTGGTAAAGGAGTTGGAATTGTACGGCTGTCCTCTTCCTGACAGGTTTGTGGCAGGTTGCATAATTGCAAAGCTGCCACCTTCCTGGACTGATTTTGCTACTACCTTGAAGCACAAGAGGTAGCAGTTTAGCATTGCTGAGCTGATTGGCACTCTTGATATTGAGGACAAGGCAAGAGCGAAAGATGTCAAGGGAAAAGGCAAGGTCGGGGCTGGTGAGGCGACTACTAGTGCACATGTGGTGCAGAAGTTTCGTCCAAAGCCACAGAAAAAGAAGAAGTTTCAGCAGGAGCTTAAGCAGAAACCCACTACCTCCTTCAAGAAGGGTAACAACAAGAAGATGGGGTTTGACAAGGAAAAGATGAACTGCTTCATTTGTGGGAAGCCAGAGCATTTCTCTAGGGAGTGCCCTGAGGCTAAGTGGAAGCCCCCACCGAAGACAGTCAACACCATTGAGAGAGATGCAGGCACTTCTGGGTATGGTAATTTATCTGCATTTTTAGTTTGTTCCTCACCTGAGTGGTGGGTGCAAATATTCATGTATGTGCTGATATTTCCTTATTTTCCTTTTGCCAGGCAGGGAGGAGTGGAGCCTTGCTGATGGGGAATGGCGCGCGTGCTGGTGTTCATGGTGTTGGTACGGTCAATCTGAAGCTCACTTCGGGAAAGACCGTGCAACTCAAGAACGTGCATCATGTCCCCTCAATAAGGAAGAACTTAATTAGTGGCTCTTTGCTGTGCCGTGATGGCTTTAAACTTGTCTTCGAATCAAATAAATGTGTAATGTCAAAGTATGGAACTTTTGTGGGTAAAGGCTATGAAAGCGGAAGCTTGTTCCGCTTGTCGTTGGTTGATACTCTACCTCCTGTGGTGAACAATGTTATTAATAATGTTAATGTTGAGATGAATGTTTGGCATTCTAGATTATGTCATGTTAATTTTGGTTGCATGTCCCGCTTAGCTGGTTTAAATTTAATTCCTAAATTTGATGTTGCTAAAAGTTCTAAATGTCACGCTTGTGTTGAGGCTAAACAACCTCGCAAGCCTCACAAGGCTGCTGCGGCGAGGGAGTTGGCACCACTTGAACTTATCCATTCCGATATTTGTGAAATGAATGGGATTTTAACAAAAGGTGGTAAATGGTATTTTATTACTTTCATAGATGATTGCACTCGATATTGCTACGTGTACTTAATTAAAACAAAAGATGAGGCGTTGCATTATTTTAAAATCTTTAAAGCCGAGGTTGAGAATCAACTTGATAAGAAAATCAAACGGTTGCGGTCCGATCGTGGGGGAGAATATTTCTCTAATGAATTTTCCGAGTTCTGCGCGGTGCATGGTATTATTCATGAGAGGACACCTCCATACTCACCTCAGTCCAATGAGATTGCTGAGAGAAAGAACCGCACTCTAACTGACTTGGTGAATGCCATGTTAGAGACAGCTGGTTTATCTAAGGAATGGTGGGGTGAGGCAATTTTAACTGCCAATCATGTCCTAAATAGAGTGCCCACAAAGAACAAAGAAATCACTCCATTTGAGGAATGAGAGAAAAAGAGGGTAAATCTTTCTTACTTTCGCGTTTGGGGTTGTTTGGCCAAAGTAAATGTGCCAATCAACATAAAGCGAAAGCTTGGACCAAAGACTGTAGACTGTGTTTTCCTTGGCTATGCCATCCATAGTGTTGGCTATCGATTTTTAATAATAAACTCTAGCGTTCCTGATATGGCTGTTGGGACAGTCATGGAGTCTAGAGATGCCACATTCTTTGAGAATGAATTTCCAATAAAAACAAGTGCACCTAGCGGATCTAGTCATGATTCAGTCCCTGAATTTTACGAATCAGATATACATGCTGATGACCACACCCATGAGCTTGAGCAAAATCCTGAGGAGAATAATAATACTGTCACTCGAAGGAGTAAGAGGCAAAGAGTTGCTAAAACCTTTGGAGATGATTTTATTATATATCTCGTGGATGACACTCCCACAACTATTTCTGAGGCATACTCGTCCACTGATTCTGATATGTGGAAGGAGGCAGTGCAAAGTGAGATGGACTCCGTTATCTCCAATGGGACTTGGGAAGTGGTTGACCGTCCATTTGGCTGCAAACCAGTGGGCTGCAAGTGGGTATTTAAAAAGAAGCTGAGGCCTGATGGTACTATTGAGAAGTATAAGGCAAGGCTTGTTGCTAAGGGCTATACATAGAAGGAAGGTGAAGATTATTTCGACACTTATTCACCAGTTGCCCGACTGACGACCATTCGTGTGTTGCTATCCCTGGCTGCCTCACATGGTCTTTTCATTCATCAGATGGATGTTAAGACGACTTTCCTAAATGGGGAGCTTGAGGAAGAGATCTACATGGATCAACCCGATGTGTTTATTGCAAAGGGTCAGGAGGGTAAGGTGTGTAAGTTGCTGAAATCCTTGTACGGCTTGAAGCAAGCTCCTAAGCAGTGGCATGAGAAGTTTGATCAAACTTTAACATCAACCGGCTTTGCTGTGAATGAAGCTGATAAATGTGTATATTATCGGGTTGGTAGTGGAGATGTTGTCATTCTGTGCCTATACGTGGATGACATACTAATCTTTGGCAACAATCTTGATGTGATTAAAGGAGTGAAAGACTTTTTGTCTAGTAACTTTGAGATGAAAGACTTGGGCGAGGCTGATGTCATTCTGAACATTAAGCTCTCAAGGGAGAAAGGAATTGGTGGGGTAACTCTCATGCAATCTCATTATGTGGAAAAGGTCTTGAACCGTTTTGGGTATGCTGATTGTTCACCTGCACCTACTCCGTACGATCCAAGCATACATTTGAGAAAGAATCGCAAAATTGCACGAGACCAATTGAGATATTCTCAGATAATTGGTTCTCTCATGTATCTAGCTAGCGCGACCAGACCTGATATCTCGTTCGCTGTGTGCAAACGGAGCCGGTTCAACTCGAATCCGGGAGATGCTCACTAGAAGGCTCTTGAGAGAGTTTTGCGCTACCTAAAAGGAACAATGAGCTATGACATTCACTTTTCCGGGTATCCAAGGGTACTAGAGGGATATTGTGATGCTAATTGGATTTCTGATGCGGATCAGCTATATGCCACGACTGGATATGCGTTCCTACTTGGAGGTGGTGCTGTTTCTTGGAAGTCTTGCAAGCAGACTATCTTAACGAAGTCTACAATGGAAGCAGAACTGACCGCATTAGACACTGCTAGTGCTGAGGCTGAGTGGCTCCGTGAACTCCTGATGGATTTGTCGATGGTAGAGAAACCAATTCCGGCAATTTCCATGAACTGTGATAACCAAACTGTGATTATAAAGGTAAACAGTTCTAAGGATAACATGAAGTCCACAAAGCATGTGAAAAGACGTTTAAAGACTGTCAGAAAATTGAGAAACTCCGGAGTAATTGCATTGGACTATGTCCATACATCAAACAATCTGGCAGATCAATTCACTCAGGGACTGTCACGCAATATGATAGAAGGTGCATCAAGGGAGCTGGGTTTGAGACCCACATAAAGTCACCCATAGTGGTAACCTGTCCTATGTGATCGGAGATCTCGTGAATTAGGATGGCGAAACAAGCTAGTGGTTGGCTGAGGGAGAGACTCCTTAGAATAAAGCTCAGTTCATTGGAGATGCACCGTCTCTCCAATACTGTAAGGCAGGTTGATTAAGTTCTTAATGAGATCCGAGCGGCTTGGTAAAGCGGGGATGTTGTCCTACAGAACATCCTATAAGGAACACACCTATATGAGCTCGATTGCTAGTCATAATCTATGAGATATGGGTAATTTCTAGATGCTCATGAAAAGGCCCCGAAGTGTGACTTATATGCTTCAAAACAAGAGGGAAGGCACTTGGCTACCCAGTACCAGTTAAGGGGCTTAGTGAAACTCATCTCACACAAGACTGTCAATTCAAGGCTTTGTCCATTGTTCAGTTATGGCTGAGTGTAACTAGCTTTCTAGATGGATGTTCAACTTAACAGTCTTCATCGAAACACTGGTATATAAATGGAATGTGGTCTTGAGAATCGATGCAGCGTACCCTAGAGTTTGGTGGGGATTGTTGGATATTATGGGCTTGGCCCATTTATTTAATATCTCTAATAAACTCTATGGTCCGTACATACGCACTAAATATTTAGTACCGCATGGGAATTTAATCGAGAGATGGCTTTGCTTAAATATGTAACCGTTGACCGGTTCATTTGAGAAGTTAAAAGGGTCTCACAAGGATGCCACACGCGCGCGCGCGCCGCTGCCGCCGCCCGGCCCGGCCCGAGCCCGAGCCCGTGGGCGTGGGCGTGGGCGTGGCAGGCAGGCAGGCGGCGAGCGGACGGGCGGCAGGCAGGCAGGCGGCGAGCGGACGGGCGGGCGTGGCCTTTATTTTTGTCACTCAATTTCCATTGATGGCTGTCAGTTTCCATCGTGGGGTGACATGATTGAGGGGAGTTTCCAGTAACTCCCGTGACTCTTGGCTTTTCGCTTGATCTCTCCACTCCTGCACGCGTGAGCGCCGGCCTTTGGCTCTTCTCCTCCCCGTACATCAGCCTATAAGAAAAACTCCAATCTCTCGGTTAAGCCTCCCGGCAACACACCACATCCAGTAGCAAAGTCTGTTCTTCCCGTTCCGTCTCCGGCGAGCACCAGAGATGGAAGAGTAGGCCTCCGGAACGTTCCCGTCTTGCGTTTCACCTGCTCGGGTGAGGACGGGCGATTACGTTTTCGGGGAGTGTCAGCAGCGGCGGACACGACTACTCGCTGTTCATCTTCCTGGAACGGCGATCATCTTCACTGCAACCCTCTCTGCACTGCACCGAGCGGGACGACTACATCAACAAAGCACCATGGCGTTCTCCGGTGCGAGCGGCTCTGCCGCAGGGTATAACTTCGTCCTCCATTCTCTTATTAATTCCATTGTTAATATCATCATGCTTGTGGGTATTGCTATGTTCATCTCAAACATGCTATGTTTGATTGATTCTGTTAGTAACTCTCTGCTAGTTACTTTTATTATTGTGGCAATTATACTCGCTATTTTTGAGAACATAATAATATTCTGTGAGATGATATTTGTGATATTATGCTTATGCAATTTGTTTATACACATCATATTTGGTCCTGTGAAAATGATGTTTATCATGATCATCCTTGTTATAAACTGTTCTAGAAATTTAATCTGTGATGTCATGCTATTCATCATTGCGTCATTTTTATGGATTAAATTAAATATGAAAATGCCTACTTTCTCAACAAGTTAAAGATCAGAAATTGCAGGGCATCATCGTCATCAGCTTATTTTTGGCAACGTCAGCACTGAAGAAAAGTTCAGACACTTGCTTCTCATGAAGATCCACTAGCATAAAGCATTCTTTGCACGCACGGCTTATAAAGTTCTACTCTACTAGCCATCACAGCGACAAACCGACGACTGCAAGCAAACCGCAAAGGTAACGAAAAAGGTTGCTCAGGAGTCAGGACATTCACACGAAACAAAAACAGCCGGTCAGAAACGAAGACTGAAGATGGTGGTTTATTATGAACTGGACATGGCTCCACTGAAGAAGTACTTATTCTTATTGTACGACAATGGCACTGCAAATGCAGTTGCTCTTGCTCAACTTAGGTAAGGCAGTTGATGAACTCGACGGCTGTTGCGACCGCGCCAGCGGTAATGGCATCCTTGATGATTTTGTCTTTGTGGTTGTTGCTGGCACCGGATATGAGGGCACCGGATAAGGCGCCCCCGATCATCGCATTCTTCTGCAGGGTCATGAGAGCAGAGGGGGGTTAACGAACACCAACAAATGACCCAAAACATGGGTGGAATGTTACTGGTTACAAAATACAGATTCAACAACTTTTATGAATTATGATGCATTGATTGGTTCCGATCCACAACAGAACTGTATGAAGCCTGAAGTCCTATCTTTTTCTAGTCTTCTAGGTAGATGGACATCAGTAAAATTTTTAATAATTTAAGTTGACACGCGGATTATCTGATGTTTGGACAAAGAGGGGAAGATCAGATGTTGCAAGAACCTAGATGTATGAGGTGCCAGTGCCATACAGAGCTTCAACTTTTATTCATACTATTATTGGAGCAAAAATGTGTCCTAAGAGTAAAAAGGTCTAGATTTTGAAAGGTACTAAAGTGTACCGCGATAACATGAAGTCTACAAGGCACGTTAAAAGGAGATTAAAGTCTATCAGAAAATTGAGAAACTCCAGAGTTATTACATTGGACTATGTTCACACGTCTAATAATCTAACAGACCAATTTACCAAGGGCTTATCACGTAATGTGATAGAGAGTGCATCGAGAGAGATGAGTATAAGATCCACTTGAAATCTACTATAGTGGTAACATGTTCTATGTGATCGGAGATCTCGTGGAGTGGAACGATGAAACAAGTCAGTAGTAGGTTGTGAAGTAGGTTGTGAGGAGAGATTCCTTACAATCTCATCTCTGATTCACATCTTTCCTTCTATATGACAGGATGATTTTTACCTTAATGTGTTCCAAGAGTTTTTGATGAGATGTTGTCCTACAGAACATCTTTTGAGAAATATACCTATATGAGTCAGATTGCTAGTCACAATCTATGAGATCAGAGTAATATCTAAATACTCATGAAAGGTACTGAAGTATGACTTATATGCTTCAAACAGAGGGGATGTCGTTACAACCTAGTACCAGCAAGGACTCTTGTAGATCTGAACTCACACAAAACTGTCAATTCAAGACATACCCCATTGTTCAGTTGTGACTGAGTGAAACTTTTGTTCTAGATGGATATTTAACTTAACAGTCTGTATCGAAACACTGACATATCAAAGAAGTGTGGTTTGCTACTAACCCTAAAGTTTGGTAGGGATTGTTGGATTTATAATTGGCTTGGCCCATATTAAATTTAATAAATCAATAAACGCTACGCTCATATTATTTTGTACTGTACAAAAAATCAATTAATTGTTAAATCAACTTATATGGTTGGATTTTATTCATCCATATTGAGAAGTTGAGAAAAGGACATAGGAGTGCCACAAGCGCGCGCCACAGCCACCGCCGCCCGGATCGGGCGGGGCCGGGCCGTGGGCGTGGGCGTGGCAAGGCAGACAGGCAGGCGGCAGCGTGCGTGCACACGCGCATGTGTGACTTGATTTTGCCACTAGTCGCCTTTGATCGTGGGAGTTTCCACTCTTTTGCATCATGGCGGTTTAGTGCGTTTTAATCTCGTCAGTTTCCGTCTCCAGGTCTCCTCCATCCTTTCTCATTCCCGCTGTCTGTTCTTCTACTGATACGAAAATAAGAAAGCCTCTCCCGTCCATGTTCATCCCTCTCGATTACAAACACAGAACCACATCCTCTGTTGCGGATCGTCTTCCCCATCCGGTGCCTCTGCGCGTACGGAGTCGCGGGAGAGCAGGTGCCTCTGAAGCCCTTGCCGTCTGAAAGTCTTGCTCGGGGACGTGCGGCAATTAGGTTTTTTTGGGCGTCTTTATGACTGCTCATGTTCGTCTTCTTCGTCCTATGGACGTGAATGAGATCGATACTGCAAACATTTTCCTATATCGACTTTTGATCCACTACTTTAAGCAAACACACTAATCACTCAGGGATGAGTACCATTGCGAATGGAGCCTCCGATGCCCTCGACATTGGACCCTCCGCAGGGTATACACTTGATCTTTTGGTTTTCGGCATATTAATAATCATGTTTTATGTGATGCTTGTCTTGTCTTGTGATATGCATGGCGTATCCTGGTTATATGTTTTTCATAACATGCCAATTACCGTACTTGTCATCACATTTAAATGGTTATTCTTTCGGATTAAATTGATTAAACTGTGTTCAAAATTGCTTAAATATCTACCAAAAAGTATATATGGAAAAGAATTCTTCAACTTACAAGTAATTCCTAAGTGAAATTCCCATCAACGTTCGACTGCCGTTTACTCATCAAGAACAGATTAGACTACCTCAACCATCACACACGTACCAGTGTCTCTGCAGCAGCTCTGCTTTTCCGAGCCTCAGCTTAGACGATGCTTTGTGTTAGGGGAGAGGAAGATTTTGGGAGATTGAGAAAAAAAGAGTTTGGGAAAGAGGATTAGAATGAGATCTATTGGAGCTTATTTTTCTTCCTTAATTAATCCCTTTTATATATAACAGTTTCTAGCAGGGGAAAGAAGAGGATGGATTTTTTTTTCTGGATCCACTGTAGTCGATGCTCTTGCCACGTGATTTCTGAGGCGAAAAGCAGCAATCACGCTCTCTGGGGGCGTGTTTGGATCGAGGACTGCCAGGCAAGGTGCTGGCCAGGCATCAATCTCTACCCCAAGCGCTCCCCTTGGACGCCTGGGGGAGCTCCCTGCGCCAGGCAAGTTTGCCAGGGTCTCATCAGTCCACCACCCAACTCCCTCACAAAGCAAGCATCGTCCGGTCCCCATCCGCACTCAGCAGTCTTGTCTTTGTTTTCTAGCAAGTGTACCCCTGGCAGCTGCGGTGTGGACATCCACTCTCCTCTCTCCGTCTCCATGGGCGTGAGAAGTGAGCAGTGACCATCGACCGCCGCGCACAACCCGACGACTACGGGAGGCCGGCCTCTCGTCGCCGACGACGTGACCGAGGTAATAATAAGGCTGATGATCTTGGAATCCTGTTTCTCCTTCTCTCGTTGGGTTCGACCACCTGCTCATTTTCTTCATCGCCTGCCTCAGATCTGCAGGCCTCTGCATCCTGAAGCTGGACGCCCCGAAAAGAGAAAACCCATTTCCTCTTTCTCGTTGGGTCGTAGCCTCGCCGCAGTTGAGTTCAGGTACTTAATCTGCTCTGGTTTACCAACACGCACAATCTAATTCCTCACATAAATCAGATTGGATCGGTATGGTTTCTCCCGACCCGCTCCCTCTCCCAGGCGGCGGCGACGGCGCCACCACCACCGCCGAGCCCATCAGCCATCCCATCCCACGCCACTTCCCTCCAACCACAGATCCAAGCTCCCCGTCGCCTGATTTATCGATCCATGGGGATCTTGAGGCCTTGTTCAGTTCGCGAAATTGAAATATTTGGTGAAAAGTTATTGTAGCACTTTCGTTGTTATTTGACAAACTTTATCCAAACATGATCTAACTAGGCTCAAAAGATTCGTCTCGACGTGAACAAACTAAAAGTACAATTAGTTATTTTTTATCTATATTTAATGTTCCATGCATGCGTCTAAAGATTCGATGTGACGGATACTGCGCAAAATATTTGGGGACATTTTGGAATCTGAACAAGGCCTGAGAGTCGAACACGACGTATGGAGACTGAGCAAACCGGCGAGCGAGAGCCCCTCCAACCGACCTCGCCGGTATCCCCTCCGGTGTCCACCTCGAGCTCTACGACTCCGGTAGCCGATTCCAGTGGATACGGTGGCGTCGAGTCGACCACCTCACCACTGCCGAGAAGGAGGGAAGCAAGGCTGCACCCAAAGTCATGGAGCCTCAAAAAGCGTTGGAGACCCCAGATCTGCGGCCTACGCCGGCAACACCGCCACCTACGCCAAGCCCTGCAACTCCATTGGACTCTGCATCCTCTCTTCCAAGATCCCCCAGATCTGATGACGAAGAACCGGCATTAGCTCCAATCCGCCCCGCCACCCGTCCCGAGCCTCTGCAAACCTGAGCAGCCTGGACCTACTGCACCGGCCAAGCTGAAGTCGGTGCTGCTCATCCCTGATCCAGTGCCCACGCCTTCCAGTTGTCAGCGCAAGCCAGTGTGGAAGCGGCTTGATCTGAAGCTCCTTCCTGTTCCGGCCTCGGCGGCGCAGTGCTCCAAGCAGCCAGTCATCCCATCTTGGATGGGTCCTAACACCGCTGCTGACAGACATTGGGAGCTAGGAGAGCCATCATGCATTGATGAGATGCAGTCTGCCGCCCTTTCTCCAGAGTGGCAAAGAGCGAGGAGGAAACACTGGTGGAGAAAGCCTGTAGCCCGGGAAAGCGCCATGTCTGAGATCAAGCAGAAGGACGCTGCCCCATTGAACAAGACAGGTGCAAGCAGAGCAAGCACGACCTGGGATGCCTTTATAGAAAGGCTCGCCGGACGTTGTTTTCGGCGCCTCGCCTCCGACCACCGTGTGGCTCATTGCAGAGACCCAGTCCAAAGGAGCCGGCCACATCTCCCGCTCCTGCCCATCCCGCCGCCACTGCCCTATCTCCACTGAGCTCCGAGCCTTCCTGCAGTTCCCACCACAGAGCATTCATAGCCGCATTACCTTTCCCCCACTCCACCACCAGCCCACTGCCAAAGCTCCCACCCATGCTCTCGAGCTTCCGATACGTAGCAGCGCAATCACCGCGACCATGGAGACAAATCGCTTGAGGCGTCACGCTGGCTACTGCCCCGACACCTACGAGGTGGCCGACGCCCTGAGCGTCCAGCTTCAGGTTCCGCGCAATCATATCCACGTTACGTGTCTCAGGCCCGACTCCCGAGGAGGTTGTTGTAGTTTTCCAGCTGTCCCTAAAACGCGTCCACACCTGCTCGCTGCCAGCCTATCGTCAGGCAGGAGCGGCAGACATGAAGCTGATGGACCGTAGACGTTCGTGGAGCCGCTCGCCGTCCAGGTCGGCGCGCAGCAGGGACTACCTCTGCCATGCCTCCGACGACTGGGAACGCCGTCGGTCTTGCTCCCCAGATGGTTAGAGGAATGCTAGAACCACACAACAGCAACAACCTCCGGTGAGTCATGACCCGTTAATTGACATGATCAGGCCACATGAGGACTTCCTGTACATGGAGGATGATCCAATGGTCCAGGAGTCCCTCTTTCCCTGGACAAGGGCTGCTGGACAACCAAACTACTCGCCGGAGAGTAGTGAGGAGACTCCTACGTCACCGGTACACGAGCCTAGTAACATGGAGGAGACAAGGACGGTGACACTGGCACTCTTACCTCACTATCCCATGGGCTTGGTGGCTGCGTTGATGAGGACAGGCGAGGGCTGGGAGCCCATGCCTTCCAGGATCCGGCACCGCGACAAGACTTCAACGACATGGTTTATGAACAGGAGGTGGGGGAACAGGAGGCAGTTGGACAGGCTGCTGCTGATTTTTGCAGCAGGCTGTTCAAGGAGCTCCCGACACCTTTGCTTCCGACACCGGAGTCTCCCCCACCTCGATCATCCTACCCCGCGCACGCAAGCAGAGGAAGACATTGGCAGCGACGCGCTCGAGCCTGCACCTGGCTGCTAAACCATCCTCGGTGCCAGTGGTTGAGCGCGCGCAGCGCAAGCTAATGCGTGAACTGGAGTTCATCAACCCTCAGTCCTCGGCGCCAGATGCAGTGCATACATTGACATGTATGGTGGTGATCTCCCAGAACAAGCTATCAAGGCCATCATGACAGCAACACGCCTAGGCAACAAGAAGTTGGCGAAGGCCTTAGCGGCGATAACTGAGGAATCTGATGTGGCGGAGATGAAGGTCCAATGAGTTTTTTCCAACCAAAAGTTGCAGCGTTGATTGATCAATGTTGCCTAGCTTAGCGCCAGTGTTGGCTGGTCTTACATGGGTGGAGTTAGGGTTGTTTGTCCTTTATGAGGTGTGTACTGGGGAAGAGGAGGGCTTGCTGGAAACAACAAAATTCCCGCGACGGTTTCGAAAACCTCCCAGCAGATGGTCGTCCAAAGAGATAGCGAGTAATTAGCATCTAAAATCCTGAAAACTCTGCAGCCTAGGCTGTAGCAGGGAGCGCCTCTCGCGCATGTAATCATTTGTTGTATGCTAACTCCTTATTATTAATCAAAGCCGGGTAATCGGATCTGTCAAAAAAAATAATTCCTCACATCTCCCGCTGCCTGATCACTTTCTTCAATGACCAACTCACATTTTTTTTTGTGTCAATCCCAGTGAGCGTCAAGCATACTGATCAAAGGCCCCCTCATCTGGCGCTGGCGGCATCAGTGTCATACTGTCGTTGCTCTACTGCTGCTACTGTTGTGTCCTCCTTCACCTGGTATGCAAATTAATTTTCCATTTTATTTTCCAAACGACTTTCTGTGTTACTCACATAGGATATTTGTCTCCAAGAAAAACAGATACGGACAATAACTGTCCATTCAGTTCCAAACATATACGAAATATAGCCTTCGTTCGTTTGGCATAGCTCAGCTTCACGAGTGAAGCTGTGTTTTTTTTCTTGAAAATAGCTTCATTAGCAATTTTCTAGGTGAAGCTAAGCCGTTTTAGAAAAATTGTTTGCCTAAATAGCTTCTTAACCGACAACTTCATGCATAGTTGGAGAGAGCCGTGAAAAACTACCTTTTCTAGTTTTATCCTAACTTATCCCTTTGTGTGAGAGAAAAAAAAACAGTCTCACCCATGAATCTGTTTTAGAAAAAAGATGTTTACACAACAGCTCATGAAACTATTGGTGAAACTGTACCGACCATAATCACACGTCCGATCTAAGTTGACTTCCCCTTAATTAGAGTGTAGAAATTGGAGAGTTAGAGGGGGATTGGAGCATCTCCAGCCGATATTGTTCACGCTGGGACCTTAATCGTAAACCTATATGGGTTTTGCAATGCGCTACAGTACGTGTGCTGCACTACCTCGGCCTGATTGGTCCATCTTAGGCCCAACACCTAAGAGGCCCGTCACGGCTATTACGGGCCGTGACACATGTTAATCGGTAACTCTCATATATTTTATTGGCCGTTAATTTATTCCACTGTTAAAAATTATTATTGGAACATTTCTGCTGCCACAGTTCCTAAAAAAATATTTTCCTAAAAATAACATTACTACTGCCACCTAACTAGTTTTGTAACCGCTTGCTTTTCAATTTCATCCGCAGGGTGTTTAGCCAAGAGTTTCTTTGACATAATGAGTGGGATGGAGGCTGCTTTAGCATCTGGAGTGTTGAAGGTTGCAGGTGACAAGCTACTTTCACTGTTAGCCACTGAGTTTGCTGTCGTAACCGGTGTAAAAAGAGATCTCTCCGAGCTCCAGGATATACACGCACGCATTTCAAGCTTGCTGTCGGCAGAACGTGACAGAGCAATACAGAGTGAGCCACAGACCTGGGTGGTAAAATTGAAAGATGTGGCTTATGACATCGACGATATACTACAAGAAGTCCAGCTAGAAGCTGAGAAACAGAAGATGGAAAGAGATGACAGCAAGAGTGGTATAGCTGGCTGCTTCTGTGCAAAACCAAAGACATTTGCATTCCGATACAAGCTGGCTCATAAGATCAAGGCAATCAAGGTGAGATTTGCTGCAATCGTCAAGCAAACAAGTGATGTCAATACTTTATCAAGTAATTTTCTAAGGGATCAACATGTTGGTACTGGGTACAGGACAGTTCGAGAGATGACAATTGGAGAGATGTCCTTGTTGGGCCCGGTTTCAGAGTCCGAAATACCCCTTAGGGACCAGGAAAAGGATGAAATCATATCTAAGCTTGTAGAATGTAATGCTGGAGAGAACAACATGATAATTTCTATCGTCGGATTGGGGGGGTCAGGCAAAACTACTTTGGCCAAACACATTTGCAATGACGTCAAGATAAAGGAGCACTTCGGAGATGGAATATTCTGGGTCCATGTGTCTCAAGATTTTGATGTTCGGAAGCTCATTGGCAAGCTATTTGAAACAATTGTTGGAGATAATTCAGATCGTCATCCCCTGCAGCACATGGTCCAAAAAATCTCCGAGAAGTTGAGCAATAAGAAGTTTCTTCTTATCCTTGATGATGCTTGGCATGAGGACAGACATGGCTGGGAACAGTTCATGGTGCATCTAAAATGTGGCGCACCTGAATCTAGGATTATGTTAACCACTCGTGATCGAAAGGTTGCAGAAGCTGTGGAATCAAGACCTATATTTCAGTTGGCATTCCTATCAGAGTCTGAGAGTTGGAACTTATTCCTGAAGGGTTCTAGGTGGCCAGAGCAACATATGAGCTCCGATCATGTACAAGTCGGAAAAGAGATTATCAAGGGATGTGGTGGGGTGCCATTAGCAATTCAAACTCTTGGAGCAGTCCTTAGTGACAACAAGCAAATAAGTACGTGGAGGGCTATAAGAGATAATAATTTATGGAAGGTTAAGAGTATAAAAGACAGAGTGTTTGCATCCTTGAAGTTGAGCTATATTCACTTGGCAGATGAACTGAAGCAGTGCTTTACTTTTTGCTCCATATTCCCAAAGGGCTATGGAATCCAGAAAGATCGTTTGATTGCCCAATGGATAGCCCATGGTTTCATCAATGCAATGAATGGAGTGCAACCCGAAGATATCGGAAGAGACTACTTAGATTCTCTTGTAAAAGTCAGGTTTCTTCAGCTTCAGGAATCTTATAGGAGGAATACTGATATATACACCATGCACGATTTGATCCATGATCTCACTCGACAGATACTAAAGGATGAACTGGTGACTTGTGTACCAATTCATACAACAGAAGAATTTACTCATAGGTATAGATATTTATCTTTGGCTTCATTCACTGAGAATGTTGACAAGGGCTTATTTGACAAGGTCCGTGCTCTATATATCTCTGACAGTAAGCCATCTTTTGATACCACAGTGAAGAATAGTTGTTGTATGCGCAGTGTTGTTTTGGACTATGCAATTGATACTCCGTTTTCACTATTCATATTAAAGTTTGAATACCTTGGGTATCTTGAAATCCACAATGTTAGTTGTACAACAGTTCCAGAAGCTATCTCGAGGTGTTGGAACTTGCAGTCACTCCATTTTGTTGGCTGCAAAGGTTTTGTGACATTACCTGAGTCTGTTGGAAAGCTTCGGAAGCTAAGGACTCTGGAGTTGCGTTGGATTACTGATCTTGAGAGCTTGCCTCAGTCCATTGGTGACTTTTATGTTCTTCAGTCCTTGCAACTATATGACTGCAGCAAGCTCCGAGAGATACCAAGCTCTTTAGGTAGAATTGGAAGTCTATGTGTACTTGATATAGAGTGTTGTTCATCTCTGCAACAACTACCGTCAGACATTATTGGGGAGCTCAAAAACTTGCGAACTATCAACTTTAATGATTGTACGGGTTTGCAAGACCTGCCAAGCACATTATCCTGTCATACATTGCGTACTCTGAACCTTTCTGGAACCAAAGTTACCATGCTACCTCAATGGGTTACATCGATTGATACTCTAGAATGTATTGGCCTTGAGGGATGCGGGGAGCTACGGGAGTTGCCTAAGGGCATATCAAACTTGAAAATGCTTGCAGTTTTGAACATAGGGCGTTGTAGTAAACTGTGCTGCTTACCATCAGGGTTGGGACAGCTGACCCGTTTAAGAAAGCTGGGATTGTTTGTTGTTGGGTGTGGTGCCGATGATGCGAGGATCTCAGAGCTAGAAAACCTCGATATGATAGGTGGTAGCTTGGAAATTACCAACCTTAAGTATTTGAAGAATCCAAGTGATGCAGAGAAGGCTTGCTTGAAGCGAAAGAGTAATATACAAATCTTGGAGTTGAACTGGTCGTTAAGTGAAGCCGAAGAAGAGTTGGTATCAGATATGGAACATGATTGGGGTGTGCTGAACGCTCTTGAACCACCATCGCAAATTGAGAGCTTGAATATCTATGGTTACAGAGGCCCCTGCTTGCCAGGATGGATGATGAAGCAAAATGATTCTTCATATTGTGAAGGTGGCATAATGCTGAAGCAAACTATTGCATCCCATTTCCTTTGTTTAACTTGGTTAATGCTAGGAAGATTTCCAAACTTGAGGCATATGAGAGGATTTGTTGAGTTGCCTTCACTGAAGGCCCTTGTGCTGGAGGAAATGCCTAATTTAGAGGAGCTGTGGACTACGTCAAGTGGTTTTGAATCTGGGGAGAAAGAATTGGCAGCACAATGTTCTTTCCCTGTCCTGTCCTCGCTATACATAAGGGGCTGCCCGAAATTAAATGTGAGCCCCTACTTTCCTCCATCGCTGGAGTTTATGTCTTTAGAGAGAAGCAATGTGCAGCTGCTATCCACAGGAAGTTTCTCCTATCAGCTGCCCAGCATGCATGCGGTTGTCCCTCGCCTCAAGGAACTAGTGCTAATCGAAGTTACAGGATCATCATCTGGCTGGGAACTGCTGCAGCACCTCACTAAGCTGAAAGAGTTGTCTATTTCGAGATGCAATGACCTGACACAGTTACCAGAGGGCATGCGGAACCTCACCTCTCTCGAACATCTCAGCATCCATAACTGCCCAGCCGTTGGCACGTTGCCTGACTGGCTTGGAGAACTGCATTCTCTGCGACAGCTTGAACTGACTATGGGCGACGATTTGAAGCAGTTCCCAGAGGCGATTCGGCACCTCACCTCGCTTGAACACCTCAACGTGTTATCAGGTCCTGCACTGACGGTGCTGCCGGAGTGGATTGGACAACTCTCTGCGCTTCGTCAGCTTTATATCCAGCATTTCCCTGCCCTTGAATACTTGCCCCAATCCATACAACGCCTAACTGCTCTCGAGAAATTGCTCATTAATGATTGTCCTGGTTTGGCGGGGCGTTACAAGCGAGGGGCAGGGCCCGACTGGGACCTTGTCAGTCACATTCCTAGTGTGAGAATATTTGATTTGGAGGGACGAGGAGCAGGTCTTCAAAACACATACTACACACGGGGCTGTTTGGTTCGCGGACGAGTTTAGCCTGGCTAGCATAGAAGGAGCCTGGTTCTGGGTAGCCAGGCCCAATACATATAAGAATGTGGTGTTTGGTTGTCTGTATGCACGAGACAGGTTGAGCTGAGAAGCTGTTTGGTTGCTCGTATGAGAACGAGTTGCATGAGATTAAAAATATATAAATAATCATCATCATGACATTTATTACGGACAACTATTATCGAATAACACTTAGTTTACCTTAATTCTCCTTAATATACTTCAAAGTATATTAATATCATTTAATATATGCTAATAATATATTAATAACGTCATTAGATGACTAATTACCTGCACCACGCGAGCCTGGCCCGGCAGAAACGGCCGATTTCTACGTTCCTCCAGAGCCAGGCTGCGGAGGAATCTTGCACGAGCAGAGCCTGGCCAGACAGATACGCGAACCAAACAAACGCCTGTTCTCGCATCTGTGGAGTTTGGCTGAGGGGTGGTGCAGCCAACCAAACACACCCCACGTGAATGCGGCAAATACAACTGTTGGCACATTCTGCTTCCTAAGACTATTTACCAATGCATTGTATTATACTAGCATTATATTGTCATGTCCATCAACCTACACTCCTATACAGAATTACAGACTAGTAATTATAACTATCAACGTGGCCCGCTCAAATAGCGCGGGTAGCTAGTGCTTTAGATTTTTTTTTTTTTTTGGTTTAATTTTCTTTCGGTTCAGACCAATCCATTTTTTCTTGTTTGTGAGTAAGGGAGCTGAAATATCAAACGCACATGTGTACAGAGTTTGTATGATATATTTGCTGTCTTTGATACGTAGTAGTTGTTTTTATAAAGAGGCAAGTACATGTGGTTTGCATGTATATTTTTCTTTTGACAAAGGATATAAGTTACTTTTTTAAAAAAAAAACCGGGCAGGAGCGCTGCCAAATCATTCACGAAGGTAGAAACTCCACGTCTTACATGGTGCTGTTACATAGAAGGAAGAAAAACACAGTACACATTCACGAAGGAAGAAGTCATAATCAGATTGATCCAGCTTTTAAATGGATATGGAAAAACTCCTGTCAGCCCAAACATAAAGTTTTTGGCTGGCTTCTTCTCAAGGACAGACTAAGCACGCGAAATTTGCTAAGAAGAAAACACATGCATTTAGACAGTTACTTATGTGTGTTCTGCAGCAATGGTCCCTAGGAATCTAGGGATCATCTCTTTTTCCAATGTCAGTTTGCTCGAGATTGTTGGGGTCTGTTCAGATTGGAAACAGACATAATTGAAGGAGCAACTGTGAATTTTAATGCACTCATGACTCAGTTGAGTTCCAAATTCTCCATAGAAACAATCATTCTCATTTGTTGGACCATTTGGACGGCTAGAAACGACATCATCTTCAGGGGCATCCAAAGAACTCTGTTGGAGTGCAGAACTCTCTTTTTCAAGGAGGTTAAGATCATGAGATTTAGGGTAAAGAATAGGCTTCTTTAGCAGTTTGATCATTGGATAGAGACGTTGGAAGGGACCTTGACTTAAAGCTTCGCTTTTGTCTTTTATTTTTTGTTTCTTTTTTGTCTCTTAAGCTCTTTATGTAAGCTTTCCGTTAATAGCCTGCTTTTAGTTTAGACAGCTTCCTTAGCTGCTCGCCCCTGTACTCTTTGCTTTATTTTTTTGAATAAAATTTCCTGTAGGGGCAAGCCCCGCCAGATCTTTTCAAAAAAAAAACAGGAGACAAGTGATTCATCAGTTAATCGAAGGGCGTCTATAGGCCCGTCGACGCAGTGCCATTTCCTCTCTTAGGCCTTGTTTAGATGTAGTCGGATTTGCATTAATCCATATGCGTTGGGTAGATTAAAGTGGAACTTGAACTAATTACACACCAATCCACCTCGACCCATGTGGATTGAGGTGAATCTGATAACATCCAAACAAAGCCTTACTAGAGCAAATACCTGAGCTGGGGTTCTTGCTGATCCTTCAAAATTTCTCTGATACCTCTCTTTCCACACATTCCATGCATTGTACATGTTTTTGTTCTCTGATGCTTTGCTGCTCAATTGATGATAGCCACCAAGTCTCAACAGAGTCTAAATCAGGTCGAGGGATGCGGACGGCGTCTCCAGCACAAGCCTGACAGGTTCAGCCATACGCCCATACTTGTACTTGTGCAGCAAAAGGACATTCGACGATGAGGCTGGTGGCGCCTGAGTTTCCAGGCCGATCTGAAGAGATGCTTCGGGTTTGCGAGGAATGCTTCAGTTGCACTTTCATAGATGGGAAGGAGATTGCTGACGTGGCTTCACGAAATTATAGAAAAACTAGTCCATCAATCTAGGGTTAGAGCCTTAATAGACATAATTATTGTTTAATATCTCAGATTATTAAAAATTACTTGTATTAGATTATACTTTTTTTTTCTTTTATTCATTTTCTAACATGATTAGATTAGAGTAAATAAATATATTGTATCCTCTGCCCAGTTATGATAAACTCATCCATCACGTATCTATATGTTTTTATCCATACCCATAGGTTTTTTTTCCTTTGTATGAAAATTTGTTTATCTTTGATATGAATTTAGTTGAATCCTTATTTTAAACTATAGTGGATCTTGTTGCAGCCCACATATTTTATGACATAATGACCTAAATTAGGAGTTTCAAATTATAATCTTATTAATTCTTATAGTTTTTTTTCTATCCTCAAGTAAGTTGATGGTGTTGTGCTTATTAACTCTTCTTTTGCACTTTTAAGATTTTGGATTTTAGGTCGTATATTGCACTCTTAAGTACTTCAATGACCAGAGGCGGATCCAAAGGGGGAGGGCGGCTCTAGCCGCCCCTACGGCTGCCAAATCAATGGAAATATAGAGTGGGTGGGGAAGAAAAAATAGTGGAAAAAAGAAGAAAAAAAATGAGAGATAGAGGAAGAAGAAGAGAGTCAGGCCCCTCCGATTCTATTCTGCACCCGCCACTGTCGATGACACAAATAGCCATTTAAAACCTGCACCACACTACTAAAGTCGGTGGTATAGCTTGATGCGAGATCTAGTACGTGGGGATGCGATATTAATCTCAAAGAATATTAATACTAAAGACTTATAATATTGGAAACATATGCTATGCAAACTAGACTCCTGTGCAAACTATATAAACTTTAATTAAGACTACATAAATCTAATCTGATGGCTGTTAATTTTAGCACTCAACCCCCCTCCCCCCCACTCATCCTGTTGCAAAACACCCCTATGAGTTTGATCCAAAAACTCAAAGGCCAGGGATATATAGTCATCTACTATTTTTATTGAATTTGCATTGGCATGACTGAGAGAGAGAGAGAGAGTCGTGGCATAACTAATGATGCAACAAGAGTTCGATTCCATGTTTGGGTGTTTTCTTCATTCCTTTGCTTTGTGTCCTGGTATGGCTGACTTTATACAGTATTTAACCATGTTGGATGTCCCTCCTAAGGAATTGAATTGTGTTGATAATAACAACATTAAAAGGTTATAGTTCAGCTAGTAGATAAAAACTTAATAATATGATCGAGTATTGGATATTGAGATACGTACCTTTAATTGTTTTTATTTGGATATTGAGACGCGTGCCTTCAATTGTTTTTATAAGCTGTAATTTTTCTTCTATTTATGTGATGAAATTTTTGAGGTTAATCTGAAGTCCATAACATTACGGTTGTTTGGCTGGTCGTTTTTACGGCTGATTTCGGCTGTTTCAATAGCGTTCTGTGAGAGAATAAATTGAAGTACGGCTGATAAGCCAGCTGATTTTGGCCCATCATTTATTGGTTTGTGATATTTTGTTTCGTCGATGGCCATCGTTGATGTAATTAAGTCGCTGCTCTGAACTACTTGACATATTGTCCGAGTCCGAGTCGTTTTTTTCTATTTATTTATATTATAATGTATCCTAGTCGTTTTATAATAGGAGTCTACCGGGTTATAAATAGCTAGAAACCCAATTTTTTGTAGACAATCAATCAATCAACACTTCGGCCACCGGCCAAAACCCTAGGAGTAGGAGTAAGGTAGAACTCAGCGGAACCTTCAATCAGGCAGGGCTGCATCGGCTAGACCGACCTCCGGTTTGCTTGTAAGTTTCACCAATGGCTCGTGTCATTGTTCAATAAGACTGTATTTGGCATCGACCAAACTCTTGTTTACTATGATATGAGTTAATTATCGGTTTAAGTTCGTCTCTTGTAAGATTGTCTTGACCTCGATCAATCTCTTACTTTATTCGATCTTGACTAGTTATCGGCTCTATTAGTCTTGGCAGTCTAATAGATTCATTAAGTTACCGATATTGTTCATGCTTTTAATGCTTTGTTTCTTTTTCAACAATATCTTGCCCAATCAAGATTGACAAACTAGCTTAAGCCTAAAAGCTGTTTAGTTTCGGCTATACAAAGTCCTTTCACGTCCATATCAAGGGAAATAGCCGATCTAAGCTCTTCATCGACTAATTTGTCAATCTTGATTGTTACATTTTGTGCGTTTGAGATATCCGTCTAAATTATGATTTATCTAAGAATAAGTAGATTTGGTTTAACATGCTTATTATGGTTGTATTTCTGAACCCCACTAATATGCATGTTAGGGTAAGTTTGTTTGATCCTAGATCGGGTCATAGTTCTGACATATAGATTTTGTTCATGCTTCATGGACCCTGTATCGGCTAAAACAGCCAATCCAGTTGCACTTTCTTCAAAATATGTGCGTTTAAGTGGTCTAAAACTAGTAGATCTGTTAGTCGTATCAGACGTAATTTAATTTGGTCATCATCATGGCTGCATGGAGACACCCCACTGTTGATGTTCAAGTTATTTTGTCGACCTATTTGTTATTATGGTTGTATGGAGACACCCCACTGTTAACAAATAGAATTACCAATACGATTAGCCGATTCACTGGTTTTATGCTGTTTTAACGTGTACATAGATCTTTATATTCTTCATATGATAAGCTAATCGGTTGTTCTCTTTTATAGTGTTTTTCTTTATATTCTTAATAGCCGTTTTTGCTTCAGATTATGTCAATGTTTTAATCTTTTTTTGGGAGTTGACTTTGTAGTCAAAATCCTATTGATAATGGCTATATCGGAGCCGCATAATTTGGAATTGTCTGACATCAAATCGGCAGGTTCCACAATTTGACATTTTTTTCTTCTCCTTGTCAATTGCAGGTCAAATTGACTGGCACACCCCGAGGTCGTTCTCACCAAGATTCGGCATCGCCACCTTTCGAAGGTCCAGGAGGTCAAGACCTTGCTTCTACATGGCTTCTGAGGACCGTGGTCGAGTGTGTTGGCGCCTCACCCGTTTTTCGTGTCAACAAGTCTCATCTCTTCATCCTTAAGTTCTAGTTATTAAACTACGGTGTCGGACCATAGCCATGTCGGTACCATTTGAACAACGACGATTCATGAATCAATGTGCCTAGTTGGGTACCCCAAAACACACGCCTCATCTGCACCAAGGTACAAATAAGACTAACTCGCCAACCTCCTGCCAAGGGTCCAGGTCGGATCCAAACTGGGACTCCAAGCCCCCAACTCATCGGCCCGACCGTGAGTGGTGAATGGACCTCCACCTATCAAGCATCTAACAGTCGATCCAAAAAGAGCGGGAAACCGAGGCAAGAGATCAACTAGCCTTCTCGCCCCCATGTAGCAAGTATGTGTTTGAGATAAGAAGTCTGTGACCTGGCTACCATCCACAACAACGGACAGTTCCTAAGCGACACAGACAAGGAAACAGTGTAACCGGAGCTAAGCCCATGGCCGCGGGACATAACTCGTCACACCCACCAGAACCCAACCACATCCTTGTTTGGTCTCAGTTTCTTTCCATTACTATTAGTTTATGAAAGAACATCTACTATGCGGGCAACGATAGGTCACCCACGCTACCGTTCATCCTAAGCATAGCGCTACTCGTTCCTGTGCTAGTAAGACTCATGGGATAAGTACATATATGCAGGCGGGTTTCATATAACTCCTGAACATAAATACACAACATAACATATAATCATTTATAGATATCAAAAATAAGGGTTATGCACCGGGGCTTGCCTTGGTCAAACGCAACAAGAGTAAAGTCAGTAACCGGTGGTGGTGGTGGAAGCTCCTCCGGCGCAGCAAGTACCTCCTCGTACTCCTCAATCACCTCCTCGAACTCGGGGTCTCCAAAAACCGCAAAATCCCCCAACTCATCACCTATATGCATGCGATGATGATGCAATGCTTATCATAAACTAACAATTCATAAACAAGCAGAGAGCACAAAGTTACCCCTAACTCAACTTATCAACTACAGTTTTGTGCCAACAGATTAAACTCAACAGCACGACTATAACTAACCCTAATGATAAATTATTCAAACTAACTCATCCTTTCCTCTATTTTCTTGTACTTATTCTGAGGAGCTAACTAGTTGACCTATCAAACAGATTGCTATGCAGCTACAAAATTTTCTCTGTGAATAAATTTTTTTCATTTCGTGTGTTGTATTCTGTTTGCTAAGTTTAAAAGAGAGTTTGTATAGTTTTTGTTTTCAGTTTGCTAATTTTGTGGAGAACAAAGGGAAATGTAGACGGTCTGGTGTCCAGACGCGGTCTGCAAAGGTACATTTTTGTTGCATTTAAATTTTCCCCCGTCTTTTTTACTGAATCTAGTAGGCTAACTAGATTTTTTATTTTATGTTGTATTTTTCTCAGACGCGGACTACAGCTTTGCTGCGGGGTGGCTGCGCCCTGTGGCTGGGGAGTGGGGACCGCTGGCCGCCGCTTGTGCACCTCAGGGCTGCCTCCTCCTCATGGCCCGCTGGAGCCGGCCTGCGCGAGGATGTTCATCTTCTAGACTTTGTCCCAAGATCCAAATAGTAGACCTAGAAAAAGCAGAAATGAACGAATGTTCGTCTTCTATCTCCAGACGCCCTCTACTTAGCCACTAGTCTCACTACTAGAGAACGGACCTTTGGACGATCTATCAACTGAGTTTTAGTCTCCATAAAAAATTGCGTCCGGGACTAAAGACTTTGAATCCCGATTGGTAAAACCAACCGAGACTAAAGGTCAACCTTTAGTCATTACCAACCGGTAGTCCCGGCTGGTAATACCAACCACGATTAAAAGGTGACATTTTAGCCCCGGTTGGGACTAAAGGATCTTAGCATGATTAAAGGGTGACATTTTAGCCCCGGTTGGGACTAAAGGATCTTTTAGTCTCGGTTGGTGTTACCAACCGGGGCTAAAAGTCCCTCACGAGTGGATTCAAAAGGAAAACGTTCAGAACTATATCATGCGGGTTGTGTAGCTGAGTTGGTAGGTGAGTTGTGTGCGAAGCGAGAGGTACTGAGTTCGAATCTCACAGACGCACATTTATTTATTTTTGCAAGCCCCTTCCCAACCGAGGCTAAAACCCTTCTGTACAGTAGTGTCTCTAGCCCCTCCTCTTCATCTCATGGCAGATTCGCCCCTGGTTGCTGACATCGAGTACGGCGGGGCCCACACTGTTGTACTCGCCGCCACCGCTGCCTCAGGAGGAGGAGGATGAGATGGTGGTGGTGGTGGTGGTGGAGAGGCGAGCGTTGCCCCACGTCCGTGTTGACGTCAGAGGTGCTTGATGGTGGTGGTGGTGGTGGTGGTGGTGGAGAGGCGAGCGTTGCCCCACGTCCGTGTTGACGTTAGAGGTGCTTGATGGTGGTGGTGGAGAGGCGAGCGTTGCCCCACGTCCGTGTTGACGTCAGAGGTGCTTGGCGGCGGTGGCGTGGGGGCGAGGTGAAGGGAGCACTCCGCGGCGGCTTCTGGTGGACATGTGTTAAAAGCGGGGCACGCTCAGGGGAGAGGGTGAGGTAGCTGAGACGAAGGGCGAGGGCGAGGCGTGGGGGCGAGGTGAAGGGAGCACTCCGCGGCGGCTTCTGGACCAATTGAGCTATATACGCACAACAAAGTGAATCCACACGCTACCAATTGAGCCCACCTGCGAGCGACCCGGGGAGCCCGGGAGGGGGGCGAGGTGAAGGGACCACTCCGCGGCGGCTTCTGGACCAATTGAGCTATATACGCACAACAAAGTGAATCCACACGCTACCAATTGAGCTATATACGCACAACAAAGTGAATCCACCTGCGAGCGACCCGGGGAGCCCAATTGAGCTATATACGCACAACAAAGTGAATCCACCTGCGAGGGTCAGACGCACAACAAAGTGAATCCACCTGCGAGCGACCCGGGGAGCCGGGGAGGGGGGAGCATCCACCTGAGAGCGACCCGGGGAGCCGGGGAGGGGGGAGAGGTGAAGGGAGCACTCCGCGGAGGGGGAACAAAGTGAATCCACCTGCGAGCGGCCCGGAGCGGCCCGGGGAGCCGGGGAGGGGGGCGCGGCGGCTTCTGGACCAATTGAGCTATATACGCACAACAAAGTGAATCCACACGCTAACAACAAAGTGAATCCACCTGCGAGCGACCTGGGGAGGGGTCGTCCGAGGACCCGGGGAGGTGCGAGCGACCCGGGGAGGGGTCGTCCGAGGACCCGGGGAGGGGTCGTCCGAGGCCAGCCGCCGGTGAGCGACCCGGGGAGGGGTCGTCCGAGGCTAGCCGCCGGACGCACAACAAAGTGAATCCGTCCGAGGCCAGCCGCCGGATGCACAACAAAGTGAATCCACCTGCGAGCGACCCGGGGAGGGGTCGTCCGAGGCCAGCCGCCGGGACCACCGGGGAGTCGTCCGAGGCCGCCAGATTTGCGAGAAAAGTGAATCCACTTGCGAGCGACCCAAGGAGGAGTCGTCCTCGAGGCCGCGACAGCCGGATTTGCGTCGTGGAGATTTGCGTCGTGGGGTGGTCGTGCCCGTGCGGGCCGGCCTGCCGGAGCGGAGGGAGAAGCCTCAGCACTCGCCGGAGGGGAGGATTGCGAGCGGCCCAGGGAGGAGTCATCCTTGACGCCGCCGGATTGCATCGTCGGGTGGTCGTGCTCGCGCTTGCCGGAGGGGAGGACCGCAGGGAGGGGCGCGCCAGAGGGGAGGACTGCAGGGAGGGGCGCGCTCGCCGGAGGGGAGCGGCGAGCGTCGGGCACGGGTAGAGGCACGGGCAGAGCGTCAGGCACGGGCACGGGCGGATAGGAACCCTGGTTCCTGGGGCCTCAAACTAAATTTTAGGAGTCCTCCAAAAATAGGAGCTCAAATAGAGGGTCCATTGGAGTTGTTTTTTTGGTTGAGCTCCTAGAAAATAGAATAGGGCCATGTTTAGGGACTCCATTGAAGTTGCTCTTAGACGGGTACATAAGACGGGAAGTGTCTCTTGATGATTTCAGTATCAACGTTTTAGGAGTAGGATTTACGCTGTGGACGTCGGAATGGCCTTATCTAATTTTTTATTAGTAAATTAAATAATTGTGAACGTGATGATTGCTAATGATCGGTAGGCTACTTAGATATTCTATTAGTATTAACCAATTATGAACGTCCTTTTCTCAACAGTGAAAAGTCTATTTCCTCCCGAGATTTTATACTATTTTTTTATCGATAAGTCATTTTTTAGAAAAAGAAAATAGATTAACCAATTGTGAACGTCGTTAGGTACCTTTTCCGAACTGTGGACGTTTATTTCCTCCCGAGATTTTAGACTATATTTTTTTATTAAGTCATTTTCTAGGAATCTTTTGATTTGATGGCCGGATGTTTCTGATTAACGTGAGAATTTCTAGTCTAAGGAGAGTTAGGGCCTGTTTGGATGATGCGGTTTTTAAAAACTGTAGTATCACAAAACTGTAGTTTTATAAGCCAAACAGACACAAAACCGTGGTTTAGAAAAAAGAGGCCATGAGAGGAGTTTTTAAAACTCCAAAAAGACTATAATTTTGACAAAACCATGATTTTAGAGACTACAAGATTTGTTGCATCCAAACACCTAGTAGCTTTTAAAAACCGAAGTATTTTATAAAACAATAGTATTTCTTGAATACTTTAAAAATACTTTGTATCCAAACAGGGCCTAACGTGGAGTCTCCGTTAGGGCCTCTAATCAGTAATAGTAAGATAAGATATGCTAGTAGGGGTCTTTTATTTAGGTACAGTAGATTCATCATATTTATTTAGGTACAGTAGATTCATCATAGTAGCTTATGGACCAATACGAAAGAAAGAAAAAAAAAATACTGCAGCCCACACTATTGTTTATTCAAGATTTTTTTTTGACCCGCAACTTTGGCGATTGTCCAATCCCCTTTTTTATAAAATCGATTTTATCCGGGCTTCATTTGCAAACCGCAAATGTAACGAAAAAGGTTGCTCAGGACATTGACACAAAGCAACAAAACCACTGGTCCGAAACGAAGACTGAAGATGCTGGTTTATGAACTGGACATGGCTCCAAGTATTTATTCTTATTGTACGACAATGGCACTGCAAATGCAGTTGATCAACTAGGTAAGGCAGTTGATGAACTCGACGGCTGTTGCGACCGCACCAGCGGTAATAGCATCCTTGATGATCTTGTCTCTGTGGTTGTTGCTGGCACCGGAGATCAGGGCACCGGATAAGGCGCCTCCGATCATCGCATTCTTCTGCAGGGTCATGAGAGCAGAAGGGGGATTAATGGACACCAACACATGACTCAAAACATGGGTGGAATGAACTGGTTACAGATTCAACAAATGTTTATGATGCAGTGGTTAATGGTTCCAAACTGCAACAAAAGTGTGTGAAGACTGAAGACGTATCTTGTTCTAGTCTTCTAGATAGATAGATGGACATCAGTAAAATTTCTAGCAATCTAAATTGACATGAAGATTATCTGATGTTTGGACAAAGAGAGGAAGATCAGATGTTACAAGAACCCCTTGGTGTAAATTTTTTTCGCGATCGGGACATTCACCCCTTGGTGTATGAGGTGCCAGTGCCATACAGAGCTTCAACTAGTATATTCATACTATTCATAGAACAAAAAAAAGGTCTAGGTTTCGAATGGGCATGTTACTTTTCACCAACAGGCAAGCAATTTTTTTTCCCTGAATGATGATCAATTAATCACCATAAAACTGAAAGATTCATACTCATGTAATTCTTACCCAGTCGCTGCGACCACGGACCCTTTCCACACCATACACCATGCCGACGTAAACTCCAGCAACAGTACCTGTGTGTTATTAGACAAATAAAAATCTGAATCAGTCAGAGTATAAATGAAGAAGGGAAAGAAGCAAATAACACATATTGGTCAATTATTTACCCCAATATGCACCCTCCTTGCACATTTTCTTCAGCTGCGAACATATTGAGAAAGTGTGTCAGTTTGATGTGTAAACCAGAAGTCGCTCACCGATTTTTCAGGGATACACAAGCATGGTGCAAGATGCAGAAGAGGTGCAGAGTTTTAGTTCAACATTTCCACTAACTTAGAATTCCTGAGATTACAGTGCACTGGATTGGGACTATATATAACTAGAAGAGACCCGCAGTATTCATAAGTCATGGCATGTGTTTTTGGAATGTGAAGTAAATCACAGTGTCCACATTTAGGAACCGCAAGCGTAGAATCACCTAACTGGCAATTCCTAGGTGATTGGACCACGATATATTAAGATCTCCAAGTGAAAAAATGGTCTGAATCTGTAATAGTTGAAAAAACTTGTGGAGGTACTACTTACGGCATGCTCAATCCTGTGCTTTGAAACATCCCCTGCAAGGAAACAAAAAACAGAAGTTTTGTCATAACAACTTCTTCTCCTGATTGCCAATGTTACCCAAAAAAAAAAAGCAAGTCTATGATTTCCTTGTCAGTAAACAACAACAGGAATACAATACTGCTATTACTCTGAAATAACATTTGTTGAATTCAAAGTTGAGGCGAAGTCTTCAGTAAGATCCATTCGAGCCGGCTCGGGCCCAAGATTGGGAACTAGTACTAGCGAGTATATATGAAGTGAATCTATCTTCAGTAACAAAAAACAGAATTTAAAGTCGCCATTTCAGCCATTCAATCATGACTGAATGTAAAATGCAGGCTGCAGAAATGCACAGAAAAACTCAATAAAGACTGAATGTCTGATATGCAGGCTGCAGTACAAATTATAGCTCTGAATCCACTTGCAGAGACAGAGTTTCTGCGGTCCGTTATTCATAATCCCCCACATCATTCATTGGTTAGTAATCCATCCATCTACCTGCGTAGAGTGGAGCGCAATGGCCAAACGTTTTGGGGGGCAACATCATATCCATTATGAGTCCATCTCTGACACGCGTTTCCGCAAAATCGAACCTTTTCTTTTTTTGCATCTAATAACAAGGGCAATCCTGGGCTGTGGAATGCAGCATGACTGATGAATAGTACGAATAAAGAGGAAGAGGAAGAGGAAGGGGGGAGGATGGCAGCAGAGGCGCGCGCAAGCGCAACTGACCCCTGTGGAGGCAGTCGAAGGTCTCCTCGGCGGCCACCTTGCAGGCGCCGACGGCGCCGATCTTGAGGAAGCCGTCGACGGTGCGGTTGAGGAAGGGGTTTCCCATGTCGATGGCGACGTCGATCTTGGGCGACCTGAGGGACCCCGAGAAGCCGCCGCGGGGCATCCTGGCAGTGGCAGTGGCAGGTCAGCTGTGTGTCTGTGTGACGATGACGACGACAGTGTGTGAGAACTGAGAAGGAGGAGGATCGATCGCCTGGGCTGGGCCTCGGAGAAGATAAAGAAGTGGAGGTTGGGCGGTGGCGGACGGTGGCTGTGGCTGCAAGTAGGGGAAGACGAAATCGGCGGCAATCCCCACGGGGCACGGGCTACCGCTACCGGCCAGGAAGGTTGGGCGCGCGCGCGTGCGACTCCATGGATATGGATTGGTCTTCTTCCTCTCCTTTATCTCTGGCGTTGGCATGCTGTACTGCTGATGTTGGAATTTGGATCATCAGGCCAGGGGACACGAACGATCGCGGACAAAGCGAGGGATCGCGTCGCATGTGGTCTGGTCCGTGCAAGCATGGACGGCCGAGAATGCGCCCGGCGGCTACGTGCAAGCAAACAAGCAGCTGTGACCTGTGGGAGTCATTGGCAGGCCACCGCCACCCACCCACCGTCAGGATCGCGCTCGTGAGGCTTACTGCTGCAGGTGGTTCGTTTCCCTTCACATAAATTTTTAGTCTTGTTGCATCAAATGTTAAGGTGCTAATTTAGTCTATTAAATAAAAATAGACTAATTATAAAATTAATTTATCAACCGGAGAATAATTCGCGAGACGAATCTATTAAGATTAATTTATCTATGATTTGACAATGCGGTGCTATAGACTATAGTAACCATTTGCTAATGATAGATTAATTTGATTTAATAGATCCGTTTGTTAATTATCGTATGATAGTGTAATTAGTTTTATAATTAGTCTATTTTACTAGACTAAATTAGTGTCGCAGCATTCGATGTCACACGACTAAAATTTTAGCCTTGGATCCAAACACTTGTTTTCTGGTAAAAAAAATTAGCTATGTCATATCGGATGTTGCAACACTAATTTACTCTATTAAAAATAAACTAATTATAAAAAAATTACACCGCCATATGCTAATTAATAAGGCGAATCTATTAAGGTAAATTGTAGCATCATACTATCAAATCATGAACTAATTAAGTTTAATAGATTCGTCTCGCGAATTAGTTTTCGGCTGATAAATTAGTTTTGTAATTAGTTTACTTTTAATAGACTAAATTAGAGCCGCAACATCCCATGTGACAGTACTAAATTTCTTTTACTAGGAAACAAACACCGTTACATGGGTCATGATTCATTGGTTGTGTATACTATAGTCATGTCCATGCCCACATGATCGATACATGTTTATGATAACACATTTCCTATATTTCAAGTGCCTCAACAGTTTTGTGTTTGTTCTTCCATACAAAAAAATTGTCATTTTTTTTATTTGTGCTAATAAATTTGGACCATTGGATGGAGATCTGAAGGTTGTAGTCATCGCCTGAAAAGATGTTATATTTCAGGCGCCTGAAATATAGAAAATCCCCTCTCAAGGTATGCAGATTGTACAAAAGTTCCTCCTCTGCTTGACTCTAAAAAATTCCTGTGGACAAGGAGCCAATTTAGAACCATTTGCAAGGTAGACTATGTGACCAATAACCTTGTAGAAAGCTTTAACAATTAGATTAAGCCTCACAAGTCCATAAACTTAGATGTTTGATGGTCAAGCTCAGGCAAATGCTCATGTCCAAATGGAACAAAAGAAGAAAAATAGGGAGGAAACTTGAGGGCTTGATTTTACCACGTATCATCAAGGACTTGAATGAGCAGGGTAAAGAACTAAACTTGGAAGTTGAAGAATGCTCAGAAGTGGGAGGGAGTGGATTTCAGTTTATTGTTAATGTACAAGAGAGGACTTGTTCTTGCAGACAATGGCAGGTTTCTGGGATCCTTGCAAGCATGCACTAACATTCATCACATCCCTTAATGATGCACCAATAGAGAATTATATAGACTTGTATTACTCAGTTGAGAAATTTAGAGATGCATACAGTCAGTTGATTTCTGCTATGCCAGACAAGTCTCAGTGGCCTGAATTTAATCATGAATTTTCCATGCACCTACCTTTATTGACACCAGTTGTTGGTAGGCCTAAGACTGAAAGGCACAAAGGTACCGGTGACAAGAAAAAGAGAAAAGGACAGCACCAGTTGAAAGGTCCTAAATGGCTAGAGGGGGGGGGGTGAATAGCCTAATAAAATTTCTACAAAACACTTAGAGAGACTTGTTAGACAATTACAAAGCGAAGCTTTTTGCACTAGCTCTACTAAGTGATGCAAGCCACCTAACCAAACAATTCTAGTATGGTATGATCTCTAAGGCACACAATATCTATGTCACTACTTTATATTCTAGTGAGCTCAAGAACTAAATACAAAGAACTAGAGAGCTAATCACTAGCAAGATAAACTACCACTACACAAGAGGTAAAGAATGTAATTCAAGTGGTAGAGAGATATACCAACACCGGCAAGAGAAGATCAACCACAATATGAATACCAATGAAGTCCGGGAGATAGCCAAATAGACAATGGACACAAAGATTTTCTCCCGAGGTTCACGTGCTTGCCGGCACGCTACTCCCCGTTGTGTCGACCAACCACTTGGTGGTTCGGTGGCTAATAGGTGTTCACAAACCTAGCTCAACACTTGAGCGCCACAAGAACCGACCCACAAATGGAGGTAACTCAATGACACGCGCAATCCACTAGAGTTACCTTTTGGCTCTTCGCCGGGGAAGGCACAATACCCCTCACAAATCACCGGGAGATGGCCACGAACAATCACCAACTCGTGCCAATGCTCCTCCGCTGCTCCAAGCCGTCTAGGTGGTGGCAACCACCAAGAGTAACGAGAAAACCGCAGCAACAACGATCCCCAAGTGCCACTAGATGCAAACACACAAGCAAATGCACTTGGAATCACTCAATCTCACTTTGATTCGCGCTATCAAGCAAGGAGATGAGTGAGAGGGAGTATGTTTAGCTCAAAGGGATGTCCAAGATGTTAGAATGCCAAGAGAGACCTCCCAAAGCCGGCCAACTCATATTTATATACCCCCTCAAACAAATAGAGTTGTTACCCCTTCGAATGGGTTGTTTACGTAGCGACCGGACGCGTCCGGTCATTGTTGCAGTAGCGTCCGGTCGATGTTTCAGTAGCGACCAGACTCTTGTTTTACTAGCGTCCGGTCAGTGTTTCACTCAGCGTCCGGTCACGAACAGAGAGGTTCCAGAGACGTTTTTCATCGACCGGACGCGTCCGGTCACCATTGACCGGACTCACTTAGCGTCCGATCACTCCATTTCATTTGCTGCCTCTCGTGAACAGTGTTATAGGCGCGTCCGGTCGTTTGTTTCAGTAGAGTCTGGTCAGTGTTTCAATAGTGACCGGACGCACGTTTCAATAGCGTTCGATCGTTGTTCCAGCGTCCGGTCACGCCTGAAAAACACATTTTCAACTCCGGTTTCTTCTCCTTTGCGAATGTGCCAACACCACCAAGTGTACATCACCTTGTGCAAGTGTGTTAGCATTTTTCAAATATTTTTCAAAGGATTAGAGGTTAGCACACTAGGTCCTAATGCATATGCATGTATGAATTCACCTAGTGGCACTTGATAACCGCAATCACCGAGATAGTCCCCTCTTAATAGTACGACTATCGATCCTAAATACACTCACACCCTCTATGGTGTCTTGAGTGCCAAAAACAAAATCCCTATTTATACCTTTGCCTTGATCTCCATAGGGTTTTGCTTTTCTCTTCTTCTCTTTCCAAATGTGGAGCACTTGATCCATCTTTTGGTCGTCACCATCAACACCATGGTCATCATCTAGCTCCCACACTTGGTGTGTACCAACCTAGCTTATGAACACTCCATGACAAAGGTTAGTACCCAAGGTGACATCAATTATCCAAAACCAAACAGGGACTTTCACCAGTGCCCTATCTATATGGACTATGGACATCACTGGCACAATTGCAAGAAAGGCAGATTGAAAGACATTGAAGCTATGAAAGCAATCAGGTAATAACTCATGTAGTATTATCTACCATTTATCTTTGAGCCCTTTATGTTTTTACTTTCTAAACTACATGACACTAATATATTATTATTTTAGGGGAGAACCAAAGAAGAGGGCAAGGAACACCAAATCTGCCCAAAGTTCAATTGTGTCTTTAGAGGAAGATGCACCGACAACATCTATGTCTTTTCCCTCAAGGTTTGGTATTTCTTTCTTTCTCACATGTTCTTCTCGCACTTCTAAAGGATTCTAAGTAGAGCCCAACTAATTTGTCATCGTAGTCAAAACTTGGACACAACATCTTCGAAAAGAGAAAAAGTGATGATTGTACACCTGAAGCCTCTAAAAGGTAATCTTTATATACTGTTGAAATCCCTGTATCATCACAACTTGCTTTGAAACTTCATTATTTGACTACCTTGACAGCCATAGCCTGAAGGTTTCAAATAAGAAAAAGGGAAACCGCACTGACTCAAACTCTGGACGTTCCAAATTGTAAGTTTTATAATTATGAATTTTTGTTACATCAATCTAAATTTATCCATTTTATCTAAATCATTATAAATATGAAACATTTGTAGGTCAAAAAGTGAGTCTAATCAGCCTGAAGCACTTTCTATTGCTTCACATGAAGATCACCCTGCTCAAGTTAAAAGGAAGCAGATATCCATCAAGAAGAAGCTAGGCGTTCCAAAGAAAAAAGTTGTAGACATTCCGAAGGTGCCACTTGATAGCCCATCGATGGCCACACGAAGCAAAGCAATGCTTCCTAGCAGCCCTGCCATGAGCACGCGAAGCAAAAGAAGGCTTAGTCTTTGATTTGTCATATTTTTGTTGAATTTGCTAGTTGTATTGACATCGACGCAAGACTGAGTATTTGATTTGTCATATGTATGTTCAATTTGCTAGTTGTATGTGACATCGATGTATGTT
Source organism: Coix lacryma-jobi var. lacryma-jobi (assembly GCA_009763385.1). Lineage (NCBI taxonomy): Eukaryota > Viridiplantae > Streptophyta > Magnoliopsida > Poales > Poaceae > Coix > Coix lacryma-jobi. Next base: position 158,544,991 of record CM019826.1, read on the forward strand.
TGAATTCGTTGTATGTGAGATCGATGTACTCTTGTGTAACCATATTTATGTGTCACTGAAACTATTGTGGATTTGTAAGGACCTGTGTGGCCTAGAGGGGGGGGGGGGTGAATAGGCCTGTCAAAAAACACAGCTCAAAACTTAATTAGATGAGCCCAGCACTACCGCTCTGTGCCCGGCACTGCCGGCCCTAGCGCGGTACTGCCGCGCAGAGTGAGACCTGAGACTGTAATTCGAAATCCAGCCACAACAAACCAAATCTATATGAATGGAAATGTAGCACTTGGTTCACTGAACCAACAGAACCAACTCTAACAAGCCTAATATGTGACAATAAGTAGATCGGGCCAAACCCTAGAATCTATCACAAGCTCATGAATATGAAGAGTAAAACTAAACAAGCACAAGAGACAAGTGATTTATCCCGTGGTTCAGCTCGCCACCAAGGCTTGCCTACCTCCACGTTGTTGAGGTTGACCACTTAGGTCATGAGCTTTGCAACTCTACCTCGTTCTCAAGTCAAGGAACCAAATCCTTAAAGTGAGGGGTAATAATACTAGCTGCACAAGTGATTACAAACCTCCCTAGGCCGCCACACAAGTTGGCAAGGCTCTAGGGCGACGCCTAGCCGGCTAGGGTTCCAAGAACCCAAGAGTAATAGAAGCAAATCCACCGGCTATGGCTCAAATCAAGTGCTCTAGGAAGTAGATCTCAGCTAGGGCTTCTCTTTGATGAAGGTTTGAGCCTCTCAATCACTTGGAATCAATGGGAATCGAAGAATTGGTGAGAGGGGAGTTGAGAGCCTTCAATGGGGAAGAGAGAAGCTTGTCTGAAGGTAGGTGATGAGTTATGGTCGTGGATAACCGTTGGGGTGGCAGGGAGATGGAGTAAATATCCCCTGCCTTCCAACGGTTACGATAAGTCACGGCAGTGCCGGCCGAAGCCCGGCAGTACCACGGCCCGGCACTGCCGCGCCAAGGGCGGCACTACCGCGCCTACCAGACAGACAGGAACAGATCTGAAATAGGTGCAGCTATCTTTGGTTAGGAATAAGGATGGCTTGGGTTGGTTTGAGCACATATCATTCAGCCATAGTAATGTATTTGCATTCCCCCTTGATAGTACGACATTCCTATAACTCAAATTCAAATTAAAAAGCTATTTGAGCACTTTGAGTCCGGAACCGATGAAATATAGTATGAGGGGTCCACCAACGCGTATACACCATCCTTTGTTAACTTAAACCTGCTTGTCATCTTCATAAATCTCATTAGTCCTCCAATCGTGTGGTCATTATCACCAAAACCCACAATTAGGGCTTGATTGCACTTACAATCTCTCCCTTTTTGGTGATTGATGACAACACAATCGAAGCTTACAATAAAAGGGTACAATACTTGAGATTTAGAAGCTTAGGTGTGAAACCTCCCCCTAAATGTGTGAATGAGAGCTGAAATCTCACAATGGCATTAGAGGCCAACATTCACATATTCAAAAGTGAGAAATAGGTTCAGTTTCACATCTAATAGCTTTGTGGGGTGCAACTAAACTGTGTCAAGAATAATACGTGATGCGAATGACAGTTTAAGCACATCAGAGAGGTTTGCTGCCTGTCAGCCCTCTGGGCGCGGCACTGCCGGAGCCCGGCACTGCCGCTCAGGCTACAGACAGCAAACGCAGCGGAAATTTAAAACAGCCACAAAGCATAAACATCATCAAGACTAAATAAGATATGACAAGCTAGATAAACATACAAACGTACATGTCCACATCCAAGCCTAAAAAGTAGCATCATAGAGTAATATTACAAAAATAGAGTTTTGATCGAATCAAACTCCCTCACAACTCACAACTACTAAAAGATGGGGACATGAAACTGAAAAAGTGTTGTACCCCCTTCTCTTCACCTAATTCTCCCCCTTTGGCAACAAGTCACCAAAAAGAGAGAAGTAGAGAGAAGAGAAGAGTGTCCAAACACTCACTCGTCATCCGAAGCGATCTTGTCCCACTGAACTTCTTCCTCCTCCTCATCATCATCGTCGTCGTCGTCGTCGGACTCTACCACGGCCTTCCCATGGCGATGGGTGGTACTGGTGTAGCGGGTCGAGGCACGTGTAGAATGACGGGGTGGCTGAGGCACTATCTCCTCCTGCTCCTCATCGCCATCTGAATCTATATCATCCGAGTCAAGGCTGGAGAGGTCGAAGTGAGGTGGAGAGCAGGGTGGAGGTAACGGCGAACGACCCGCCCGCTCTCGCTCTGCTCGCTGCTCAACGAGTGCCTGGTGAGCTGTCTGGGCTGCGTAGGTGCAGGTGGAGAAGATGGCCTTGATCCATTTGGCCAGCTTGCTCTTCTTCTTCCTCTGATAGGAAGGGCGAGAGCTCTCTGGCCTATCAACTGCTGCTGCCCCTGCTGCTGCTGCCCTCTTCTTCTCCGCTCTGTATGGCTCATGCAACCCATCCTTGATGAAGGTGTAGCCGGAGACCATCTCAATCATGTACATGATGTAGGGGGCATAGAGAACTGCCTTCCTAGCATCCTCGGCTGTAACCTGAAGCTCAGTCCAAATAAAGCTGGATATGGAAAAGTGATTAGCCCCGGGGGCCATCCTAGCCAACATGTTCCTGCCATATCCATATAAGTTAGAGTGAGACCCACTCTTTGGGTTGAGAGTCTGCCTGAAAAGGTTGTTCAACATGTAATAAAAGCCTTTCAGTCCCTTGACCAACCCATCTGCCTTCCGAGGGTCCTCATACATGAAAGCAATCTCAGAATCTGTCAGGGTCCTCTCATCATGCAGATTATCAAATTCTCTATCCTCGCTGCCCAAACCGAGGATCCTACTAAAGGTCTCGAAAGTGACCTTGTAGTGACGACCCTCAGTCATCCAATGCATCTCCTCAACCACATTGTCAACATAAAGCGTTGCATGAAACTGATGGATGATCTCGGTGTTCCAATTATAGCTAAATCCCATCAAATCATACATATTTCTTGCCTTGCATGCAGCCACTACTCTGTTAATGTCACGGTCAGCCTTGCTCTCTAGATGCTCCCAATCAACATACTTCATGTTCAGAATCTTCTGCTTCTTGGCATTGTACAGGACTGAGCGATAGAAGTCGGAGTGGAACTCATTCCAGAACCTGTAATCAATGCCCATATCCTTCTGATAGTTGTATGGATTGAGCTGGCGCTGAGACTTCACTGAGCTGAACTGCTGATAATAGGACACAGGCTGCCTGTCCTTGGTGTCCTGTGGAGGCCTCTCCTGCACGTCCTCTGTATATGGCTGCAAGTGTGCCCTGCTGACCTCTGCCAGATGCTCTGGTGTATTGGGATAGAGGTCATCCTGAATCTGTCGCCCTTGCATCTGCAGGCGAGCCTCATCTCGGATCTGCTGTCTAGCTGAAACATCTCCTTGGGAGCTAGAGCCACCTCGACGGGATGGCTGCTTGCTCCTCCCCCTGAGCGGATCCATCCTCTGCTTGACCCTTCTCTCATCACCTCCTCCGCCCGACATCTAAAACATGGAAACTGCGAATTAGAAGACTGCAAAGGAGCTGGTAGATTATAGTGAGGCGATAGATTTTGATGGATAAGGTGTTACTTGGATCAAACCCCTGCTCATGGTCTGGCACTGCCGCTCTGGGAGCGGCACTACCGGGGCCCGGCACTGCCGCGCAGGGCGCGACACTGCCGCGTAGGCAGGCCAGATCTGAGCCAAGGAACACCACATCCATCATCTCTACTACCTCCCTATCATCTACAAACCCTTCTACAACCTCTAAATACAATACCCATGGCGCATTTTACAAATCGAGAAAAACTTAGGGTTAGGGATTTTGAATGCTTCACCTTGAGAGGGAGAAGAGGGAAGGAGATCGGTGCAGCAACGAAAACGAGCTCGGAGCAGCACCGCCGGTGGCCTGCCTCGTCGGGAAGAAGCCCGGAGAAGAGGGAGGTTGTCGGTCGCCTTCCTTTTCGCCAAAGAGAGGAGAAGGGAGAGAGGGTCACGGGCTGCGGTGAAAGAGGATGAGGGAGAGAGAGAGAGAGGCCATCGGGTAAGAGTAGAAGATATTTTCCCTTGGCCCCACACGGTAACAGATTGATTCCTGCGGAATCGATAAGTCGTGGCACTACCGCGCCTGTCACGGCACTACTGGGGCCCGACACTTCCGCGCCTGGCCCGGCACTGCCGGACAGATACCTACAGACAGATTTATTCTCTAAGTTACTACATCTCATTCTTGGAGTGCACACATACTGCTTGCATGTTATGACCAGTGACAATCAATCAATACAGAACAATGGTCATTTCAAGCAAGTTGCTTTCTTAAAGATTTTGAAACACAATATATGAAAGTTTTGAAATCGGTTTTGCCTAGGTCAAACTAGTTGATCAATCAAGCATGCTAGGTTTCAAACTACGTTACGAGAGTCAAGGATATTTAGTTCACTTCTTAAAGCACAAAACCTTGACTCATCTAGAGGCTTAGTGAAGATATCGGCTAGTTGTTTGTCGGTGCTCACATGTCTAATTGTGATATCTCCTTTGATTTCATGATCTCTCAAGAAGTGATGTCGGATGTCTATATGTTTGGTTCTTGAGTGACTCACTGGGTTGTTTGCAAGTTTTATGGAACTTTCATTGTCACACAAGAGTGGGATATGAGTAAAGTTACATCCGAAGTCACGAAGGGTTTGCCTCATCCAGAGTAGTTGCGCACAACATGCACCTGCAGCAACATACTCGGCCTCGGCTGTGGATAGGGCTACACAATTTTGCTTTTTAGAACCCCAAGACACTAAGGAGCATCCAAGGAATTGACATGTCCCCGAAGTGCTTTTTCGATCTACTTTACAACCGGCATAATCGGAATCCGAATAGCCAAGTAGTTCGAACTTGGAGCCCTTAGGATACCACAAGCCAAGGTTTGGTGTGTGAACTAGATATCTCAAGATTCTCTTAACGGCCACTAGGTGACACTCTTTCGGGTTAGCTTGAAATCTAGCACACATGCACACACTAAGCATAATATCAGGCCTAGATGCGCATAAGTAAAGAAGAGAGCCGATCATGGAGCGATATACCTTGATGTCCACGGCTTTCCCTTCCACATTGAGATCAAGATGTCCATTAGTTGGCATGGGTGTTTTGATAGGCTTGGCGTTCACCATGTCAAACTTCTTCAACATATCATGGGTGTACTTGGTTTGGCAAAGAAAAGTCCCTTCCTTCAATTGCTTGATTTGAAAACCAAGGAAGAACTTGAGCTCACCCATCATAGACATCTCAAATCTCTTAGTCATGATCCTACTAAACTCATCACAAAAGGATTTGTTAGTACTACCAAATATTATGTCATCGACATATATTTGGCACACAAAGATATCTCCATTGACTTTATGAGTGAAGAGAGTAGGATCGGCTTTGCCTATTTCAAAGCCTTGTTTAAGCAAGAATTCCTTAAGGCATTCATACCATGCTCTAGGTGCTTGTTTAAGCCCATAGAGCGCCTTTTGGAGTTTGAAGACATTGTTGGGGAACTTGGGATCTTCAAAAGCCCGGTGGTTGCTCGACATACACCAACTCTTGTATAGGACCATTGAGAAATGCACTCTTCACATCCATTTGATATAGCTTGAAGTTGTGATGGGCTGCATAGGCCAGAAGAATCCGAATGGCTTCAAGCCTAGCGACCGATGCATATGTTTCTTCAAAGTCCAAGCCCTCTACTTGAGTGAAGCCTTGAGCTACCAATCTTGCCTTGTTCCTTGTCACCACACCTTCTTCATCTTGCTTGTTGCGGAAGACCCATTTGGTACCAATCACATTGGTATTTGGTCTTTCCACAAGTGACCATACTTGATTACGCTCAAAATTGTTTAGCTCCTCTTGCATGGCCATCACCCAATCGGGATCTTCCAGTGCTTCTTCTACCTTGAGAGGTTCCAAAGAGGAAACAAACGAGTAATATTGACAGAAATTTGCCAAATGAGAGTGTGTCGTTACCCCCTTCCGAAGACTCCCAAGGATGTTGTCAACGGGATGATCCCATTGAATAGTTTGCTTGAGCCTTGGATGATCTATGGGTTCTGCTACATCTTCAGCATCTTCTTCATCTTGCTCGAAGATGGGTTGTAGGTTCACTCCACGAAGTGGAGTGGCTTCAGCTGCCCTGTAAGTCCCCGACACTACTGGGCTAGGCCCGGCACTACCGGGTCCCGGCACTGCCGGGGACTGTAAGTTACCAGTCCCAGCAGGGGCTTCAGCTTGAGGACCATCCTGATCTGTAGCCTGCTGTTCTTGTGGTCTAATATCACCAATGGCTAATTGCTTGATTGCTTCGCAAGGTGGTTCCTCATTACCTACAACAACTTCATCAACTTGCTCTACTTGAGAGCCGTTAGTTTCATCAAACGTCACGTCTATCGCTATTTCAACCTTGCTGGAGGCCTTGTTGAAAATACGATAGGCATGCTCGTTTGATCCATAACCGAGAAGAAAACCTTCATCAACCTTAGATGCAAACTTAAAGGTTTTGGGCTTCTTGTTCAAAATGAAGCATTTACACCCAAAGACTCTAAAGTAAGACACCTTTGGCTTGTTACCGGTGAGAAGCTCATAGGAGGTCTTCTTTCTTCTCTTGTGGAGGTAGAGGCGGTTGATTGCATGGCAAGCGGTATTGACGGCTTCGGCCCAAAAGATGTCCGGCGTCTTGTATTCATCTAGCATCGTTCTTGCCATGTCAATGAGTGTTCTATTTTTCCTCTCCACCACACCATTTTGTTGAGGGGTGTATGGAACTGAAAATTCATGCTTGATGCCCTCTTCATCAAGAAACTCTTCCACTTGGGTGTTTCGGAATTCGGTTCCATTGTCACTATGAACTTTCTTGATGTTGAAACCGAATTCCCTTTGAGCTCTTCGTACGAACATCTTGATCTTCTCTTGCACTACACTCTTGTCATGCAAAAAGAATACCCAAGTGAAACGAGAAAAGTCATCAACAATAACAAGACCATGTTTGTTACCGCCGATGCTAAGGTAGGCAACCGGTCCAAAGAGGTCCATGTGGATCAACTCCAATGGATGAGTAGTAGTGTCGTAGCTCTTTGGTGGGTGTGGTACGCCTACTTGTTTTCCGGCTTGGCAAGCTCCACATACTCTGTCTTTCTCAAAATCAACATTTGTTAGTCCTAGGATGTGGTTGTCCTTTTGAAGTTTGGCCAAGTTCCTCATCCCAACATGAGCTAGTCGGCGATGCCATAACCAACTCATGCTAGATTTTGCCACTAAACAAGTCTCAAGTTTGGCTTCACTTTTGTTGAAATCAACTAAGTAAAGCTTCCCTTTCAAACGACCCGTAAAGACAATAGAGGAATCCTCCCTTCTAAAGACTTTCACACCCTCATCCGTAAAGAGACAATTGAAACCCATTCCACACAATTGTGAAACGGATAGCAAGTTGTAACTTAACGAATCGACATGTAAGACATTAGTAATTGAATGCTCAAGTGTGATAGCAACTTTACCAAGACCTAACACATCCCCCTTGGAGTTATCACCGAAAATGATGTTTTCGCTTGCATTTGAAGTTGGGGAATATGATGAGAACATACTCCTTTCTCCGGTCATATGATTTGTACATCCACTATCAAGCACCCAACTTGATCCACCAGAGGAGTATGCCTGCAAGACAAGTTTAGTTCCTAGGTTTAGGTCCCCAATTGATATTGGGGCCTTGCAAGTTAGTCACAAGTATCTTAGGAACCCAAATACACTTGTCGGTTGTCCTCTTGTTATCACCAACATACTTTGCAACAACTTTACCACTGTTGTTGTGTTCTAAAATGTAACAAGATGACATGCTCTTCCTTGGGGCTTCTATCTTGGGTTGATGTGCAAACTTATTCTTGGTCACCCAAATAGATTCCTTTGGTTTCTGAGATCCTTGCTTCGGGTTGAGCACCTGCTTGTGCTGTGTGTGAGACTGAGCAGAAGGCAAACTGGTAGCCTTCCCTTTCTTGGGGCGCGGCACTGCCGGCCTGGGGGCGGCACTGCCTCCTTCTGGCGCGACACTGCCGCGGTCTGTGCAGGCTGAACTGTACCAATCTGACCCTTCTTCTCAAACCTCACACACTCATAGCCATTCACTGTCCTTCTTCCATTAGTCTTGTCTCCTTTTTCGTGCCCCAACCCATCTTTTATGGAAGGACGACGTCCATTCTTGAACTTGGGCTTGCTCTTCTCTTGAGTCTTCTCATTTGCACTTATGGGAGACTTGACACAACCATTTGCAATAATGTTTTTCAATCTTGCTATCTCCTTTCTCATGGCCTCCATGTTCACAAGGTTAGTGGAGTAGACATTCAAATCAACATTATAGCATTTTCCACAACCTTCACTTGTGGAGGGAATAGAAGTGACATTTGCTTTAGGAAGAGTTGAGTTGCTTTCCCAAAGAAGGTTATATTGCAGCTCAAGTTCTTTGTGCTTTTCATCTAAGCCACAATACTTTTCCTTGAGTGCAATATGAGTCTTCTTTAGGGAAGCATGTTCATCTTGCTCTTTGGCCAAAGCCTCGTGCAAGACGTCCAACACACTTCTCTCTAATGCAAGAGCTTCCTTACAAGCATTGTAGAGGTCCTCTTGTTTGATGAGAGCATCCTCACTTATTGCTAGCTCGGCTTGTACACTTTCTAGTTCCTCCATTAGCTTGGTGATAAAGAGTTTGGTTTTCTTGTCCAACCTTTTAGTTATCATATTTATCTCTTCATCACTAGAATCATCATCACTAGAAGAATCACTAAGTTCACTACTAGAGATGTCACTAGGTGGAAGAGAGGATTTAGGAGCCTTTTTCACCTTGTCTTTCTTGGCCATGAGACAAGTGTAGGAGTTGCCATCATCGTCATCGGACAAGTTGTTGAATAGCCTTGGTGAAGGAGATGACTTTTGAAATGCTATTGTTGCCATCTTCTCATCTTCTTCACTTGAGGTTTGTGCGGTTGAATCCCATTCATGTCCAATGTGAGCTTCTCCCATGTATCTCTTGTTGTGTTTCTTGTAAGTGCCTTTGTCATCTTTCTTGCCCTTGTTGAAGTTGTTGTCCTTCTTCTCACGTGGACAATGTGCTATGAAATGATCGGTGCTTCCACAATTGTAGCAAGTTCTTTTCTTATTGTTTGGGAATCTTCTCTTCACAAACTTGTAACCTTCCTTCTTGAGCCCCTTACGGTATCTTCTCATGAAAAGAGCTATATCTCCAATTTCTTCAAATTCTTCACAATCACTTTCACTTCCACAAGAGGATGATGTGCTGTCCTCTACCTGAATTTTCTTCTTTTGTTGCTTGGGCTTGCTAGTAGAGGCTTGCTTGCTTGATTTTGCCTTGCTTGATGTTGCTTGCCTTGATGGCTTGCTAGCCTTGAGTGCCACATCCTTGATCTTCATCCCATCTAGCCTAGCTTGCAACTCTCCAAGCTTCCTTCTCTCATTTGCCTCTTCTCTTTGCATGTCAAAGGTGATAATCCTTCCAAGCACATCACTAGGTGTGAATTGCTCAAACTTCTTCTTGTCCCTAATCAATGTCACTACGGTTTCATTCCTAGGTGATTATGCCTCTAACATGATCTTCACAACCTTGTGATCATTGATTTCATTTCCACCTAGCCCTCTAATCTTGCCAACAATCACCATCAATCTATCAAACATCTCTTGTGGGCCTTCACCATCACAAATCACAAACCGGTTGAGCTTAGCCATCAACAAATCAATCTTGGATTGCCTCACTTTGTCCACTCCCTCATGAGCGATGTGCAAAGTGTCCCAAATCTCTTTTGCAACCTCAACTCCCATGACCTTGTTGTACTCATCACCATCCAAGGCACTAAGCAACACACTAGTGGCTTGGGCATTGAGATGAATGTTGCGGAATTCATCTTGAGTGGGGCTCTTTGGATCAACCGGTGCTTCAAGTCCATTGTGCACTATCTCCCAAATACCTGGGTGGAGACCAATAAGATAGGTCTTCATAATGTGCTTCCACTTGGCAAAGTTAGTCCCGTCGAAACGAGGTAACTTGCCCGCGGGCACATTGATGAGAGGCCTAGAGTCATGGTTAGTCATAGAAGAATAATTAAACGATACTTCTTTATATGACTTCTTCATCTCCTCCTTCTTCTTGTTGTCCTTGTGCGTGTAGGAGAAGCGATCGTCTCCATCTTCGGTGCTACTTGAGTCATCACTCAAGTTCACACTCTTCTTTGCTTGGAGCTCTTCCTCCTTCTTCTTTTCTTCTCTTCTTTTGGCTCTTTCTTCTCTTCTAATCCTTCTCTCTTCTTTTCTTTGAGCCTTTTCTTCTCTTGCTTTGTGAGCCGCTGCATCTTCTCTTGCTTTGGCTCTTGCTTCTCTTCTCAACCTTCTTTCCTCCTTTCTTCTTGCGAGCTCTCCGGCCGACACATCCCTTTGAGGGAGTGCCTTCTCACTTGCTGTGGAGAGGCTTTCATTGCTGCTAGCGGTGTGCATTTCCACTTCGAGTGTGGGTTGCACAACGCTAACATTACTCGTTCCTCCGTCGGTGGCCATTCTCTCGCACGGTGAAGTGCTGCTGAGAGACCAGGCTCTGATACCACTTGTAAGGACCTGTGTGGCCTAGAGGGGGGGTGAATAGGCCTGTCAAAAAACACAGCTCAAAACTTAATTAGATGAGCCCAGCACTACCGCTCTGTGCCCGGCACTGCCGCTGCCCGGCACTGCCGGCCCCAGCGCGGTACTGCCGCGCAGAGTGAGACCTGAGACTGTAATTCGAAATCCAGCCACAACAAACCAAATCTATATGAATGGAAATGTAGCACTTGGTTCACTGAACCAACAGAACCAACTCTAACAAGCCTAATATGTGACAATAAGTAGATCGGGCCAAACCCTAGAATCTATCACAAGCTCATGAATATGAAGAGTAAAACTAAACAAGCACAAGAGACAAGTGATTTATCCCGTGGTTCAGCTCGCCACCAAGGCTTGCCTACCTCCACGTTGTTGAGGTTGACCACTTAGGTCATGAGCTTTGCAACTCTACCTCGTTCTCAAGTCAAGGAACCAAATCCTTGAAGTGAGGGGTAATAATACTAGCTGCACAAGTGATTACAAACCTCCCTAGGCCGCCACACAAGTTGGCAAGGCTCTAGGGCGACGCCTAGCCGGCTAGGGTTCCAAGAACCCAAGAGTAATAGAAGCAAATCCACCGGCTATGGCTCAAATCAAGTGCTCTAGGAAGTAGATCTCAGCTAGGGCTTCTCTTTGATGAAGGTTTGAGCCTCTCAATCACTTGGAATCAATGGGAATCGAAGAATTGGTGAGAGGGGAGTTGAGAGCCTTCAATGGGGAAGAGAGAAGCTTGTCTGAAGGTAGGTGATGAGTTATGGTCGTGGATAACCGTTGGGGTGGCAGGGAGATGGAGTAAATATCCCCTGCCTTCCAACGGTTACGATAAGTCACGGCAGTGCCGGCCGAAGCCCGGCAGTACCACGGCCCGGCACTGCCGCGCCAAGGGCGGCACTACCGCGCCTACCAGACAGACAGGAACAGATCTGAAATAGGTGCAGCTATCTTTGGTTAGGAATAAGGATGGCTTGGGTTGGTTTGAGCACATATCATTCAGCCATAGCAATGTATTTGCATTCCTCCTTGATAGTACGACATTCCTATAACTCAAATTCAAATTAAAAAGCTCTTTGAGCACTTTGAGTCCGGAACCGATGAAATATAGTATGAGGGGTCCACCAACGCGTATACACCATCCTTTGTTAACTTAAGCCTGCTTGTCATCTTCATAAATCTCATTAGTCCTCCAATCGTGTGGTCATTATCACCAAAACCCACAATTAGGGCTTGATTGCACTTACAGGATTTATGTTAGACCTTATTTATGTGAGACTTGGCTAATTGCAATATACGTGTCAACATTTTTAGAATACATAATGTACTCAGTGGCTAAGCTAGAACAAATTAGTGGGGGGTGCACATGGCTTGTGGGTGCATATAAATATGTTGTAGGGGGTGCCTATATGGTGAAATTTTACTCAAATACACTGTTTTTTAAAAATTTGGGGGTGCTTAGGCAACCCCCACACATAACTAAGCTTCGCCCCTGAATGTACTTGTTATGTGCCGGAGTTGGTTCATATTACTCAAATTATGTACTATGTCATGTGTATTACATATTCGAAATATGTCCAACTGTTATGTGTGAATTTATTTATTTAATATTACTCTAATCTAAATACGGAGTATACAAACAGAACTAAAAAAAAATTGTCATGAGAAAAACAGTATTTTTATCATTGACTTAACACCGTTAGGTGGCGAAAACAGACGGAATGCCATAAAAGAGACGAAAGTTCGTTTTAGGGCCATAGAGGTAAGTTCATATAAGGAAGAGCTATTTTTTGCAAGGCTATACAGGTAAAAAGCTCTACTATAATTCATCGGTTCTCTGAATAGCTTGTTATATCTTAATTTGAGGATAAAAAAATCAAACATCTTATAATTTAAGATTAAGATGGAGAGAGTACTTTTGTAAACAAACCTATAAAATAATTAATTGTTGTGGTATTATTTGGATATAGGCCTTGTTTAGGTACAACGCAAAATAATTTTGTGTTCTATAGTAAATGTTGGAACACTAATTTAGAGTATTAAACATTAATTAATGATGAAACACATTCTATAACCCGTGATAAAATCGCGATACCTTTCTAATGAGCCTAATTAGGGCATGATTAGACAATGTTGTGCTACAACAAATAGTCTCTAATGATAGGTTAATTAGGCTTAATAGATAGATCTCGCGATTTTCCGTCCACCCATCTAATTAGTTTTATATTTAGATCATATTTAGTCCTCTTAATTTTTGATTTATAAATGCTTCAGTAAATTTTACAAAATAATTTTGCAAAATTTGAGCAACTAACCAAGACCACAGTGATATAACTGTTGAATAAATAGGCAATCTAATGATTGCATCACGCGCAGACCGGGATGCAAGTGGGTACCCAATGGTGTTTTTTGGGTCAGCCAACTAATTACGATTGGATGTCATTCTAGTTCATTTTTTCACTTTCTTCAAACTACAAAAATACAACTCTAGTTCATTTGATTAATTTTTTGGGTCGACCCAGTCACTCAAAACATTTTATACTTCCATCCCTACGCGCAGAGCTAGAAGCAGAGCCGCAGTCGGCAGTCTCGGCGTCACGCAGAGCTCCAACAACCTCAAGGCCTCCGCCCTCCGTCTCCTCGTCTCTCGCCTCCCACCATCCGCGCGTGGCGGTGGCGGTGGCGCGCCCCTCCGCGGCTCGCCGCCTTGACCCCTCCGGGAGTGGCCCTCCTGGTCTCCTGCGTGGCCTGTGCGCAGCCGGCGAGGCGAGTAGCGGCCACGGCCGGGGACCAAAGGCAGCCCGCGCCAGCTGGCCAGGGTCAGCGGCAGCCGTCCAGGGCCTGGCACCGTGGTGAACTCTGCCTTTGTGATTTTTGGTGATTGGTGACGATTGGGGGTAGGAGATGGAGCTGTGGGGAGGAGGGGACGAAGATAGAGCCAGTGATCAGATCAGTGCTGGGTCCGATAGAGGAGGCACCGCGAGTAAGCCGTCTGCTCCGATCCAACTTCGCCGCCATTACGGGTCCAGGTGGGTGATTAGGCGCCGATCCAACTTCGCTATTTTGCAAATACCCCCCCACCCCCCCTCGCCTACACGTCTGTGCTGCCGATTCAGTTCTCCTCCCCTTCTCCTTCACCTCCTCGTCTTCCTCGCGGCGGTCGCCTGCCGCTGGCGGCGATCTCGCGGTGGTCGGGGATCGCCTAGAATCGGGGTTCGTCTGGGGAACGCGAAGGAGTGCACGACCATCAAGGGGCGTCGGCGGACAAGTTGGGCAGGGTGCGGTTCGCCATGGCGGCGACATTGCGGCGAAAAGGGCAACCTGCGCCGGTTTACTGTGAGCTCCGCCATCCCTAATCACATCTTCTTGCTTTGAATCTTTAGTCGTGTTTGAGCAGTTCGTGGATCAGCACGGAGCGATTGGTTATGGTTAGAGTTTGGTTAGGGTTTTGATTGAATTTGTATCTGCAATGTAGGTGATAGTGGGGATCAGTTCTCTATAGAGGTTCACCATGGGAGATTTTTTGTTGGTTCTGGTAACCTGAAAACCTATGTGGATGAAAAGGTGGATTACTTTGATGATTTAGAGGCAGATACTTGCTCACTTCTGTGGTTTGATGACTTTGTGGAGCAATTAGGCCACATGTGCTGTCAGAAGAAGAAAGCACTGGTGATGAGGGGCTTGAGTTACTGAATCTGACGATGAGGGACAAGGTGGTGACAAGATCAAGTCATTCAGAGACGAGGACATGACAAATCCTTCTTTTTCAGTTGGAGTTGTGTTCCCTTCGGTTGAGAAGCTTAGGGAAGCCATCAAGGAGTACAGTGTCAGGAATAGAGTTGAGATCAAGATGCCAAGAAATGACAGGACTAGAATTTTAGCCCACTGTGCTGAAGGATGTCCATGGAACCTTTTTGCTTCTAAAGATAGCAGGATGAATTCCTTTGTAGTGAAACCTGCTATGGAGGTCATACTTGTCAGAAACAGTGGAAAGGAGCAATGGCAAATAAAAGGAGGAAGGAAGCAGAGGCAGAAGAGGAGCGGATTCAATTCACCTCCGTGAAGATATTCGAAGGTATCCTCGGCGGCCTCCTTTGGAAGCACCAACCACGCCGATCTCGAGGAAGTCGTCAGATGGTGCGGTTGAGGAAGGGGTTTCCCATGTCGATGACGATGTCACGCTTGGAGGATTGGTTTGTGCTGCTCCATCAGGGATACGATCGCCGCAGACATAATGATCAAAAATCTTTTTGTGACCTATTTCATTAAGAGGATAATAAGTTTTTTTGAAACACAACCGATCAATAATCTTACTGCACATCACAAGCTGCTCGATGCAAAATTTGAAGTTCATCGCCCTTGCAATAATACAACTAATAACATCTTACATCACAGTACAACAATATCACACACACTTATAATATTTTATATTATTTTCATAATTTTTATTAATATACATTCCACTACTTGGAATCAAACCCTCCACAATTACATGTACTAAGTGAAAATATGTAAGCGTTCTCACCTCCTTGCGGAGGCCGCATAGGTTTATTTATAGAGTCAAGAAAAGCCCTTGACGTGGCAGTACAAAGGCAAGACTCAGTTCGAGATTGATTGTTACAATTAACCTAATATACAATATGCTAATGCATACAAAACGATATTTACTATCTATGACTATCAATCAATCTCGGATCTTTGTCAAGCTGATTTACATGATTGATTACAGGATGGAAGCTTCCATTTACACTAAGTGCATTGCTTTCTCATATACTTTTTCTAAAGTGCTTTGCTCAGATTGTACCTGGCTTCTTGAACCATTTTTGCCAAGTGACTACGGAAAAGATCCACACCTTGTCAAATAGTTTGTCGAGTAGGCTGAAATAGGTGTACCTCCAATCCTTCTTAAACAAAAGGCTACAAAATATTGTCCAAAGGCCTCCAATGAATCCCAGGGTTAAACCCAGAAGAAAATCCATTTGAGTCTTATCATCTTCATGCCAGCTACTGTGATCTTCTTGTTTTGGTTGATCTCCAGGACATAGTTTTGGAAGTGGATGCCCACAGAGACCTGGATTGCCAATGTAAATTGAAGCAGGATCATCTACCTTGAGAATGTCTAGTTGATATCCTGAGGGAATTCTGCCTGATAGGTTATTGTAGGACAAATTCAGAAAGCTTAGTGAAGTCAATTTTGACAAGTGCCGAGGAATTTCACCAGAAAGTTGGTTGTTGGACAAGTCAAGAGACTCCAATGATTGTAGGTTGCTGATCTTATCTGGGATATTTCCAGTCAAGAAGTTAAATGATAAATTCAGATTTACCAGTCCATGAAGTGAAGCTATTTCTTCTGGGATTTTCCCAGCTAATCTGTTGAAGGACAGATCAATGCTCATAAAAAAAATGACATTCTTTGTGTAGCCAAGCACTTGCCCTTTCGTTACCAAGGATAAACTATCATTAATAAATCGATTAAATTCAGTGAAACTGTACCCTTCCTGACGAACCTCCGAAAAAGGATTATCTATTAGATCTGAAAAACCCACAGCAGTGGTAGTAAGTGCTTTTAAGTTCACAAGTGATTGTGGTATTTCCCCAGAAAAAGCGTTGTTTGCTAGATCAAGAATATGAAGTGAAAAAATCCTCGTTATTTCAACTGGAATATGACCTGAAAATTTATTAGATCTTAACCGTAACATCACCAATCTAGGCATGTCCTCACTTATCCATGCAGGTAAGTCTCCACTAAATCTGTTTTCAGATAGGTCGAGGAAAGTAAGATTTTGACATTGTTTCAAGAATAAAGGAAATCCACCAAAGAGGCTGTTGTTGTTTAGCAAGAGAATGTGGAGTTTCAAACTATAAGAATTTGTTGAAGAGTTGTTATTAGATGGATTTTGCTGTTTTAGCTGTTCTCTGCCACAAATAGGCAGTTCCCCTGAAAGCAAGTTGTTTGAAAGATCTAAGACCCGTACTTGAGGCCATTGGCAAATTGTATATGGAATGGTCCCAGTAATACGATTGGAAAAGAGAACTGCAACCTGTAAATATGGAGCTTCGAATTGTGATGGCAATTCTCCATTGAAATCATTTTGGGAGATGTCAAATAACACAAGGTTTCTTGGCAATTGTGGTATCGAACCCGTTAAATGATTTGACTGGAGAAAAAACTCTTGTACCGACATGAACTCCAAACTAGCTGGTAACTCACCCCTAAATTGGTTATAGGAGAGGTCCAAGTGGTAGGCACTAGCAAATGTGGTCCAAAACCAATCTGGGATCCTACCAACTAGACCTGCATCCGAAATCTCAAGGTATGAAATGTTATTTTGCCATTGAAGCCAATTAGGAACATGGGAGCCCAAATTACAAGATGATAAAAATGCCTTATCCAAGTCGAATGGAGGTTTCCAATCCGAGTCGACCATGACTTGAAGATAAGTATCTGATAAGTCAATGGACTTCAAATTCGTCAAACCAGAGAAGTGGCCTTCTGATATCACAGCGCTCAAGCTGTTGTTGCCAATGTGCAACTCAACCAAATTTTTTAACGTTCCAATCTCCATAGGCACAGAACCACTCAAGTGGTTCTCCATGATGAAAAGTATGGTTAAGGAAGTGAGGTTGAGCACAGAATCTAATGTCGTGCCAGTGATGTTGGCCCCAAACAAATATAGCTCTTGCAAACTACTCCAGGAACAGTTCGGTAGCCTCTCTATGAGATCAGTAATATCCCCACCAATGTTGTTTTGGGCGAGGTATACTGCCTCTAAACTGCACAAGTTTTTCAAAGTTGATGGTATCATCCCCTCGATGTTATTCCATCCCATGTCAAGATTGTATAACATGGTCAAGTTTCCCAACTCGTCAGGAAAGGGGCCTGAGAATCCACACTTGGATATGCTTAGGTTCTTGAGAGTAGTTACATCCCAGTACCAATTGGGTGCGACGGGACTGTTAAAAGGGTTACCTGACAGGTCAAGTTCCTCGAGAACTGTATGGTTGTGGTGCTGAAGTGATGGGATGGAGCTACTGAGTCCACAATCATAGAGATACAGTACTCTCAAATTTGGGAGGGTGTTAACCACATAAACATCCGGCGAAGATACTCCAGTGAAGAAAGGCTTGCTAACCATGAAACATCCGGCGAAGATAAATACGAATATGAATCTAAGAAATTGTTCATGTCGAGGTGTACCAATTTGGTGAGGTTGCCTAGCTGAGGAGGTACTCGACCGATAAAATTCATGTTAGAGAGGTCAAGATATGTCAAACTATTCAGAGAACCCATAAATATCGGTATAGGCATGTTCCCTCCAAGAAGATTTCCGCTAAGATCTAGATGCTCGAGATGGCGTAGGGAAAGAAGAGATGAGCTTATCTGTCCGCGCAGCCAATGATGAGCAACATAATCATCACCAGAAGAACTATAATCATGTCTGAAGAAATCGTTGTGGAGGTCGAGCTTCACGACATGGCCTGTACTGGTGTTGCAACTGACGCCATACCACTGGCAGCAGTCTTGGCCTCGCCAGGATCTCAGCCTTCTGCTAGGGTCGCGAGTGATGCCGGCTTTGAAGGAGAGCAGCGCGTCTCTCTCGGCTGCGATGCTGCTGCCGCCGTTGAGCGTCCCTCCACTGGAGACAGCAGCAGACCGAGAAGTGGCGACGGTTTTTGTTGGTGCTAGTGCTGCTAGAAGGGAAAAGAGTAGGAGGAACGTAGCTGCTGCTGCAGCTCCATGGAAGGAGGATCGCGGCGTTGCAGCCATTGTGTTTGTTCTGACTCGATCCGTTTGCAGTGCTGGATGAGAAAGACTCCAGTAGCAATAGCAATGTATATATGGATGTCCGTTACTGGATTGGACATTTTCTGCTTTTGCTTGCAATAATCACAGCTATCGTTCAATACGGCAGTGTCAACTTTTTACCAGCCTCTCCTCAATAATATTCATTCATCGTAGACATCGATTATCGCTTTGTTTGGATATATGAAACACACCAAAAATTACGCTGAGAAACTGCCCGACAATATAATTGGAGGTAGGAGTACTCTTCTTTTTTTTTAGAAAAGGGAATATATTAATATCCCAGCTTCTGTATCAATAGATGCATATGGCTGTTCGTTATTACAAATACTAAGATAAAAACCACGCAACCTTGAAAACAAAGTTTTGATTGAAAGGAGTAAATCTTCCCAAAGCAACATTTAGAGAGTAATTCTATTACTGAAACTCCAACCGTTTCTTCCAAACACCTCCATAGCAGTAATCTCAATCTTCCTACAACCCATCTTCATCAATTGGCCATCCTCCTTCTGTAGAAGTGACCAGAACCTGATCCAGTAAGTCCCCCTGAATATAACCTGCAAATAAGTTGGTGCTAGGACCTTGTCAAAAACAAAATCATTGCGGGTTAACCAAATTACCCAACATATTGCACTTGCACCCACAAGAATCTTGGATTTCAGTTTTCTATTAAACCCTTGTAACCAGTCTGAAAACATATTGTGTACACTAGTTGGGGGTGGTAAATTAAAAGAAACCTGAATAGATCGCCAAACAAATTTAGCAAGATGGCATTCAAAGAGTAGATGTTGTATAGATTCCTCGGAGGAACAGAAACAACACTTCCTATCTCCTTGCCATTGTCGTCTTGCTAAATTATCTTTGGTTAAGATTACTCCTTTATACAAATACCACAAAAAAATCTTGATTTTAAGAGGTAGTTTAAGTTTCCATATGAATGTGTTATATGGTATAGCTTCGGATCCTAATAAGGCTCTGTACATGGATTTGACTGAAAACAAACCATTCTGATGTAGCCCCCACACAAAGCGATCCATCTGGTTCGTTAATTGTACATCTGCAACCATGGCAACCACGTCATACCATGCTTGTAAATGAACACCTACCAAGGATCTCCTGAAAGCCACATTTAACGGTGTTGTGGACAACACCGTTCTCACAGACGCACCTTTTCTTCTAACAATATTATAAAGTGCGGGAAAGAGCGATTTTAAAGGACGTGGTCTTATCCATGCATCCTCCCAAAATCGTACTTGTGATCCATCACCTAGTTCAAACTTGCCCAACGAGAGGAACTCTCTCTTGACCTTCATGAGACCAGCCCAAAATTGAGAGTCCCCTGGCATATATTGAACCTGTGTTAGGGTCTTGTTCTTTAGATATTTGTTCCTAAGTAGTTGTTGCCAAATTCCATCTTCATTCAGTAACTTAAAAAGTCATTTGCTTAGGAGACACTTATTATGAACATCTAAGTTTAGGACACCCAACCCCCCTTGATCTTTCGGTGTACAAACTACCTCCCATTTTGTTAATCTATATTTCTTCTTCTGTTCATCACTCTGCCAAAAAAACTGTGACCTGAAATAGTCTAGCTTTTTCAGAACTCCTTTTGGTACCTCAAAAAAGGACAGCATGAACATGGGGAGACTGCTTAAAACCGAATTAAGCAGGACTAGCCTCCCTCCTACTGACAATATCTTACTTCTCCAACAGTTCAACCTCTTTTCAAAACGTTCTTCAACATGTTTCCAGTCTTTATTCATAAGTTTTCTATGATGCATCGGAATACCCAAATACCTAAATGGAAACGAACTCAAGTCATAGCCAAAAATTTGTGCAAACTCTGTTTGGTTCGCTTTGGCTAATCCGTAGCAAAACAATTCACTCTTATGGAAATTGATCTTTAGTCCCGATAGCTGTTCAAAAGCACAAAGCAAAAGCTTCATGTTTTTGGCTCTCTCTAGGTCATTATCCATAAAGATGACAGTATTATCTGCATATTGGAGGACAGAAAGTCCCTCATTTACCAAATGTGGAACAACCCCTCGGATATGTCCAGCCTCTTTGGCTCGTGAAATAAGGATGGCTAGCATATCAACTACTATATTAAACAGAATAGGAGATAATGGGTCCCCTTGCCGCAAGGAGTACTCTTCTTTCATCGTACTGGCAACAGTTGGTGCTGTTGCCACTGCGAGGAGCACTACATCATCAGTCGTCATTGTCAACTTTTTACCAGTCTCAATAATATTCATCGTACTTATTTGAACATATGAAACACATACAAAATTACACTGAGAAACTGGCCGACAATATATAATTGGAGGTACTCTTCTTTCCCTCGCAACAGTTGTAGTGCTGTTACTACTAGGAGGAAATCGCGTGTGGTGTCATCTTCAACCCAACAGGCTGCAGAGTGCAGACCATGGCAAGAAGGTTAGCAGGGTGAATCCCAATCTTATTATTTGTTTAGTTGCAGAAGCCTTCGCTGGCATGGCACACCGGCCACCGCTGCCACACGCAGGCCACACACAGATGCATGCCACCTACACGTGCTCGGCCCCTCGGAACCATTCGTCGCCGTGCTCTTAACCACCACCACCATCGCCACCGGCCTTCTCAGGCACGGCCACACCGGCCTAAGGCCTTCTCACTTTGGTATTAACCATGTGTATGAACATTCAAAGTGGTTTGGAAATTTTAAATTTTGAATTTTAAAATCTAAGAACTTGAAACATATATTTGGGACTCTAAACAACTTTAAATAAAAAAAAATACAGCTATAAATTTATAGACAGTATTGGTAAATAAAATTTTGGTATATACTATGGTAACATCATATCTAAGGTTGTTTGAAAAAATTAAATTTCAAATTTCAAAACCTGAGAAGAACAAGTGCCTCATCTCCACTGACGCCCATCTCACCTCCGAGTTAATTTGCTCTTAATTTTGTCAATACTCCAAAGTGGCTTATATGAATTTAAGTCTGGGTGGTTTTTTTTTTCTCGAACACGCAGGAGAGCTGCGTATCATTGTATTAGTAGAAGAAAAAAGGAGACATCCAAAGACCCAAACACACTCACACACACCACCACACCTTTCCTGATTTCTAAGACTACCTCACCTGAATTAGAGAGTACATCGACCGAGTGGGCTAAAAAACTAAAACTAAAAGCCTGTAGTCTCCTGGGTGGTTTTGTCTAAGTTGATCGATATGGTTCAATTTTGTCGGTGGTGGTCTCGATTTGATCTCTCGGTCCTGTAGTCTTTCCTCTCGATCTACTTCGTAGATTTGTGGTAGCCTCAATTTGTGGTCTATTCAGCCTGTAATCAAGGTCTCGATTTATGGTTCCTCTGTTCTTCCTCGACTTATGGTGCCTCTGTTCTTCCTCGACTCGAGCTCGTTGTCTCTGCCGTCGCGTGTGGCCACCGGTGTGCCGGGGATGTGGGGTTGGGCGCAGAAGGGCGTGGCCGCTAGCTGTCAGGAGGGGCTTTTCGGATTTTGGAAACGAGATCCTAGGGAGATCTCGTTGCGTACTTATTTGTTTGGGAAGAAACGGTAATGGTAGATCGAAGTTTGCTCGGATTTTATACAGCAAGGGTAGATCGAAGTTTGCCTGGATTTTATACAGGACATAGGCTGAAATTATGCTCAGATTTTATGTAGGAGTCCATGGGGGGTTTCGGTATATTTTATATGAGTACGAGCCGGAATTGATCACAGTGGACAGACGAAAAAAATCCAGACCAAAAAATTAGGCTGAAATTTTGCCTTTTATTATTATTATTATTATTAAGAAGAAGAAGAAGAAGAAGAAGAAGAAGAAGGGGCGCGGTGTTTCTCGCAGTTGCTCGATGGCTAGGGGAACGGATTATCCCTCGACTAGGAAACAAGAGTACTCTTGACCATAGGAAAGAAGCTAACTCTGAAAAAGAGAAATGGAATCATCGAGATAGGAGCTAGTTCCTGGATTGAGAGAGTTCCGCCCAATGCCTAAATTGGATGGCAGATCTTCAGCTTTAGCGAGTTCACTCGTAGAAATGTCCGTTTGATTGCTCCTCGGAAAACGCGTATAGTAGTCTCATTGGCCTTGCCAAAGTCGATGGGACGCGGAAGTGTATGTGTTAGAAGGCAGCTAGCATTTGGTTTTGTCATTGAAGTTCGTGTTCGAATTCGTTTTTCGTTGGAAAAACCCACGCCCAATATCATATTGACTCTCTCTCGTCCAAGAAGAAGAAGAAGAAGAAGAAGAAACTTGAAAGTGGGACCAAACTCGCTAAGTTATTTAAGATGACTATGACGAGTACAACTCATGATGTTACATGCTTCACAATTGTTGGCAATATTCACCATATGACATAGGACAACAAATTCAACGAAATAACAAGAATCCCAAGGCCAATAACAGAATTGTTCTTGATAGTTCTCCAACTTACCACGAGTCTAGGGTGTTGCTTGCACATGCGCGCATTTAAATTTGTAGCAGTGTGCCAGTGTTCGTCCTAGCAAACATAACCCAGGTGACAGCCACAAACACATATACTTGGTCATACAGCCTTGCAACGAAGCAGATATAAGCTGTTCTCCATGCTTTCATGAATAGCAGAGGGCAGAGCACAACCCAAAGACCAATGACAAAACCTGACCCAAGTCCATAGTAAAAGAACGCCAAATCAGAATGCTTTTCACTTTCTTGTTGATTTACATGTTGCTCTGTTGAATTATTGTTGTTCCCTGTGCAGTTCCTTTGAAGTGGAGGACCGCAAAGACCATTGTTTCCATAGTACATGGAAGGGGTTTGTGTATAAAGAGTGTCAAGTTGACGACCCGATGGGACCATTCCTGTAAGATTGTTATATGACAGGTCTAGATAACTTAAATATGTCAAATCTGACATGCTCGGTGGGATTAAACCGGAAAGGTTGTTCCGGGAGAGATCGAGTGATTCCATTGATTTCATAGATCCAATACTCTCTGGGATTTGTCCACTCAATTGATTCCCTGATAAATTTAAACTCAACAACAAACCAAGAGAAGTTATTTCATCAGGGATTCCTCCAGTTAAGTGGTTCAGCGACAAGTCGATTCCAACCAAATCAACTACCCCATGTGACCCATACTTGAGTATTTCATGCTTCATCACAAGGGAAAATATATCTTGCGACTCATCAAATGCCAAGTTTGAGTATGAATCATCGCTAGGCCCTGACCGACCTTCTAGAGTCATTCCTGTTAGATTTGACAAAGATGGTGGAATCACTCCTGATATACTGTTATGTGCCAAGTTCAAGTACTGAAGTCCTCTAAGATCTGTGATGGTGACCGGAATATGTCCTGAGAACATGTTATGGCTGAGGTGCAGGATACACAAGTTCGCCAAGTCTCCGATCCACCTTGGTAATGATCCATAAAACTTGTTCCATGAAAGATCTAGGAAAACAAGTGATGAGAAGCTTTGGAGCCACGAGGGGAGCTTTCCAGAGAAGCTGTTGTTACTCGCAAGCAGGAAACGCAAGTTTGGCATAGGAGGACAGTGAGGTAGTTCTCCCTCGAAAAGATTGTTTGATAAATCCAAGAATGTCATGTCTTGTGATGAGTCACAGATAGATGGAGGAACTTTACCAGTGATGTAGTTGGAGGATATGATCAGGTTTTCAAGATTTGGAGCTCCAAATCCCAACGGCAGACTCCCTGTCAGTAAGTTCATGGTGACGTCCAGTATCCGGAGGCTTGTCGGCAGCAACGGTATCTGGCCACTGAGTTGGTTGGAACGGAAACGGAGGTACTCCAATCTAGTACAGTTCTGAATCCCTTGCGGTATAGCTCCACTAATACTGTTGTTAGCAAGCATGAGGGTGACTAGGCTGGTCAAGTGCTCCATACTATTTGGAAGCACTCCTGTCATGTTGTTGCTTGGTGAGCTCAAGACAGACAGACTGCTAGAAGAACACCGTGGCAACTTGTCCACAAAGTCTGTTACGTTCCCAGACGACAGACTCATGTCAAGGTATATGCTTTCAAGTTGACAAAGATTTCTCATGTCCACCGTCATCGTGGCCGCGTTTCCATTGTAGGAAAAATATAGGTGCTGGAGCGACACCATTCCTCCTAGCGCATCAGGAAAGGGGCCATAAAGGTAGGTTTTATCTAGGTAGAGTGACCTAATGCTGGTTACTTGCCAAAACCAGCATGATGCGAGTGGATGGCCAAAGTAGTTCCTAGTGAGATCAAGCACCTCAAGCTTTGTAAGGTTTGTAATTAGGCGGTGGTGTGCGATCGGCTGGTGCCGGTGGCTGGCTGTGCTTCAGAGTTGGAACCATGTTCAGCACAACAGGCAAATCAACTATTGTGCTTAGAGTTATATTGCTCAAGTCAATATGCCCCAACATATGCAAATGAGTTAACCATGAGATGTTTGTCGAGTATGCGCTTCGCATGAAACTAAGGTCAAGATACCGCAAATTCGATATGTTGCCGAGTTGAGGAGGAACCTCTCCAGAGAATGATGTGAAGGAGAGGTCGAGGTGTTCGAGCTTGGTGAGGTTGCTGATGAGAAGGGACGGCACTCTACCGGAGAATGAAATGTTGGAGAGACCAAGATGTCTCAAGTTGTTCATAGAACCCAAGAACTCAGGGACACTAGAGTTAGGTCCCTCGAGGAAGTTTGTGCTGAGGTCGAGGTACTCCAAGTGATCCAGAGAGAGCAAGGACGGACTTATCTGGCCAACCAAGAGGAAGCTGTTCAGATCGAGCTCGACGACATGGCCCGTTTGGCTGCTGCAGGTGACGCCTGCCCACTGGCAGCAATTCTGGTTGTCTTCTTGCCGCCATGAGGCTAGCAGGTTGGTGCTGTCGTTGGTGATGCCTTGCCTGAAGGCCAGGAGGGCGGCATGCTCGTGTGGTTTGCAGCTTGCAGTAACATTGTTACCACTGGCTGCAGAGATGAGGAAGATGCGACTGATTGCGGCGACGAGCAGCACCATCTTGGCAGCCAACAAGCCATGCATGGTGGTGGTGGTATGGAGCATTGATCCTAGCTCGATCGGTTATGTGCTTTGTGTGGCCGATTGGTTGTTCTCTAGCTTAAATAGGCACGGCTGGTGCATAGGCATGCATGGTAGGCACCCAACTGATACGTTGGAGGAATTCTGTTTCACGACGCTGACGCCAGCTCCGATCCACGGTGTTCACACACGACAATCACGACCAAGGCCCTGTTTAGATTCCTTCTGACTTCCAAGTTTTTTCACTCTCTCTCCATCACATCAATAGTTGGACGTATGCATGGAGCATTAAATGTTAGTAAAATAAATAACTAATTGCACAGATTAGTTATAAATCACGAGACAAATCTTTTGAGCCTAGTTAGCACATGATTGAACAATATTTGTCAAATACAAACGAAAGTGCTACAGTGTTAGAATTGTAAAAAGTTGCAATCTAAACAAGGCCCAAGTATGCATATGATGCACCGGCCACCGGCCTGTGTGTCCAAACCTGCGTTAATGCAAGAGCGGGATTCATTTCAAACCAAACCTTCACACAAAATTCCAGTAAGATTTCAGCTTTTGGTCACAAGTGCTCCTTCGGTTCAACATGAAGCTGGAATGTCCGTTGTGTGTGATGTTGGTTGTTTGCGTTATGAGGTGTTGGTCTGGTCATAAGGCCTGTTTTGCTGGCATCTGCCAAACCTGGACTGTGAATTGTTGTTGCTTTTTGAAATATAAAAGCAGGGGAAACCTATCATTCAAAAAAAAATCCAGTAAGAAAACCATAAGCCCAAGAATGCGTTACGACAAAATTCTTTCGAGTACTTAGCCTACATCCCCAATCAGTTCGGTGAAATCGAAAAACCGAACCGACGAAATCGCAACCGAATTCGTCGGTTTTGGATTCTATGGAACACCGATCGGTTGATGATTTTTGAAAACCGAATTTCACAGCAACCGAACAAACCGAACCCCGATTTATCGGTTAAAACCGAATGCCCAGTCTGAGGAGTAAATGTCACTTTTACATCAGTATTTAATTTTACAGTATTGTCATCTTATTGTGCGACTCATACACTTAGTCCAAAAAGATTAACTATTCCGTAGCAACGCACGGGCATGAACCTAGTATGTATGTATATATATATATATATATATATATATATATATATATATATATATATATATAGAGAGAGAGAGAGAGAGAGAGAGGCCGGATCAAACTCTCTGCACCGTGATCATCATGTCATCCGTTCTAATTCATCCTGAAATCGGGCTCCGTATAGTATGTAGTGCCTGGGTATGCGTACTGCGCTCTAACTCGCGTATATATGCATGATCGAGTCATCTTGATTATTTGGACTCCGCGCGCATCGTGTTTGGATACGTTGCTGTCCTATGAACATGCACTGTTAAAACTTTCATGGGATGATATTTAGATTATTTGGACGACGAATGGGCTATGTAGGCCCTGTTTGGTACAGCTTAGCTTCACTAGTGAAGCTGTTTTTTTTAGAAAATAGCTTCATGGGCAACTTTTCTAGGCAAAGCTAAGCTGGTTTGAAAAAAGTGTTTGACAAAACAGCTTCACTAACAACTTTATACATGACAGCATGGTTGGAAGAGAGAAATGAGGATGTAAACTGTGGAAAGCTACTTTTTTTCAGCTTCATGTCAGCTTATGCTTTTGTGAGAGGAGGAATAATGAAGCTGTTTTCAAAAAAGATGTTTAGCAAAAAAACAATAATTCACAAGAGCTCATGAAGCTGTTGTGAGCTGTACCAAATATTCTCGTAGTATGTACTCCCTCCGTCTCATTGAGAGTGTCGTCCGGAAAACGTGTTTGTGAGGGGGACACGGTTTTTCTAACGATACTTTCAATGAGACGGAGGGAGTATGTTTCACGTGGAATGGGCTATAAGTATAGCAGTAGTAGTAGGAATAGACGACCGACTTCCGCCGTCCTCTGGCGTCGATTTCAGTGGAGATGCATGACGAAGACGACGACGGCCCAGTCCTCGGTCGTCGGATGCCGTACGTACGTCTACGTCGCACAGATGCGTGTTTGTCGTGCGTGCCCTCAGCTACACTTGTACAGACAGTAGCGGACTAGGGCCTCTACCTAGCGGTTAAAACTGCTTTTACTCGGTGGCCAAAACTGCCTACTAATAAATACTGTATTGCACAGATCGAGAAATAACTACAATGAGAATAAAATTTGTAATAGATATAAAGACTGAACTAAAATTGTCAAGAACATTGCATATTATTATTTTTCTATCACCAATCGTTGGTGGCGTTGGAGGCGACTTGCTTGGCGCGACAGTGCAGTGTTCCACGTAGGATAAAGTACGAAGTTGAGCTGAAAATAAGATTTTGAGAAGTAAAATACACTTTGA
The DNA here is from genome assembly GCA_009763385.1 of Coix lacryma-jobi var. lacryma-jobi. Classification (NCBI taxonomy): domain Eukaryota; kingdom Viridiplantae; phylum Streptophyta; class Magnoliopsida; order Poales; family Poaceae; genus Coix; species Coix lacryma-jobi. The sequence goes on from CM019826.1 coordinate 158,572,850, forward strand.
TAATCCCTCCCACAACTAAAAAGGCATTCATTTCGCCTCACCCTTCCTTCCGTCCCCACGACGGCGCATCCGCGTGGTCGAGGACGTGCTGGTGATGGATCTGCGTGGTGGCTGGAGCCACCGTACCTCCCCTGCTGAGCATCCGTGTGGTCGAGGACGTAACGAATTGGATTTGTGTTGTGGCGCCCTGCTGTGTGTCCACGCGGCTGGGGGCGCTACTGCACGTCCGCACGGCGACATAATTAGTATCATATTACAGTAATTAGGTAGATCGTTGAAAATACTTTTATAATAAACTTATTTGAAAATATAAATATCGCACATATTTTATATAAACGTAGTCAAAATTAATAAAGTTTGAGTGACACGTACCGTCTTCTGCTGCTGTGGGATGGAGGGAGTACGTGACGAACTGGGCCGGTGCAGGCAGAGAAGGGAAGAACTGGTTGACAAGATGTTTCGTGTTACCCTGATCGATGCATAGGCTCTTTTTTCGTGGGTTTCGTGTCTTTTGTGGTTTCTTCGTGGGCTGTTGTTTTTTCTCTTTTGTTCCTTCTACCCACCTTCACCACACGCGCGCGGGGAAGCCCATCATCACCTTTTCTTAAACTGGGCAGCTAGCCGGCCAGGCTGCGTGCCACACGAAAACAGTGGCCCAAATAGATGCTACTTCGTTTTCTCAAAAAAAAGAGAAAGAAAGATGCTACTTCACCCATCTCGAGGATCTCTGTTTCCAAGGTGGCCATGGGTCTTTATGGACAGATAATCTGAGAAATAAAGGCCAGGATGGAGAACTTCAATTCGGTGGATATTAGACTATCCGCACTCATGTTCCTCTATTTTCATCCTCTATATTGTCTAGTCATCAAGATTCTCTCCTTTATACTCATTTTTCCCGCATCCATCCATCCTCTATATCATCCTCTATCCACTATGGGCCTACTTGTCACTTTATCTAAATATATCCATGAGAGATCTAGTTTTGAAGAATTAATTGTAACAAATTCAATGGTGCAATCGGAATTTAATTTGGATTTTCGGTTTGTGAGATATAACATTTTTTTTGAAACGAAAATGGATGGGACCTACGTCTGCGCGCTGCTCCTCTTCTCCGCTATGTGCTGCCGTCTCCGCTTATTTTACCGGACGCGCACGCATCGAGTATGAAGCACAGGCTCCCGCTGCAGCACTCCTTCCGTTGCCTTTTCCGCTAAAAGCATTTCGCGGACGTGGTGGCGTACGCCAGTGCGGAAAGTCTTATACGTAAGAGACGTCACTCAAATATCGACGTCCATATGGTTGGCGAGTCTCAGACAATAGGGAGGCATGTATATGGTTCCTTGATGTGCCGCCTAGCGTTTGTGTCTCCTTTCCTATAAAATAATTGGGGGGGGGGGGGGGGGTAGAGTGCTAAAAGAACACTGGAGAAGCAACGTAATCCTAGCTTGGTGGTTGCAAACAAGCAAGGAATGTGTCTTAATTAGCTTTGGCTTTGCTATATATTTTGTATCAATCGATGCAATCAACACGGGAACTACTCCCTCTGTCCCTGAAAGAAGCAATTCCTAGAATCCGTGTCGGTCAAACTTTTTAAACTTTGACTAACTTTATAGAAAAGAATAATATCATCTATGATATAAAATAGATATATTATGAAAATATATTCTATGATACATCTAATGATATGAATTTGGTACTATCAATCTTGATAGTTTTTTCTAGAAATTTGGTCAAAGTTTAAAAAGTTTGACTTAAGACAACTCTAGAAATTCATTCTTTCAGGGACGGAGGGAGTAGTAGAGTACGTAGAGTTTGAATTTTATGAGATCCATCAGAGCTGAGTATGTAGATTATGCATGCTAATTAATTTTGAGTAGTGATGAGTGAGTGTGAGAGAAAGAGAAGAAATAACACGCAGGCCGGACCTGAGGGAGGGAAGCTAGGATAGATGAAAAGAACACGCACTACGGGAAAATCAATCTTTGCCGAGTGCCTGTGGCTTTGCCGAGTGCCAAATTTCGGGCACTAGGCAAAGAGCCTCTTTGCCGAGTGCCGGTCACGTGGCACTCGGCAAAGCGCAAACACAAGGCAAAGCATGCTTTGCCGAGTGCCACGTGGCCGGCACTCGGCAAAGAGCCCCTCTTTGCCGAGTGCCAGCCACGTGGCACTCGGCAAAGCATGTGGCCCCGAATTGTGCCACGTGGGCGGTTCTTTGCCGAGTGCCACGTGGCTGACACTCGGCAAAGAGGTGTCTTTGCCGAGTGTCGGCCACGTGGCACTCGGCAAAGAATGTGGCCCCGAACTGTGCCACGTGAGCGGTTCTTTGCCGAGTGCCACGTGGCTGGCACTCGGCAAAGAGGTGCCTTTGCCGAGTGAAAGCCCTAGTTTGGTTTTGGTTAATTGATGAAACCTATTTTGGTCTAATCCTTTTATGAAGCATGTGTGTAGCTAATGGAAAAGGATTATGACCAAGCCATTGGTGGAGCTAGCAAGGTGGCAACCCTGGAGGATGGTGACGGCCACAAGCACTCATGTGATCAAGTGCTCTACCATTGGTGAAATGAAGAAGAGAAAAGATGTCTTGCTCAAGTGGTAGATTATTTCTCTCTTTTGATCTTGAGTATAGGCAAGCCGGACTATCAAGAGGGATATAAATTAGGCTAGCTAGATGTGGTGAAAAGTGCTCATGACGTCTAACTTCTAGTGCCACGTTGAGCGATCTAACTTTGCGTTGTTACTAGGATCGAGTGGCGTGATGAGAGCAAGTGAAAATCCTTTGAAAAATGTTTGTGAAAATGCTAACACACATGCACAAGATTGTATACACTTGGTGGTGTTGGCACATTTGCAAAGGAGAAGGTGTTGGAGTTGAATTGAATCAACTCGGAGAAGTCTTTGTTTGAAAAAAGAGAAGCGATGGATCTTGGATTGGAATTCTGTACTAATCCTTTGTGATTTGGATCTTGTATTCATGTGGGATGTGTAGCCCTCTCAATAAGCTTTCCAAAATGTCCAAGATCATCGAAATCGGAGTTCGGAGCTAAGAGTTATGGTCGTTTTAGCGCGGAGGTCAGTTTTGGCCTAGAGGTAGTACCGACCCTACTACCGACCCCTCCGCGAGCAGAACGCAAAACTCTCTGTTCGGGGGAGTTTTTGGCCTACCGGTAGTACCGCCATAACCTCGGTAGTACCGGGCTCGGTAGTACCGACCAGGGTGTCGGTAGTACCGAGGTTCGAAGTGGTTTTTCAGGCTCTCTGTGTAGATCTAGATTTGGCCTAGAGGTAGTACCGCCATAACCTCGGTAGTACCGACCCTACTACCGACCCTGAGGCCGGTAGTACCGACCTTACTACCGACCCTGAGGCCGGTAGTACCGACCCTACTACCGACCCCTCTGTAGACAGCGCGCAAACTCTCTGTTCGGAGGAGTTTTGGCCTAGAGGTAGTACCGCCATAAGGCCGGTACTACCGACCCTCGGTACTACCGACCTATGGGGTCGGTACTACCGACCGTGGCGCAATTGACTTGTTTAAGTAGCCGCTCGGCCGGCTCCCAACGGTCACCTCTCCCATTCTTTGCGCCCAAACTCAAGAAAGAGAGCTCCCAAGTGTTGACTAACCTCCTCTCTCTCCCCCTTTGATTCTAGAGTGAATCTCTTGCAAGCTTTGAGCTAGGGAAGTGAGATTAGAGAGTGAGAAGCATCGATCTACGTCTTGAGCACTTGGATCCAACATCTCTCCGGCTTGATTTGTGTTCTTTACTCTTGAGTTCTTGGAACTCTAGCCGGTTAGGTGTTCTTCGGTCATTGCCCGTGATTGACTCATTTGTGAGGGCACTCCGAAGTGTTTGTATTACCCTCTGATTCTTAGTGAAGAAACTCAACTAGCCTTTGTGGTTGCTTGAGTGAGGCAAGGAGGTGAAAGGGACTCCGACCTTCGTGGTCACCTCAACAACGGGGACGTAGGCGCTTCTTAGTGAAGTGGCCGAACCTCGGATTAAATCTTGTGTCTCGTGTGCCTGTTGATTTTGCATCCTTGGATATTTTGTTTGCACTCGTGTTCTTCGCGTTCTTCCTCCCTCCTCTCTCGTTCTTAGGTGTGGGAAGGCTCGATCTACTCTTTGGGGAGGAGCCACTTCTTGGATAAGGTATAAACTTCATCTACATCTTCTAGAGAAATATTGGTATGTGCTAGATCCACTTTTGCATCTTCTCTATCTCGATCTCGTAGCAGTTTTTAGGTTGTCGGTAGTACCGACCTGTAGAGCCGGTAGTACCGACCTCGGTAGTACCGGCCCCTATAGTCGGTAGTACCGACTGTGCAACCTGATACTCGTTTTGAGCTTTGAGTTTCAGGTTTCTACATTTTTGAATTGGCTATTCACCCCCCCTCTAGCCATTCGGACCTTTCACTGAGTGGCAGCCACGTGGCACTCGGCAAAGAGCTCTTTGCCTAGTGTTTTTTTTCTGACACTCGACAAAGCCAGTTTTTAAATTATATTTTGAAGCAGTAAATTAATCCAAATGAAAAAGTTTTTAACTACAAAGTTGGTTAACTTATCAAGATGAACAATTTTTGTTTTGGTGATTTTTTCATTTGACAAACTTAAAATAAATTCGTTCACAAATCTTATATATCTCTCCGGTAGTTTATAAAACTACAAGAGTGATATATAATGTTTATGAATAATATTAGAACCACAATGTCGGATGCACAAATAGTCAAACAACCAAAATAAACTTTGTAGATCTTGACAAGTTATGAAAGTTTGTAGTTGATAACTTTTTAATTTGAAGTCATCTAGTTATGCAAAGCTGTGTCGAATTTGAAAATTTTAAAATTCAAATTTTTCAAAATACCTCAGATGGAGAAATGACCAAAATGAAAGTTGTAGATCTCGAAAAGTTATGAAACTTTGGTGTTGACAACTTTTTGATTTGAAATCATCTTGTCAACGAAAACTACGTTTCAAATTATAAAATTTGAAATTCAAATTTTTATAAATGACCTCGGATGGAAAAACTACCAAAATAAAAGTTGTAGATCTTAAAAGGTTAGAAAACTTTGTAGTTTACAACTTTTTGATTTGAATTCGTTTAGGGCCTCAAATAAGCAAGTTACACATGGTTTAGTATAATATATGGGTAATCAAAACGGAGACGGAACGTATATGAGTGTGTAGTGCAGTGGTAGAGGAGGCTCCGCGCGAACGAGAGGTCGTGAGTTTGAATCCTGCTGACTGCGTGAGAGAAAATTACGTGAAAAATAGTAAAATAGTAGAACTTGCGATTTCGAGGGCGACAAGTGGGCGCTGCCCAGTGGGCCCCTCCTCCAATTAAATAAAAAATTTTCCCTATTTTTTCGGGTTTTTTTTTATTTTTTTCTTCGCCGAGTGCCAAATATGTCAGCACTCGGCAAAGAACCCTTTGCCGTGAAATTCTTCGTCGAGTGCCCTTCGCCGAGTGCGGCACTCGGCGAAGCCTTCGCCGAGTGGAAAAGGCTCTTTGCCGAGTGCTGCCAGCACTCGGCAAAGAGCGATTCTGCTGTAGTGACGCATGCATGCATGCATGTCCACTCCAAGCTAATTTAAGTTCCTTGCCTCTCTGCTACGTACCAGCAACACCTATTCCAAGTTCCTTGCCTGCATCCATTGTCCCTGTCTTCAAAACAAGCAGCTAGCTAGGCCGGGAAGAAGAAGAATGTTCCTTGCTTTTTAGGCAGCATATCTCATCTATCTACACACACTACGTACGTCACACAGAAGTATACTCAAGCAAGCATATGGAGTATATAAGGTACGGTCCCCAAAAATTGCATGCATCTATCTCCGTTCGCCGCCGCCGCCGCCGCCGCCGCCGTCGTCGTCATCATTGCTAGCGTCTCCTTAATTTCTTGGCATTCAGAGATAGAGATAGAGAGATCGAGATGAGCGAGAGCAACGACAGAGCAGCCAGATTTGGGCCTGCGGCCAAGTTGGAAGGGAACCTGACGGAGGTGAGGAAGAAGACGGCGGATGAGTGGAGCCCCGTGCGGGGCCACTACGACACCAGCTATGACGCAAGCCCTGATGGTAGATATTGGCGCTGGAGCTGGAGCTGGAGACAGACGTACGTACGTGTGGCCGGTGGCCGGCCGGCTGGCCGGAGATCGAGCTAGCATTTAATTTCATGCATGAATAATACATTTATTTTTTTAATTATATGATCTGAATAATTATGATAGTAATTTTTAAAATTCATTCAGTCTCGCTCTAATACAAATAATTGTTGTTATAATTGTTGTTGTATATAGTTTCTATGAAGATACTACGACGTCGAGAAGGCCTTCATCAGTTGTTGTGGCTGCTGGAGATCTGCCCAGGCCCAAGCCTCCTGTACCTGTGGCCATCCGTGCGCTCCGCAGCTTCGTCGGCGTCGGCGCCGCCGCCGCTTGCAAGGTCGTCGCCGCCGACGCAGTCGACTGCCTCGGCAAAGGTGTCTTTTTTTCCTTCTTAGGTTTCGTTTGATACAGCTCAGCTTCACTAGTAAAGCCGTTATATATATATATATATATATATATATATATATATATATATATATATATAGCTTCATGAGCAATTTATTAGGTGAAACTGAGCTGTTTTGTAAAAAGTGTGTTTGGCAAAATAGCTTCATCAACAACTTCATGCATGGTTGGGAGAGAGAAATGAGGGTGTAAGCTGTGGAAACATCTCAGCTTCAACAAAGTATTTTTCAGCTTCATCTCAGCTTATGATTTTGTGAGAGGAGGAATAAAACAGTTTCATGAGTGAAGCTGTTTCGAAAAAAAAGCTCACAACAGCTCATAAATAAGCTGTTGTGAACTGTACCAAACAGACCCTTATTATTAGTTATTATGTCTTCGTCCTAATATACTCCCTCCATATAGGAAATAGAAGTCCTTTTGGACAAGGTTTGAGTCAAACATTGGGAATATAAATCATAAATAACTTTAAAATTATTGAGTTTAGAGATGTAAAAATCAAATAGATAAATTTGTCTTGAAAAGTACTTTCATAAAAATATACATATACTACTTTACAATAAATATTTTTGAAGAAACAAGTGATCAAAGTTATACTTTGGAGACCGTGTCGCTGTCTCAAAGGACTTCTATTTCCTATTGGGAGGGAGTACCTAGTAGACGCGTAGTCATATAGTTTGCTGCACTGTCGTCGTCGACAACACTAATTATTTCATTCGATCGTCACTTCTTGTGTCTGCTGACTAGCTATTTTCACAAATTAACGTCTCCTTTTTGGTTGCAGGGGGTGTTTCGAGGGATAAACTTGAGCGTTCAGTATGTATTTATAGTTTCAACCAACTTTGGTTACATGATATTACTGTGTTATTCATCATGTCTTCTTCAGTTCCTGTTTTTGAATTTGAAAACTATACGCTTGTTATTTTCTTTAACCTCAATAAAGGTCGCACTAGTAGTCCAAACCCTTTTTGCTGTCACTCCCTGTTTTTCTTATAGTCACACTACCGGAAAATCAGCTGCTTTGCCGAGTGCCCACAGCCCAAAAACCACTTAGACAAACTTTCTGGCACTCGGCAAAGATGAGGTTTCTGGTAGAGTGTGAGTCAACAACGAATTGCGCCAACAAGAGAAAGAGAAGTGGGCGCTAGCAAAAACATGTTCACTAGGAACCGATCCTCGGTTTTGTACTAGTTCAGAGCAACACTGGAAATATCATTTCTCCTCATTCTAGTTCTAAATCGCTTAGGCAACTCGACATTCAAGAACCAAGTCGTCTTATCTCTGTGAAAAAAAACATGCCATGTTTCCTCGACGGGTTCTCTTAACTAATTAAGTTACTCTTTTGTTTTCAAACTAACTCCTCTACGTTGGTGCCATAAAAAACTCGTAGGACCGTTTGGATCCCTTCATTTTAGAAGAAATTGAAACCCACTCAATTAATAAATTAAGCTATATTTGGCTTGGAATTTGAGATTCCGCCACTTTCCAAAGTTCACATATAAGCCTACCTCAAATCCACTCAAGGTTAGTATTTACTAAGTGTAGTAAACGTTGGCAGATGCCATCCTTCATGAGATGCTTAAGGAGCCATTTGCACAATAGGGCGATGTTCTTAATATGCCTACCTAGCGCATGAACCCTATAGGATGTTCCATTTTGTAAGACAAAATTTTGTGTTATGTTTATCACCCTGTCAATAGGATGTATGTAGATGACCCAAAGTAACTTTGTAACTCCGGAACCTTTTGTTAACAATAAATTCCAGTAGGGTGAAAACCCCTCCTGTTCCATAAAAAAAAAGTAACCTAGTTCCTTAATTAAGAGCCCCAATTGGGTTGCTGGAGTATGTACCTGCATGCAGGTTTTTGGTAATTATTTGTCACATAAAGGTATGTCATCTTTGGTGAAGTCGTCATGACACCAACATTCAGTATGTAAAGGACGACCTATATCGTTAGATTTTTCCCATTTTCAATTAATTTTTCATCGCATGCCTAGTGTAAAAGGGCATTATGCTTTTGGTTAATCCTTGCTTGAACATGTGTCGACGTATATATGCAGCTGAAGAACATTTGCAAGGAGGGTGCATACTGGGGTAATAATTGTTTCAAACTCACTTAGTTTTTTTATTATCAGATGTTTAATTTGTTTCTTTGAAAAATATAATCAAATATCCATGCATGGTACATTATAACGCAGGGGCTGCTGCTGGAGCTTTTGAGGCCCTTGAGTTTGGAGCACAACTGATGCGTGGTCGCTCTGACTGGGTAAATATATGTATAAAATAACTACCCCCCCCCCCCCCCTAATATATATATTGTTGTTGTGTTTCAGGTATTATTCATGAACGAATTGGATTTGATTTCGCTCATCTATCGTCGTGCAGAAGAACGCGATGATCGGAGGCGCCTTAGCTGGTGCAACTGTCTCTACCGCCGCCGGCTGCAGCAGCCGCGGAGGCAACGTCGTTGACAAGCGGCAGGTGATCAAGGCTGCCATCGCCGGCGGCGCCATTGGAACAGCCTTCGAGTTCATCAGCCACCGCAGGCACATGGATCGTTTCGACCATCAGCCCCATCAGCTGAGAACCGATGATGCAACTGACCAAACAATGGAACTGACAGATGAACCAAATTAAATCTGCTAGCTCATGCGTCGATCGTAATAAAGGACGACGAAATGTAATAACGTGATGTATATATAATCAAGTAAACCTCAAGAGGTTTCTCGCTCACTTGTCATGTTGCCACGCATGCATACAATTAACAAACCTACTGCATAAGATCAGTGGGGGCTCGGCAATATGATAGTTACTCCATATATATCTGTCCTGTGTAATATATATTGTATCATAGAAAAATTAGAATAGAGTAAGAGAGAATATAAAAGATGCATGTGCCTCCACCCTCCACTTCATTTCCTAATCGGATACTATATATTACCAGCATGATTGATGAAAATTGGTTGATAAATGGCAAATAATGATAATACTGCCTACTAAATTCATACGCCTATTTAATGCAAAACTGTACTTCTGCCCTCTAAAATCTCTTATATCATCTGAGTATAATTAGCAAAAAGACGTGTGTGCGTTGCAATGAGATCCAATACATATACAAATTGAACTTTGTGCCGTTGCTAGATGCGAATTGTTAGCGGGAGTCATGAGTCCGGATCATTGTACAAGATTTAGGACGCGGCCAATACATATTGGAATAAGACCTGTATTAATCATCGCTGGATGTGAGTTGGTCTAACTTATTAGACCCCGTATTAATCATCGCTGCATGTGAGTTGCTCTAACTTATATGAGCTTTTTACCTGTATAGCCTTGAAAAAGATCACTGTTCCTTGTGTGACATTTTTTCTTTCGAACTTATCTCTATGACCCTGAAACAAACTTTCATTTCTTCTATGGCCTTCCGTCCATTTTCACCACTTGACGGTGTTAATTCGAGGGTAAAAAGACCGTTTTGCCCTTGACATAAAAAATTACAATTTTGTTTGTTTGTTGTATATTTAGAGTAATATTAAACAAATAAATTTATACGTAACAATATTTCAAATATTGTTATGTGGCAATTTTTTTTATACTAGGGGTAAAATGGTCTTTTTACCCTTGACTTAACACCGTTAAGTAGCAAAAACGGACGGAAGGCCATAGGAGGAATAAAAGTTCGTTTCAAGGCCATAGAGATAAGTTCAAATAAAAAAGGGTCATACAAAGAAGAGTCATTATTTCTAAGACCATGTAGGTAAAAAGCTCAACTTATATAGGTATAGGACTATAGGTCATAAGTTCGGATCAAGTAAAAAACGAACGGAATGAACTATCCACTATTTTGATAGGGCGTCTGCAGTGGCAGAGCATCTCCAATTGTTTGGAAAAAATGACTTGGGAAAAGTTGTCATTTAGCAACTTGCTAAAACTTTTGGCAAGTAAATTTTTCATGTATCTCCAATAGTTTGTTAAAAATAACATAGAAAAGTATTCCAACTTAGTAAAAATAACATAGAAACGCCGGATAGCAAGTGAAGCTGACTTGGTAAATATAGCAAGTAGATGACCTCCGATTTCAACTTGGAAAAATTTAGCAAGTCATATACCAATCTGTTGGAGAACGTTTTTTTATTATTTTCCCAATAAAACAAGGATAGCAAGTCAATTTTCCAAACTATTGGAGATGCTCTTAGCATTTTTGCTAGCTGATTAGGCATCAGAAACATTAAAAAAACAAAAAAGCTACCGAGAGTTTGGTTATATATATTTGGTCAAAATTAAAATTATTGATTGATTTTTTGAGAAGCGAGAATAACTCTTTTTTATTGACAAAGTAAGTATATACATGCATGCATCTGTCTATTTAATTTGGTTTGACTATTCTACGATACAAGGAAGATCATTACAAGGATTGCCACAAAAGTGTTGTGTATCCATTCTTAAATGAAGTAACGGGGCGCGGGGGTGTCTGCTTGGCACCGGGCGGCATGCATGGAAAACCAAGGCAAAGATGCTCTTGAAAGTTTCTTATTGCAGCATCATAAAATACTAGTTTTCAAACTAGCTATAAATTTATACGTTCTTCCTGAATTGTTGAAAAACATTTTCGGGCTAAACACAGCTAATCAATCGAAAACTCAAATGTAGCGGGAGGAATAGTAATTTCAAAACAGTAAAGTTGTGGATACACGTGAAATTGGTCGTGCATAATTTCTAACATCTACTTGAAAATGATAATTTTTTAAGGACCCTAGTTATTCGTTCTGGATTTTTTTGAATAAAAAATAAAATAGCCTACATGCGGATCTATACGACCTTCCGCCAACTCAAACGGATGTACTTCTTACCACCCCTCTAATCGCCGGGAATTTAGGCTCTATTCGCTTGAGGTCACCAGGGCAAGTACGTTGGTCTTGTCTCGTAGGTGGTCTCATATAGTGTCACGTAATTTTAAGACGACTCAGTAGATGACATGTACAATAGTTTGTTTTTTAAGTTGTTTTGTAGCAACTCATGATTCCTTAATTTATGGATAGAATAAAAATAAATTGTGAGTTGCATGACAACAACTCATACAATGGTAGAATAGTTGTCTCGTAGTCCTAAATTTTAGCTCATGAGGTGGTTGTTTCGCGAAACAACGACATCTTCCTCTTTCGCTTCTCTCTTTCCTCTATATCAGCAAAAATCCTACGTGGCACTGCATGAGACGATGTACGAGACAGCTGATGTGTAGCAATGTACTTGCCCTCAGTCAAAATCAACTCTACTTTTTAGTTATAGTGTTTTTCTCTCACAATTATACTGCGGCTACAATAAGAGGCTGTTTGTATCTCACTCACTAAATTTTAGTCACTTTTAGCAGTAACACCCTTACTAATAAAAGAGAATAAAATAAATTAAAAATATTTTTTAGTCTTTTTTAGTGGGGTGTTTGACATTTTAGCCACTAAAAGTGACTAAAGGTTAGTGACTAAAGTTTAATGAGTGAGATCCAAACAGGCCCTAAAGAAGAGAACCTTAAATGCAGCCGACTCAATCCGCTCCTTAGAAACTTTTTTACTTATTAAACATGTATTTTTGAAAAGAAAAGAAATATAGAAAATATTTAAAAAAATCGGCATAAGTATTCCCTTTCCAGAACGGGCCGGCCCAGAGAGCAACATGGGCCGCCGCATTCTGCTCATGTAGGCACTGTGTCTTGTCTGTTTCACCCTTTCCCTTCCACTCCTCCAAGAAAGAAACACACGCAGCTGCTGAATCATGGACGCCGCCGCCGCTGCCGGCGACGACGAGGAGCAGTACCAGGCGCGCTTGGACGCCATCGCCGACGGCCTACAGACCCGAGACGCGTACGCCCTCCTCCTCCCCTGCTCTATTATCTCCATCTCTCTTTCCTGCGAGGAGGAGGCAGAGGCGGCTGCTCCCCTTCCTTGCTCGCGAGCGATGGCATGACTCCTTCCCTCTCCCCACCCACCCCGTGTTGCAGGATGCGGCTGTACAACTGGCTCTCTTACCGCTGCTTCTCCGACTGCGTCGTCTCCTTCTACCGCCGGGCGCTCGGCAAGCGCGAGGAGGAGTGCGTCCGCTCCTGCGTCCGCAAGTACCTCCAGCTCTCCGCCGCCACCGCCGCGCGCTTCCCCCACCTCGCCGACGACTCCTCTTCCTCGTCGTCGTCGGCAGCATTCGACGATTGATCGGTTGATCCACCCGTTGTGCTCTTCCCGACAGTTACTTTCTTGGGAAAACTTCACTTCTTCTGTCAGTGTAGCTTAGTTTTACTTCACCTTATGATGATGATCCATGGAAAGGAAACACCAGGCCGTAAGACTCACGAGAGTAGCAGTTGTTAGGAAGGAACTGCAAGGCCAGGAGTGATTTGTACTCCCCCAGTCCCCCACGCACCGTGGAGTTTGGAATTTTGATGAATGAATGGATGGATGGATGCATGAATTCTTCATGTCCTGCTGTTTCCTCTGAATAATGAGTATTACCTTGATCCGAATGCAAAAAGGTTCTTACTGCATCTCATTTTTCTTGTGATGGTTTATGTTCAGCTTTGGTTCTCATCCTGTACAGCATCACTGCAATCCAGCTCAATTTGCTCAATGTGTTTGGTCAGAGTAATGTAGCAAGCACAACTGGGCCTCATAGTACTACTACTACCACATAGATGATGCTACAGCAAAACGAATGACAATGACCCCCATTATATAGTATAATCCTTGGTTGCAGACTTTTATTGGCAACGATGATTTGGGACTCAATGCCTGTAAGATTAATAGGAGTGTTGACAGACTTTTCTGGTGCCGTTCTGATTCCTGCAGTAGCCATATTACCAAATGTTGTGCCTTGTTAAGTCCATGTCCAACCAGGCTAATACTGTCAGGTTATGCACAGAAATTCACAAAGAACAGCCTTCTGATACTCCTGGCCTAAAAGAGCCCATCATTAGTTTCTTCCAATGGTCTCGGCTAAGAGATTAGATCTTACTAGTTAAGACAGACATCAATGGGCTAACACTCTGAATGTAAGCACAAAGAATATTCTTAATGCTCATATTCTTTGGAGTAGAGTATGTATATACTTTGTGGGTGAAAATAGGCTTTTTAATGAGAGCAGTGTTCTCAGAAGCAAGGTTTGAGCCAGCAGACTGCTTCAGACAATTTTGCCATCTGTTTTGGCAGTGCTTGCTCAAGAGATTCATTGTTCAAATTGCAGCAGTAACTTAACTCATTGGATGTGTCACCAAGAGCTACATTCCACGCCTGGACCCTTAGGTCAGGGAACAAAGGTTGGGGTTATTCATGTGCTTTACTGTTGATGAGTAAATGTGCAACAAGAACCTTCTCTAGTTTCTTTTGGATGCAGAACATCCATGTATTTGTCTTCCTTTGCTATATGAATGAAATTTGTTGTTTCATCTGAACTTAGCATGCTGCTTTGATATAAACGTGATTTTTCCACCCGAAATGATTGCTGAAATGTGTTGGTCAACAAATATCAATGCAACCAAGCTTTGGTTTTTTTCGCTCACAAGGCCTGGCATAAGATTCATCGGTTATTTCCTGACTCCTGGTATCTCTAATTATCTATTCCTGAACATCATTTCTTCCCTAAAAGGTGCTTCAGAAGATGAGACAGGGATTTGTTTTTTTTCGAAAAATGTAATTGATCAGAGTAATGTGCCAATACCACAGCTGAATGAAGTTGGAACAGGCAGATGTGAAGGTTAGATTTTGAAGAAGTGCACTTCAGAGTTTACAAATCACATGACACGAACATGGTTCGATTATTAGTAGCAGTGTGTGTTTTTGGTTTTCTTGGTGTGTGAGGTGTGCGTGTCGCTGTTGAGGCCATTGCTGTACAAACCACCTATTGAGGCCCTCTTCAAATTAAGCTTATAAAAGGCTGATATTTTTTTGAGAACTCTGGACTCTGGTGAATGCAATTGATTGGTTTGCTTCTGAGGCTCTTTCGTGTATTCATGCTAAAGTACACAGAAGATGAATGAACCTGGAGCGACAATGAACTGCTGATAATCTAAAGATGAGTTGCATTGTCCGCCTGATTCCTATTAATTTATACAACAACCATACAGTCAATTAAGCTGGACAAACCACGAATTCAACACAACTGACAAAGCAACGAGGGTTTACCACACCATAATAAGACGAAAAACATATAGAAGTACCGATACATGGTTCAGCTTCAAACGCAAACACAAAAGGAAGGAACATTTTATATCTACTTTACACAGGCATCTAAGCAAAACCACCATCACACCAAATTCGCAAGATACTAGCCCCAACATAGGGCTGCTGCCTATACTACATGCCTGCAGGGCAGTTCTGGAGTGGACACCCCGATATACGTGTTTGCTTGCTGCAATAGGCCATTCATTACCCCCAGAAGGTGAGAACTCTCTCTTGCTGGATCCAGCTTCTCTGCTTTCATAATGCTGCACTTGACGCGCTGCTCACCATTGAAGGTCTCCTCCTCGACTTTCAGCCTGAATAGAAACTGCTGCCAGCAAACTCCCTTTAAGATCTCTGCAAATCGTTCCGGGTCTTCTTCTTCTATGTTGTGGAGCTCGTGCGCGCTGTGGCCAATCATATCAATACCAGCCTCTTGGAATGCAGTAGCATAGGCGGCTACCCCAGTATGGTCCTGGATATGGCACCTCAGCAAGTACCTATACTCACAATTTGGTAAGCTCTGGTCGCATTTGTCACAATGCCATGTCCCATCACCATTATTTGTTACCATTTTGTTGCATACCCTACCATTCTGAAGGACCGAAAGAGTCAAAACCAGGCGACCAGAGGGGGGGGTGAATGGGAGCCTCAAAAATTTCTTCACAGAAATGAGGCCTCTGTCCCAATAAAAGCAATCCCCCAAAACTCCAACCAAAACCGTGATGCCCACGACCCTTGGAAGAGGGTGGATGATCCCAGAGATCACAGCGAGGCACCACAGACCGAAAACCGCAAGCAAACCAAGCGAAAGACTGAGCCACGCGGCCTCGGGGCGAAACTCCGATTCGCCCGAGGCTTTTGAAAAGGCCTCAGGCCAAAATAGCGATTCGCCCGAGGCTGAGGCCTAAGAGAGAGGCCTCTGCGCAAAACTCCGACTCGCCCGAGGCTGGAGGAGGCCTCGGAGGGAAGCTCCGTCTCGCTCGAGGCTGAGGCTCGAGAGAGAGGCCTCGGAGCCAAAACTCCGTCCCGCCCGAGGCTCGAGGCTCAAGAGAGAGGCCTCGGACCAAAAAGCCGATTCGCCCGAGGCTCGAGGCTCGAGAGAGGCCTCAGATCAAAAAGCCGATTCGCCCGAGGCTCGAGGCTCGAGAGAGGCCTCAACGTGAAACTTCGACTCGCCCGAGACTGAGGGGACCTCGGAAAAAGCTCCGATTCGTCCGAGGCTCAAGAGGCCTCGGGAAAAGTTCCGCCTCGCCCGAGGGTGGTCTCAGTTCACTCGAGAGGCTCCGTACGAAGGAGGCCTCGGCACGTTCCGACACCCGAGCCTACTGCGTACTGACCACACAGAAGCTCGGATCTGGGCACTTTCTCCCGAAAAGGAAATCTCTCCAAAACTCGTTCAAAACACAATCCCAAGTTCCCAAACTTGAGGAAGAAGATCACAGGGTAGTTAGAAGACTATCCCCAAGAAATCATCTTCTCAGAATAACCAAGAACACAGAGAAATCAAAAGGGAAAGTGGATGAACAAAAAGTGCCACAAAAACGAAATTGTCCCGATCTATTCGATCATGAGGAGTTAGATGAATTCCTTTGGTCAGAGTGACCTCCTCAATGATACGAACAAACTGATTCAAACGGATTTCGCAAAGACACAGCAAAGAGAGAGATCGAGCAACGAGGAAAAACGAGCAGAGCCAAAAAGCGATGAACACAGTGCACAACACAGCCAATCGGAGGGCTCGGTCCAAGAACACAGTGCACAGCACGAGTCTGCTCGGAAGGATGAGGATACGGCCTCACTTCCTTGAACCAACAGAACACAGAACAAGTTCTTCTGTGGATCTCAACTAGCTACAAGCAGGGAATGGGAGAGCAGAAAACCCTAGGAACAAAAGCAACTAACTGAGATGAGAAGGGAGGAGGGTGTCTCCCTCTATTTATACTACAACTAGCCTAAGTCTATTTCCTACTCTACCCCTCTCTACTCTAAGTACAGAGCAAGCCAGCCAAACCCTAAGGCTAAACTGGACTAACTCAAGTGGTAGGTGTATACGACGGCCACGTCCGCACAACTCGTCCGCGTTGTCTCCGCGCAACCTTCCGATTGCCGCCACGTGCCGCCTTTGCTCTGTACCCCCGGTTTTGAGGCCCAAACCGGGAAACCAGCCACCGCCCGAGTTTTGTGGCCAAACTCGGAAACCATCCAGCCCAGGTTTTGAGGCTCAACCTGGAAACCGTCCAGCCCAGGTTTTGAGGCTCAACCTGGAAACCGTGCACCCGAGTTTTGAGGCCCAAACTCGGAAACCGTCCACCCGTTGGTTTTTCCCTGGCTCAACCAACAAACCGGAGCTGTAGAGGGGATGCACCGACCGTGCACCCCATCCACCGACACGTGTTCCCAGGTCCTCGACCCGAGCAACACATGTCCGCACTTCTTTGCTTGTCGTCGTCACAGGCTGCCAGCTTCCACAGCTGATCCTCAGGTACTCCGGTCCCTCAGTCCAAGCCTCACGTCTGCCCTTCACCAGTCGGTACATCGGCACGGCACGTCCGCCGCACGGCACGCCCATCCTTCACCGCACCCGGTCCGTCAGCACAGCACGTCTCAACTTGACCTTCACCTACCCTCGATCACTGTCTCCGTGCTCGACACCTGCACCACACAAGCCAAAGAACATGCGCATCATACCTGTTGACAATCACTCATCACACAGAGCCTTCGGACTACACCCATGTATCCGCAATCTCCCCCTTGATGAGTGCATTGTCAACTACTCACACAAATCATAATAAAGAAAGAGATAGAAAGAAAGAGGAAGGGAGAGGAGAAAAACTCAACCAAATGACCCAAAAACATAGCAAAGCCGAAGAAGGTCAGGTGGTAAGAGCAACAGAACTTGGTCCCCAAAGACATGGGCAACGGCTCGACGCAACCAAGCAAAACAAAGCTAGCCCTCAAGAAGAGGTAGAACAGGCTCAACACCGCTAGCAAATACCAGTTGGAAAATCAGAGCAAAATGCTAGTCCCTCAGGAAAGAGGCAACGGCTCAACACAACTAGCAAAGAGAAAGCTCGACACCAACGCTTAACAGCCTGCAAAAACATGGCTCGAGGCTCGAGGCTTAGCCAGCAAGAAGGCAAGGCTCGAGGCGCTCGAGGCTGAGGCTCGAAACAGGGGCTCGAGGCAAGGGCTCGAGGTAGAGCAGAACCAGACGAGCTCCCCCTCGAAAAATGGCAAAGCCTCGAGGCTGCGATCAACAGCACAGCTCGAGACCGAGGCTCCCTTTGCTCCCCCTTGACCAGTGCAAGCTACATCCAGGGAACATATGATTTGCAAAAATTCTCCCCCTTAGTTGAAAATGCACTTATCAAGATAAAAATGGTCTCCCCCCCTTTCCAGCATGCAAAAGAGGTCAAAGATGCAAGTTAGGAGCTTCAGGCTTATAGTCAAAAGAATGCATAAATGCTCCAAACAGTATAGCCCGAGGGTCTCAACAGATACATACGGGCTCAGCGAAGGCTCAGACTGATCACTGTATCCGAAATATAAGCCAAATGAGCAATAGTGAGCAGTTTTGAGTCAAAAAGATATTCACCATTAAAATAGCACTAACAAAGTGTAGACAGGAGTCTGTACAGGTGCTAAACATGTATACAAGGTGAACTACCCCTAGCACAGTTCAATCATCATGCGTAGGAATGAAGCATATACTTGTGATTTCATGTAGATATCGGAGTTGCAGCGGTGAAAATACACAAGTTTAATTATTTGCATGTGATTGCGAGAGGTTGAAAGCTTGTCTTTGCCTTACTTTTCAACCGAGCGAAGCCTATGCCAAAGCAATCAGAAGCTTAAAGCTACGGTTTCGGTCATACACTACACGGCTCAAGTTTAACTCATGGTGCAATGAGAAACTATCTCGATACCGTGATGTGCTGACAAGCAATCCCATCTCGATCTTTTCTGAGCACTAATACTTGGTTCAAAATTTTAGACATGATATGAACAGACCAAGCAAGTAACTGACTCAGAACTAGAGACATAGCAACCTAGCATATATGAAAAGCGCAAGTTAACTCAACACAACCTACACATGCTAGTTGCATATCTCAATGGTGAACATTTTCAGATTTTAATTTTATTTAGCAAATTCACCATCTCAATATAGCTCAGCTCACAACATGTACTCGTGATCAGAAAGAGCATAAGCGAACCGAAACTCGAGGCTAGGCCAAGGCCGAGACTGAGGCCAAGGCAGACAGGCTCCATCATAAGCCTCGGATCAGACTGAATAGAGCGTAAAAGCATTCAAGTGATTATAAGGATGAGGCTCAGAATGTATGCTAAAAAGTACAAGAAAAATACAGAAGTCAGTCTGTACAGCACAAAATGTTTCCCCCTTCTAAAAGGGGAAACACACACCAAGCTCACCCCTCAACCGATTAAAGGTTGATTCGTCTAAAGGCTTGGTAAAAATATCGGCCAGTTGATGATGAGTATCGACATGGCGAAGGTCGATATCACCCTTCTCCTGGTGGTCTCGCAAAAAATGAAAGCGCACATCAATGTGTTTGGTCTTCGAGTGAAGCACGGGGTTCTTAGCAACGCTAATAGCACTCGTGCTGTCACAAAGCAAAGGAACTCGAGAAAAGCTCAAACCAAAATCACGCAAAGTGGCCATCATCCAGAGTAACTGGGAGCAACAGCTAGCCGCAGCAACGTACTCAGCCTCCGTGGTAGACTGGGCGACACTAGACTGCTTGCGAGAAGACCACGAAACAAGAGAAGAACCGATAAATTGGCAAGTCCCAGAAGTGGACTTGCGATCAATACGACACCCAGCAAAATCGGCATCAGAATATCCGCAGAGGGAGAGAGTGGATGAGGCCGAATACCATATACCGAGCTCGGGTGTGAACCGAAGATACCTGAAGACCCTCTTCACGGCCTGACGGTGAGAGGTGCGCGGCGAAGCTTGAAAGCGGGCGCACAGACACACCGCGAACTGAATGTCCGGGCGTGTTGCCGTCAGGTAGAGGAGCGATCCAATCATGCTGCGGTACTCCTTCTGGTCCACTGCCTCTCCATCCGCATCGGCATCTAGGGCAGTCGTCGTCGACATGGGCGTCGGTAGAGGCTTGACCTCACCCATGTCGAACCGCTTCAGCAAGTCCTTGGTGTACTTGCCCTGATGCACAAACGTTCCCTCTCGGGTTTGCTTAATTTGCAACCCGAGAAAGAAGGTAAGCTCCCCCATCATGCTCATCTCGAATTCCCTGCTCATAGTATCTGCAAACTTGGCAACCAAAGCGTGAGAAGAACCACCGAAAATGATATCATCCACGTAAATCTGGACCAAGAGAGTGTCTTTGCCTTGCCTGAGGAGAAAAAGCGTTTTATCTACACATCCCATTTTAAAACCCTTAGCAAGCAAAAAGGTTTTTAACCTATCATACCAGGCTCTAGGGGCTTGTTTCAGACCATATAAAGCTTTGTGAAGTTTAAAAACATGGTTCGGAAACTTGGGATTTTCAAAACCGGGGGGCTGCTCAACATACACTTCCTCTTCTATGTAGCCGTTTAAGAAGGCACTCTTGACATCCATTTGAAACAATTTAAAACCTTTGGATGCAGCAAAAGCCAAGAGTATCCTAATAGCCTCCAAACGAGCTACAGGAGCAAAAGTCTCCTCATAATCTATTCCCTCCTTCTGACTATAACCCTTTGCTACAAGCCTGGCCTTGTTTCTAACAACTTGGCCGTCCTCTCCTTGCTTGTTTTTGAAAACCCATTTTGTCCCAATAGGCTTACAGTCAGGTGGGAGTGGAACTAGAACCCAAACCCGATTTCGTTCAAAGTTCTCTAACTCCTCATGCATGGCATTGACCCAGTCTGGATCCGTCAAAGCGTGTCCAACATCTCGGGGCTCAAAATTAGCGACAAAAGCAGAGTGAGCAAAGTGCGAGATTTGCTGAGACCTGGACCGAGTGACTCGGTCGTCGAGGCTGCCGATCATCTGCTGAGGCGGGTGCCGACGCTGGATGTGCTGCGGAGCCTCCCTGGCCGAGGTGGCCTCGGCTTCAGCCTCAGCAGCAGCAGGTGCCTCCCCGGGTACAAAAGGTACCGCACGGGATGGCGGATCCCACGGCCCCCAGGAAGAAGAGGTCTCGGGGCCGTGGATCGTCGTCGAGGCTTCTCTATGGGCCTCAGCGAGTGGAGGTGGTGCTGGACCGTCTATACCCTCTGCAGGGTCATCCATACCCTCGGCACCCTCCTCCCGGTCATCAAAAAGAGGCTCGCCGACCTCATGATCACCTGCACGCTCAAAACGAGAAGAAGGACAAACGAGAGTCTCGTCGAAGGTGACATCTGATGTCTCCATGACTCGGTTAGTGTCAAGGTTAAGTACACGATAGGCCCGAGAGTGAGTGCCATAACCCAAAAACACACCGTCAGAGGAACGAGACTCAAATTTGTCCAGGTTGCCTTTCTTTAAAATAAAACAGTGGCAACCGAAGACTCTAAAATAACTCACTTTAGGTTGGCGACCAAAACGCAACTCATAAGAAGTCTTTTTCAAGAACGCTCTCAGAAAAATGCGATTTGAAATATAGCACGCAGTGTTTATGGCTTCGGCCCAGTAGCGCCTGGGAGTCCTGTGCTCGTCGAGCATCGTCCTGGCCATCTCAATGAGGGTCCGATTTTTCCTCTCTACAACACCATTTTGTGGCGGTGTGTAGGGGGAAGAAAACTGGTGCTCCAAACCTAGAGAGTTACAGAACTTCTCAAAATCCGAATTTTTAAATTCGGAGCCATTATCACTTCTAATAGCTCGCATTGAGTTCAAAGGGAACTCGTTCTGTAGACGTAAAATCAGATTGCGAGCAAAGGAAAAAGTCTCGGTCTTCTCAGCTAAAAAGAAGACCCACGAATATCTCGAAAAGTCATCGACAACGACCAAAACGTACCACTTGCCACCAACCGAGCTCACCCGAGCGGGACCAACAAGGTCCATATGTAAAAGCTCTCCGGGGTGCGAGGTCATGACCTTAGTCACTGGATGGTGGGGAGCAGCAACCATCTTCCCGTGTCTGCAAGAGTGACAGACTAGATCCTTCTCCATCGAAAGCTTGGGCAATCCTCGGATTAGGCCAAGTGAGCTAAGTCTTGCAAGCAAGTCAAAGCTTAAATGACCGAGCCTCCTATGCCACTTCCAAAGATCAGAGGAGGAAGGACTAGCCAAAAGACAGCGAGAAGTGCCAAAAGACTCCGAGAAATTCGCACGAAAGACTTTCCCAAAGGGCGAAATTAGACATACTAGATTGCCCTGAGGATCCAAAATACGACTGAGATTCGGTTTAAAACGAATCTCATAGTCATCGTCAAAAAGTTGCGAAACAGAAAGCAAGTTAAAATGCAAGTTAGAAACAAGAGCAACATCGCGCAACACGAAATGCTCATTAACCCGCACTGATCCGCGGGACAATACTTTACCTTTACTATTGTCGCCGAAGGTTATGTACTCTTTTCCGGCAACAGGACTAAGGCTGGAGAACCACTTGGCGTTTCCGATCATGTGCCTTGAACAACCGGAATCCACCAACCAAACGTCCTCCAACCGTCTTACCTACATCAATAAAAAGACATAGGGTGAGCGTACGGTCCAACACTGGGGTTAGTGAAATAAGGGGAATACCAGTGTTGGGCCGGCCGCTCAAAAGAACGGTTAGGATAAAAACCATTCCTAAACTGTCTACGAGAGGAGCGATCACCATGCTGAGGAAAACATGGTCCGCTAGGGAAGGAGCGCTCACTGCAATGCTCAAACTGCAGTGGGAAATAACGCTCAACAAAGCCTCTGTCACGGGGTCCGTCAACTGCAAAAGCAGGACCCCGTCGGACACGCTCTCTACGAGGCTTACGCCTGGGAGCCTGAGGCTCAATATGCTGCCGAGGCTCTGGACCTCTAGGTCGAGGCTCTCTCCTCGGAGCCTTCTGTCGCTGAGGCCTGGGTGCTCGAGGCTGAGGCCTGTGAGCACGAGGCTGAGGCCTCGAGGCTCGAGGCTGAGGCTGAGGCCTCGATATCTGAGGCTGAAGCCTCGAAGCTTGAGGTCCTGAGCCCCTGGACCTGTCAGCGGGCCTTGGTGCCCCTTTCTTGGCACGGCGCACTTCTCTCCTGCGCCTAAAACAGAACTCGCTCAAGTGACCATCTCTCCCACAAAAATCACACTGGTACCTCACCATACGCACAGGAGGTTGTTGGTACACAGGGCTGTGGGTGTGGCTCACTTTGCCCTTCTGCGGCAAGCACTCCCCCTGGATGGGTGGCATTGTGTCGAGCTTGTTTTTGAGGTGGCTTGGCTTAGGTGCCCACACTTGGTTCTTGGGAGGATCTCTCGAGGGTTCCTCAAACACCCCATCCTTGGTGATAGGCTTCAGAGGCTCTTTGGGTGGAAGCTTGGTCAGTTTGGGAGTAGTGGTGGAGTTCTGCTTCTCACTGGGACTTAGACCACTCGACTCTCCAATCTTCCCAAAAGCAGAAAGATCGACACCCGGAGCAAAACCTACACCAGGAGCGCCAGCAGCTCGCTTAAATTGGGAGATCATCATCCCGAGCTGCGGCTCACTACAGGAGACCCATGACAAGATGGTCCGAAGGTATGTGTTTTCTTCCTCGGTTTGCATCTTGTCATGCTTGACATTCGCAATCTCCATCTCCAGACCCTCACACAAAGCACACCTTGCGACACAGGTGCTATCTGAGTTGGCCTCCTCAAGAGACACAATCTTGGCATTCTTCTCTGCCAACTCAGTTTGCAAGACAGGACAAGTCTTGCACGCACCCAACAGCTGAGGCCTAGCACGGAGCTCATCCACCTCTCCAACCAGCGCAGCATACTTACCTCTCAAGGTGAGAAGGTCAGTCATGTGCGCTGTGCATGACTCACACTCGGTCTCCTCCGACACGACTACGGCGGACCGAGCGAACTCCAGCTCCTTCACCGTGTCCTCCCACTTCTGCCTAAACTCCTTGCGCTCTCTAGCAGCACGCCTAAGCAGTTTATCTTGGCTGAGGAGGGCAGCAGTAAGCTTCTCTACCTCAGCAGAGAGCTCGTCGTGGGTGAGCGATACCTGGGAGGCGTCGTCGTCGTCGTTCCGAGGGTTGCGCTCCAGCTCGCCTCCGACCTCGTCGCTGAGCGCCATGGTGCAGAGGCCGTCGTCGTCGGCGAAGAAGCAGAGGCCGTTCAGCTGATCCTCGATCCTCTTCTTCTTCTCGGACTCGTCATCGCTCGAGGAGGCGGAGTCGTCATCCGAGCCGTCGACGTCGCTGAGCGTGGCGAAGAACGCGCGCTGCTCAGCCTGGGCCTTCTCCAAGTACTTCTTCTTGATGTACTCCTTGTTGAAGCCGCCCCTCTTCTTGTGCCTCGGAGGGACATACTTCTCCTTGCGCTTGCTGGAGTCGTACTTGTGCCCATGATCGCCCTTCCCCAGATGCTTGTTCTTCTTGGGGCAGTTGGCGATGAAGTGGTCGGGGTCGCCGCATTCGTAGCATCCCGAGCGTCCTCCTCCGCGACGACGGTTCATGCGGTTGTTGTGGAACCGCGTGAACCGGTTGGCAAGCAAAGCCAACTCGTCATCCCCAAAGACTCCAGCTGCTCCTCGGTGACGGAGAAAAGAGAGGCAAGAGCAACGCCACCAGAGGAGTTGGAGGAGCCAGACACCAAAGCCATAGTCGGGCCAGAAGAGTTCGAATAAGCGGCCCTCGACATGGCGTCGATCTCACTGGACTTGAGCTTACTGAAGAGCTCGTCGCAGGTGAGGGTCTCATAGTTAGGTGATTCGATGATCGCCTGAACCTTAGAGTCCCACACCGAACGGTCAAGAGTGTGCAAAAGCTTCAAAGCACGCTCATGATCGTCAAAAGGCAACTGCTCTCTGTTAGCCCTCATCCTGTTGACAATCACCTGAAAGCGAGCGAATAAACTTTCTATGCTCTCGCCAGGTTGATGTCGAAAGTTCTCATACTCTCTCTTAAACGACTCGTAGAGTCGGGTTTTGACTTGAGAGGTACCCTCATGAAAACGCATGAGGGTGTCCCAGATCTCCCGAGCCGTAGAGAGGTGAGAAACGCGGTCAAACTCTCCCATGCTCAAACAAGAAAAGAGAGCATTACGGGCTCGGCTATTGGCATCGTGCTCATCAATTTGCTGTTGAGTGACACGAGCAGCCAAGACCACGTAATCAGCGTTGTTGCAAATCTCCCAAACAGAAGAGCCCATGCTCTGGAGATAGGCCGACATACGTATCTTCCAATACGCATAGTTCGTCCCATCAAAGAACGGCGGTTTGCCCACGCCGCGATCCATGTCGCCTTCTGTGGATCTGGAACCGGCTAAGGTGGAAGATCCTTAACCTGCTCCGATACCAATTGAAGGACCGAAAGAGTCAAAACCAGGCGACCAGAGGGGGGGGTGAATGGGAGCCTCAAAAATTTCTTCACAGAAATGAGGCCTCTGTCCCAATAAAAGCAATCCCCCAAAACTCCAACCAAAACCGTGATGCCCACGACCCTTGGAAGAGGGTGGATGATCCCAGAGATCACAGCGAGGCACCACAGACCGAAAACCGCAAGCAAACCAAGCGAAAGACTGAGCCACGCGGCCTCGGGGCGAAACTCCGATTCGCCCGAGGCTTTTGAAAAGGCCTCAGGCCAAAATAGCGATTCGCCCGAGGCTGAGGCCTAAGAGAGAGGCCTCTGCGCAAAACTCCGACTCGCCCGAGGCTGGAGGAGGCCTCGGAGGGAAGCTCCGTCTCGCTCGAGGCTGAGGCTCGAGAGAGAGGCCTCGGAGCCAAAACTCCGTCCCGCCCGAGGCTCGAGGCTCAAGAGAGAGGCCTCGGACCAAAAAGCCGATTCGCCCGAGGCTCGAGGCTCGAGAGAGGCCTCAGATCAAAAAGCCGATTCGCCCGAGGCTCGAGGCTCGAGAGAGGCCTCAACGTGAAACTTCGACTCGCCCGAGACTGAGGGGACCTCGGAAAAAGCTCCGATTCGTCCGAGGCTCAAGAGGCCTCGGGAAAAGTTCCGCCTCGCCCGAGGGTGGTCTCAGTTCACTCGAGAGGCTCCGTACGAAGGAGGCCTCGGCACGTTCCGACACCCGAGCCTACTGCGTACTGACCACACAGAAGCTCGGATCTGGGCACTTTCTCCCGAAAAGGAAATCTCTCCAAAACTCGTTCAAAACACAATCCCAAGTTCCCAAACTTGAGGAAGAAGATCACAGGGTAGTTAGAAGACTATCCCCAAGAAATCATCTTCTCAGAATAACCAAGAACACAGAGAAATCAAAAGGGAAAGTGGATGAACAAAAAGTGCCACAAAAACGAAATTGTCCCGATCTATTCGATCATGAGGAGTTAGATGAATTCCTTTGGTCAGAGTGACCTCCTCAATGATACGAACAAACTGATTCAAACGGATTTCGCAAAGACACAGCAAAGAGAGAGATCGAGCAACGAGGAAAAACGAGCAGAGCCAAAAAGCGATGAACACAGTGCACAACACAGCCAATCGGAGGGCTCGGTCCAAGAACACAGTGCACAGCACGAGTCTGCTCGAAAGGATGAGGATACGGCCTCACTTCCTTGAACCAACAGAACACAGAACAAGTTCTTCTGTGGATCTCAACTAGCTACAAGCAGGGAATGGGAGAGCAGAAAACCCTAGGAACAAAAGCAACTAACTGAGATGAGAAGGGAGGAGGGTGTCTCCCTCTATTTATACTACAACTAGCCTAAGTCTATTTCCTACTCTACCCCTCTCTACTCTAAGTACAGAGCAAGCCAGCCAAACCCTAAGGCTAAACTGGACTAACTCAAGTGGTAGGTGTATACGACGGCCACGTCCGCACAACTCGTCCGCGTTGTCTCCGCGCAACCTTCCGATTGCCGCCACGTGCCGCCTTTGCTCTGTACCCCCGGTTTTGAGGCCCAAACCGGGAAACCAGCCACCGCCCGAGTTTTGTGGCCAAACTCGGAAACCATCCAGCCCAGGTTTTGAGGCTCAACCTGGAAACCGTCCAGCCCAGGTTTTGAGGCTCAACCTGGAAACCGTGCACCCGAGTTTTGAGGCCCAAACTCGGAAACCGTCCACCCGTTGGTTTTTCCCTGGCTCAACCAACAAACCGGAGCTGTAGAGGGGATGCACCGACCGTGCACCCCATCCACCGACACGTGTTCCCAGGTCCTCGACCCGAGCAACACATGTCCGCACTTCTTTGCTTGTCGTCGTCACAGGCTGCCAGCTTCCACAGCTGATCCTCAGGTACTCCGGTCCCTCAGTCCAAGCCTCACGTCTGCCCTTCACCAGTCGGTACATCGGCACGGCACGTCCGCCGCACGGCACGCCCATCCTTCACCGCACCCGGTCCGTCAGCACAGCACGTCTCAACTTGACCTTCACCTACCCTCGATCACTGTCTCCGTGCTCGACACCTGCACCACACAAGCCAAAGAACATGCGCATCATACCTGTTGACAATCACTCATCACACAGAGCCTTCGGACTACACCCATGTATCCGCACATTCACCTCCATGGTGCAAGCAGGATAACAAAAATTATCAGTGAGCATCTCTGAAATTACACCTTTAACAGTGATCGAATCTGGCTTCTCTGATCGCCCCAGATTTTCATCCTTGATCTGAGTGACTGTTTTCCGGACATCAGTCTTGCCCATACTTACCACTGACAAAGAAACACAAGCAGCTGTCTTTCCTTCAGTTGCATACCAGTGCCGCACACTCTCAGCCACAGCAAAGTCTGGGTCTATTTCTAACTGAGTTGAGACGATTGAGCCCACGGATCTACCACTGAATTCAGTAACTCGGACACCTTTCAATGCTAGGACAGGATTCAAACCAGAATCGCACTGCAACTGCAGCTGCTGGCCTTCGGCATCACAGAATTTCCCCCATAAGGTTATTGCTACGCTTCGACCAGACATGTCTTTCAGTTGAAGACTTCTTTTCTGGG
Source organism: Coix lacryma-jobi var. lacryma-jobi (assembly GCA_009763385.1). Taxonomy (NCBI): domain Eukaryota; kingdom Viridiplantae; phylum Streptophyta; class Magnoliopsida; order Poales; family Poaceae; genus Coix; species Coix lacryma-jobi. The sequence goes on from CM019826.1 coordinate 158,600,580, forward strand.
CTTCCGAGCCATCCTTTCGTATTATTGTGGCAGAAGGGCCAACCGATGTAACAATTCCAATCAAGTCCACAATAGCACCTACCTCAATGTTCTCAATTTCGCTTATCTGCCGGAAATTATACTGCTGCCTAGGGATGTTGCTATCATCAACGACGCAAACTTCGATGGATGTTCTGAAATCCAGAGTTATTTCATACTCGTGATTCAAAGAGTTATACTTCTTCTGTGCTGGTTTCACGTGCCCTTTAGATATCAGGTACACCTTATCAACCTCAATGAGGTCAAAAAACTGATCAGCCTGTGCATTGAAGCATGTTGCTCGGATTTCTCCACCCTGTCCATCAAGGAGATCAAAGGAGAAGACTTTTCCAGCACCTCTAGCATTGTTGTAGTGCCTGAGATCAGTCTTTCCAGTCACCCTAGCCTTGATTGTCCATCTTTCTTGGCAGGGGTTCAATTGAGCCACTGGGACAAGACGACTTGCATCATTCTTAGACACAGGAGCTCTATTCATATGCCCTGGAGGAGGTTGCTGATAAAAGGACTGTGCAGGGTGGCCGTACATATTCCCAGGAGCACCACTGCCACCAGCCATGGAAGGAACTGCAAACCTTTGGTTCTGTGGAGAGTTCAGTGAAGGCTGCTGCAAGTTTGACTGCACCATGCCTGCATTCATTGTATTATGTGCTGATGAAGTTGTACCATAAGAGACACCAGTTGGAGGGCCCATCGTACCCTGATAACCACCATAGGATCCACCGTGTGGTATATTATTAGCACCTTGCGCTGGCCTTGGAGCAACAGAAGATCCCAGCATACCAGGGCCACTGGAATATGTTCCACTATTAGCTTGAGCAGCATTGGCCGGTAAGTTGGTGTCCTGCTCATTAGGTTGGTTTCTCATCTCATAGGGTTTGGGGTTTCCGATTATGTCACAGTCACTTTGCAGAACATCAAGTTTGATAATAATAATAATAATGATCCTGAATAAAAGATAAAGGCATGGTCAACTCAACTGATACCAAAAGGCAAACCACAAAAAGGTGTCAACAGACTAACATTCAAATACGATATTCTAGTCTTTAGGAGATGCCTAGTCAGCTCTAACAGAAATAGGTATTTCTAAGAATTGACTCAAGTCATAGAACCAAAGAAGTTGGGGAAACAAGGATTCTTGAAATATTCATGAAACAACAATAACCCACTACAGATGTTAAAATTCAACATACCAGTACATTCACATCCTATTGATGTATGGTAATTCGTTAGAATTGTATAAGTATGCATACTTTAGTAACGCCCACAAGAATATACAAGGTTCAGGCTCGTCAAATCTTAGAAGAGCTACTTGTAAGACTCATTTGAATGGTCACAACGGAATGTGTTGTGCCTTGTGACAGTTTCACCGATTTGACAATGGATGCCAGAATAAGATCTTTCCACACTTATAGGTACTAGCACAAAACTGGATCATCTATCATCGATCGGTATAGAAAGTTTATACAGAATAAAAGAAACTCTGCATGTTAACCGTTGCATGTTTGATGGTTTTCTTTCTTTCATTGAATTGGAAGATTGCTATCGACAACGGGAAAATAGCATCCATGTGCATTGTTGGGATCGAAAGAGAAAACACATGCAGAGAAGCGCAACGACCGTGACAGCAACAAGAATACAATTGGCTGAAACTTATTGGACTCCATCGTGAGTGGGAAACCGTCAACAAGACTTCCCTGAGTCTGGACTGGAATGACCATAAACACTAGTACCACAGTAACAAATAGCAGCATTATATACCACCACCGAATCCCAACCTATCTTTCCAAAGAGGTAGCCGCAAATCTCCTACCGATGTGTTGCAAAGTTGGCATCCCCAAGGAACGATACAGCACAGCCAGCCTAGCCTACTATGCTGCAGGCTTGAGGAAAACTAGCATTTTCTACAGTACTGAATATTGAGCGAATCGTGCGGGAGGCAAGCCAAAGATTCAACCTTTTCTAGGCACGCAACCAAATAAACCGAATCTCCAATCGGGATGGAGGCATGGGAGCGGGGAATCGATCGAATGCAGGGCATGCAGGACACACAATAACAAATCGTCACCTGCGGTTCTGGATGGTGCCGCGGGTGAACTCCCGGAGGTGGATGATTGAGCCCTTCCGGATGGAACCGTCCCGGACGCGCGGGTTCTCGGCGATGGCGAGCATGGACTGCAGCGCGTAGACGCCGTCGGAGAGCACCATCCGGAAGCGCTCGGCGGAGGGGTTCTTGACGTTGCTGATCATCCGCACGTCCACCACCTGCAGCACCGGCTGCAGCGCCCAGCTGCCGCCGGCGTGATCGGAGACTGCCGCCACCGCGCCGGGCGTCAGCTGCGCCGGCGCCGCCATCGCGCTCGACAGCCTTGGTGAAGCTTGCCGGCCGGTGCAAGGGAGAGGAGTGGCCGAGCTGGGTGAAAAAAAATGCAGTGCGGATGGCGCGCGTGAGTACCTGAAGCCAACAAATCACGACCGGTCCGGTCTCCTGGCCGCACGCACGGCGGGAAGACTTCCAAGAGAAGGATCCTGCCAAGACTTCCAAGCGAAGCTTCCTACGAGCGTCTTCTACACGAGTTTTTTAAAACAACTTCCTACTTTAATATTTTATTACGGGATTTGCTATATTTCAGATGTGCATTTTTTCAGGCGATGACAATAATCTTCAGATCTCCATCCAATGGTTCAAACCTATTAGCACAAATCACATAAATAAATGATAATTCTTTTTTATGGAAGAACAAAGACAAAATTATTCAAACCTATTTTAGTAAAAGGGGAAAAAAAGTGTTCTTCAATAATTTGGTAAAAAAAATTCCTTACAAATAAAAAGTTACCAAACATCCTCTCCAACCGGTAAGTTTTCGTAATCGCGAGGAACTTCGTATCCACTCCTCATTCGGCGTTTTTCTCAGAAAGATCGGAGTAAATTGAATACATGACTAAATTAAAATTTTAAAGGATTCCAGATGAGAAAACGGTAAGAGACGAAGAAACTATTAAAAAAATGTTTGGTTAGTTAGAAATAGCTTCGGTTTCTAATGCAAAATCATTTAGGAAGTTATTAAAGGAGACTATTAGAGAAGAAGAAAATTTAAGGTTGCTTCGTTAACTTGCTAGTTCTATTAGTTCAGTAACTAAGGGGATGTTCGTGTCACATCGGATATCGCGGCCTTGATTTAGTCTATTAAAAATAGAGCGCCGAAGGCTATTTCTCGATACGAATCTATTAAACTTAATTAGTTCATGATTTGACAATATGGTGCTACAGTAAATATTTGCTAATGATAGATTAATTTACCTTAATAGATTTGTCTTGTTAATTAGCATATGACGGTGTAATTAGTTTTATAATTAGTTTATTTTTAATAAACTAAATTAATACCGGAACATCCGATGTGACAGACTAAATATTTTTTACCAGAAAACGAACACCCCTTAAATTATACCAAACTCCTAGAGATGCTCTAGCTACAGTGCCGCTGCCTCGAGTCTGCTCATGCTTGCCTTGCGCGCCGTCCGAGTCGACGGTGCCGACGATGAAGCTGCAGGACTGCAGCGAGGCGCATGGGGCGCCCATCAAGGAGAAAAGCAATGTGCTTCGAATGCACGATGACGCCTCCCAGTCAAGCTGGCAAACTGGCCTCCGTCCTCCAAGCTTAGTCTGTGTTTAGTTCCCAGAAATTTTTGAAAAAAGTTCGGTAGCACTTTCTAGAATTTTTTTTGGAAAAAGTCTTGTAGCACTTTCGTTGTTATTTGACAAACTTTGTCTAAACATAAACTAACTAGGCTCAAAAGATTCGTCTCGACATGTACATACTAAAAGTACAACTAGTTATTTTTTTACCTACATTTAATGCTCCATGCATGCGTCTAAAGATTGATGCGATGAGAAATCTGGAAAAATTTTGGAAAATTTGGGGAAACTAAGGCTTTAATATGGAAAAGCTATGGTAAACTGTAGGCTGTGAAAAAACATTGTGAGTTATTGCTGAGAAAAAATCGTAACTGTTTGGTTGAAATAGCTATAAAAACTATCTTTTCCATTTATCTTTCTTGAAGCAGCTATAAAATGTCTCTATATTTTCAGCCATATGGAAAAGCTAAAAACTAAAAGCCAAAACCAGATCCATGGTGCTATAAAAGTTGTATTATGCGAAAGCAGCTGTTTTTTTTAAAAAAATAGCTTTAGATTTCACCCCTTTGATTGGTTTTCTGCTTTTTGGTAGTAAAAACACTTTTCAGAAGCTAAACCAAACACAGGCTCTTTTTTTTTTGGGGTGGGGGGGGGGGGGGACGTTGAGAACCTATCTTTACTATGCAGTAAGTTTTTTTTTTTTTTTGGGTGGTGGGGGGGGGGGGGGGGGACGTTGAGAACCTATCTTTACTATCGACTGCAGTAAGCCGCTATAGAGGCTTATAGATTAGCCTTAGTGTCGTCGGCGCAAAAAAAAAAAGATCCCCGTGTCAGGTTACGTCGATGCCAGTAATATGTTCGGCATGACCGCAGATTTCTACGACTAATTTGCTGTGAGACAAAAACATTAGTGTTGTTTGGCTGGTTAATTTTATAGCTGATTTAAACTGTTTTAATAGTGTTATGCGAGAATAAATAAGCCGAACAACAGGCGCAAAGGCGACTATTTCACAACGGAGCGGCAATGTTTGCATCGATGCTGCTAGTACAAGTGGGACCCAATAAGTCAGAGCATTCCCTTCTTTCCTCAAGTGCTGCTGCTCTAGAGAAAGATTTGTTTAACTGCCCAGGCTGCTCAGCACCGAGGCAAAAACTTTACCCAAGTAGTAGTTCTTTAAACTCAGCATCGATGCTCCACATAATGCTTTGACCCGGTGCTCAACTCTCTCTCTTCTTTCAGAATCGTTTTTTTCTCACGTTGTGGGTAGTCTAACTCGTCCTAAGCAGTGGTGCTGTTGAATCCAGTCAATGAAGACTTAAATTCTTCATGTACCAGTGAAAATAATGCAGTATAGGTACAGAAAGTTTTTATTTTCCTATGCACGCCCGATAACATGATGGTCCTTAATCTGGAAAGCACTTCCCAGATAAGTTGTTTAGCCCCGGACGCAATTTTTTATCGAGACTAAAGCTCAGTTGATAGATCGACCAAAGGTCTGTTCTCTAGTAATGCATGAATGTTTCCCCGCTTGAAAACAGATATTAAGACTTTCTCACACGTATGCCAATGAAATAATCCTAGCATAATCATGTGTTATCGGGCCTTTTGGTACAGCTTATAAGCTGCTTATGGCAAAAAAAAAAATATGTTGAAACCAATAGTCAAACGACACGTTTTTTTGCAGCTTAGTCCATCCGCGCTTATTCCCACCTCTCTCTTTTGCACTGAAAATTAGTAGCTGGATCATAGCAGTTTATTTTGACCGTATTCTTACTCTATTTATACACAGCCTGTTCGCTTGACTTATAAGCCGGCTGATAACCTGAAACGGCTGATTTCGGCTGATTTGTTGTGAGAGAAAAATACTGTTCTGTCTGGCTGATAAGACAAGCAAACAGGCTGAAAGACTTTTAGTCCCTGTTGGTAACACCAACCGAGACTAAAGGCCAACCTTTAGTCTCGGTTGGTATTACCAACCCGGATTACCAACCGGGACTAAAGGTTGGGACCTTTTAGTCCGGGGTGATGTTACCCACCGGGGTGTTACCCACCGAGATTAAAGGTCCTTCACGAGTGAATTCAAAAGGAAAACGTCCAGAACTATATCACGTGGGTTGTGTAGCTGAGTTGGTAAGTGAGTTGTGTGCGAGACGAAAGGTGCTGAGTTCGAATCTCACAGACGCACATTTATTTTTTCTCATGGGAGCCTTTAGCCCCGGTTGGGAGCACCCGGGACTAAAGGGTTGACACCTTTAGTCTCGGATTGCTAGTCCCAACCGGGAAGCTCGTTCCCAATCGAGGCTAAAGGCCGGTTGTGTAGTAGTGATGTTGTCATCGAGTCGACATCCACATTACCAATTACTATGTCAGTTTTAAAGTTGCTAGAATCAATGGCACAACAAGCGGCTGAGATGTATAACACATATGCCGGGAAGGTTGGGTTCATTATTAGAAAAATCCGTACAAAACGCCGATCGAATAATACTATATTTCAGAAATATATAGTTTGTTGTAACAAGAATATCGAAGGAATGAGTTATCACAAAAGGGCCTTACAAGGATGAGTTGTGATGCTCGTGTTTAATTTAGTATTAGTAGAGAAGAGATTTGAAAAATGCAAAAGATTAAACTTGATCACAATCGTTATCTTGTTAGTCGAAATAATTGCCACAAGCTGAAGTCCCAACGACGTATTACAAAAGCAGACATGAAGCTAATTGGCCAGATAAGGATAGTAGGTATGAAGCCATGATAGGTGTATGAGTTAATAAAGGAGTTTTATGGAGGAGTTGACAAATGCCATTTTCAAGGATGGATTGCAATAACGAGATTGGTCACAAGCACAAGAAGTACTTAAAATCCAATGGTGCACAACCGTCATTGCAATACTTGAAGAGTAAGCAAATAGAGGATCCCATATCCTTTTATGTAGTTCAAATAGATGAGAAAGATGGTCGAATTGCTATTTTTTTTTTGGACAGATGGTTAATCCTTCATGGATTATGCATGCTTTCGTGATGTTATGTCATTTGACACCATATTTCAAACTGCCTTTTGCTTCACTCCTTGGAACCAACCATCATAAGCAAACAATAATTTTGGGGCTGCCCTGATATTTAATGAGCTTCAAGCATTCCTTCAAACAAACAACCATTACAAGCATGATGCGATCAATGCAAATCAATTTCCTAATTCGAGAAAAATATTTCTAGCGCTATAATTAATTCTACGAAACACAAAAATGCATATGGTGAATTTTGAGGCAATGGTTTTGGAAAATATTTTTATAATGATTTTGCAGAAAATAGCTAATCAAGTTTTAGTTTCTTGTAAATTTTAAAAAGTTCAAATTTTTAGTAAATTTTAAATAATGCAAAAAAAAAACATAGGGTGTTACAATTCCTTTCGTCCAAGGCGGACTTACAAGTCTTTTACGTGGAGTCGAGCAAGTGGCCACGCTGTCATCATCCGCTAGAAAGTTACATTTTGATTAATAGCATTCTGTGCAACTTGTATGGATGTATTTTGGGGTGGATTTTGTTAGCTATGTGTGAGAGTTCTTGTTCCAAAGGCCACATGAAACATTTCCTGTTTGAAAGTTACATATATATGGTCTGATTTGAGAGGGGTGTCCATTTATAGGACCCTTTTCACAAGTTATCATTCCAGTGTGTCTATCCTCTCATTGCCTGTAGTGGTACTATGAGGCTTAGTTGTGCTACATTCAAAATGAATGACAATGACCCCCATTATATAGTATAATCCTTTGTTGCAAACTTTTATTGGCAACAATATGATTTGGGACTCAATGCCTGCAAGATTAATAGTAGCGTTGTGTTGTTCTGATTCCTGCAGTAGTCATATTACCAAATTTTGTGCCTTGTGAAGTCCATGTCCAACCAGGCTAGTACCTTCTGATACCCCTGGCCTAAAAGAGGCCATCGTTAGTTCACGGTAATCTGCTAAGAGATTAGATCTTACTAGTTAAGACAGACATCAATGGGCTAACACTCTGAATGTAAGCACAAAGAATGCTTTTTCGTGAGAGCAGTGTTCTCAGAAGCAAGGTTGTAATAGTTGAGCTAGCAGACTACTTCAGACAATTTTGCCTGTTGTTTTGGCAGTGCTTGCTCAAGAGATCCATTGTTCAAAATGCAGCAGTAACTTAACTCATTGGATGCGTCACCAAGAGGTGCAGCTGCAGTTTCCACATCCTTTGCTACATTCCACCCCTGGACCCTCAAGTCAGGGACCAAAGGTTGGGATTCTTCATATACTTTACTGATGATGAGTAAATGTGCAACAAAATCTTCTCTACGATGCAGAACATCCATATATTGTGTTTTCCTTTTGCTAGATGAAATTTTTTATTTCATCTGAACTTAGCATGCTGCCTTGATATACACGTGAATTTTTCACCCGAAATGATTGCTGAAATGTGTTGGTCAACAAACATCAATGCAACCAAGCTTGATTTTCTCTCTCACAAGGCCTGGCATAAGATCCATCGGTTGTTTCCTGACTCCCTCTAATTATCTATTCCTGAATGTCCTTTCTTCCATAAAAGGTGCTTCAGAAGATGAGACAAGGATTTATTTTATTTGAAAAATGTAATTGATCAGAGTAATGTGGCCAACACCACAACTGAATGAAGTTGGGAGAGGCAGATGTGAAGGTTAGATTTTGAAGAACTGCACTTCAGAGTTTACAAATCACATGACACGAACATGATTATTATGTGCTTTTGCTCTGTGAAGATTATTAGTAGCAGTGCTCATAAAAGCTACAATTCTATCTCCTTTTCAGTCTTATAATACTTTCAAACTGTTCATTTTTAAAAACTCTTCTTCAATGCATCATCAACTGAATAAGAGTACACTTTTCAGTGTATACGTGTCAAGGGTTTTTCTTTCATTTTTTGTGTTTTTTTGTTTTCTTGGTGCGTGAGGTGTGCATATCGTTGTTGAGGCCATTGCTGCACCACCTATTGAGGTCTCTTCAAATTAACTAATTAAGCCTCGAAAAGGCTGATATTTTTTAGAACTCTGGACTCTGGTGCATGCAATTGACTGGTTTGCTTCTGAGGCTCTTTGTGTATTCATGCAAGAAGCCAAGGGAATGACCTATGACTCTGTTCACTTAAGCTATAAGTCAGATTTAATCCGTACAAACCAGTCATTAAATAATGTTTTTCTCTCACAACAAATCAATCGTACAAATAAACAGAAACCGCTTTAAGTACTGTCAAACAGTGTTTTCCAACATTATCGTTCCTTACGCCCTGACTTGTTTCACTGTTCTTTTTTCCAATTGTACGCCAGTGTTCTTTTGTTCCGATTGTACGCCCGTTGTAAGTCAAATAATTTTGATTTACCACTGAACTGCCTGTACAAAAATAATGTGTCATTCGTTCGTGAAGGTTGTGGGTGGCCCCTCGGTCACTTTCAATTTTCAAGCAAACGGTAGTTACTATTGCACTCAAATAACCAAGCATAAATCTGGCTGTCAGCGTGCCATTAACAACTTGACTCACGGATTGGAACCGGATGATTCATGCAGTGGGGATTGTCAATACTTCAAAGAAACATCCAGTTCAAGTCGGCTACAAGAGGTAAAACTAAGTCCTAGCATCCTGGCTCAAGTTAAATCCTCCACCATCAACATACATAGCGAATTCTGGTTCAATAAACGTCGCACACTCCCAATTTTTGACCATTTGGCATACATACTACCCAGTAGCAATGTAGTAGCAAATAGACTCTCTACGTGTACAAGACACTCAATTCGGGTTCCTGAGGACAATGATGACTGAATCCCCACGGAGGAACATCTTGCTTATGAACCTGTCTTTGTTCACTGGAAGAGCCTTCTTCTTGCCTTTACCAGTCTTTGGTACCTGTAACACAAGTAAAATGTGTTCACAAATGATTGATGAACACAGCAGTACAAACCACGGAAACTGTGCAAAAGGTCAAGAGACCGTTCGACATACCTCAGTCCACATCTCCCTAACATTCTCAAGAACCATGTTGCAATGCCGATCAAAGGCTCTCACACGACCAAGTAACTTCTTGTTGTTCCGGCAGTTGATAAGAACCTAAGGCATAAGAGACAATGCATTAACAGAATGAAAGCACTATCTGCAGTCAGCAGTATGCAACCTGACACAGGACACATCCAGATAAGTAACAATGACATAGCAATCACACTACAGGAAACGATGGCTTAGGGTTATACATGGACATTTTTAGATCAAATGGGTGGAAAAATATGAGCCATGGCAGTTGGCAACAACTAAGCAAGCAATTCAGCTAGTACAAAAATAGTAAATTTATTTTTGCAACTTATGAAATAGATAAGAATGCATGACAAATTTTTCATTTTGGCTGAATGGAGATCAAACAAATCAGCTTATATATAAATCAATAGTGCCGTTCAGAAAAAAAGTTCCTGGCAAATTAATCCAACTTTGATGATGGAGATGACTAAAAACAGATAAATGTTCCATAGTAATATTGCAGAAAAAAAATTAGTATAGATACAGAAACCTATGACAGATAGGTACTAGCATTATAGTTAAAACTGCCAAATTATGATGCAATACAATACGGACTACCAAGACCACCACATTACTTACATGCACGGAAGGTAAGAAACATGTGTGCCTCACATTTAAGGGAACAAGAATACAACACTGACTACACACTAATGCATCACTTCCACGGACTAAAATAGTGTTAGAATCACAGCTGAGTGACATGTTTTAGTAAACAATTGGGAACCATAGCTAATAAACATATCTTAGCTAAGAAGATTACTGCCCATATGATTTGGTGAAGCAGGAGTTTGAGGCTTGTTTCAACCAATAAATAAGAAGGTTAAAATACAAAACAAAAGATCAAACTTGGATGAAAGGATACGCAAAAACTATGGTCAAATACAACCTAACAACGGATCTAAGTTTCAGAACTACCAAGAGCAGGAGAACTAGGGTTAGCCATATTGACACAGCTGGACAGCAGGCACATTGCATAACTATAACTAAGATCATGGTACCAGATTATACAACAAAAAAAAACAGCACGTACATATTTTCATAGTTGACCAGTAAAGTCAATGTAGACAGACTGCAAAGAAGACACTGAATTTTCCAGAGTAAATCTACCAACCTGGGTATTATTCTTGACGCTCATCATGAGCACTGAGAGAGGACCGGTGCTGAACTCCTCTTCTTCCTTCTTTACCTGTTTCAACAAGGACCAAATCACAATTAATTCACGGCACCAGAAATATGAGAGCAACATCGGGGGGAGAGGGATGCAGTAATTTTCAGCTTACATTGGGTTCTTCCGCCATGGGCGCCGAGTGGAACCGTCAATCTGCACATGGATTAAACACGAAGTCAGTAACTATTCGCTCGAATGAAACACAGTTCTCAGATCCATATATAGGGTAACACAAAAAAAAAAAATCTACCAGCCTGCTTGCTCCTACCATTGGCGGGCTAAAAATACTACGTGGCCCGCATGGACCTACACTCAGAAACCCGGAAATTAATTACCTGTGTGGGCAGAGGCGAGTTGGGGCGCCGAGACGGCGGCGGGGCGTCGAGAAGGAAGAACCCTAGCTTGGGCGAACAAGAGGGTTTTTCTGGAGGAAGACGAACTAGCAGCGATTTTACACACTGCCGCTGGGTTGGGCCCGGCCCAGGAACATATCGTTTCGGCCTTGTGCAGTTTGATGCCATAAATTAGCGGATGGGCTGTGATGGATTGGGCCCGGCAAAGAAATATATTATTCGGCCTTGTGCAGCTTTAAAAAAAATTGTGCAGCTCATGGTATTCAAGTTTGTTTCACCTCTCAAAACAACGTTTTGTATTGTTTAACCAAATCAATCATATTTATCTGGGGGGCCTAAATAACATAAATAAAGACAGAAGAAAATTAACTTGAGTACACAGAAGATAAGATGAACCTAGAGCGAAAATGAACTGTTGACAATCTAAAGATGAGTAGCATTATGCGGACGCCTGATTCCTATTATTAATTTACAGCCACCATACAGTGAGTTAATTAAGCTGGACAAACCATGGATTTAACAGAACTGACACAGCAACAAGGATTTACCACACCATATATATAAGACAAAAAAAACATATAGAAGTACCGATACATGGTTCCAACTACACACACAAACACAAAAGGAACATTTTATATCTACTTTACATAGACGCAGCGATGCCATTCAAGACAGGCATCTAAGCAAAACCGCATCACGCCTGATTCGATGATACTCATTCAGTAGTGGGTAGCCCCAAGATAGGGCTGCTGCCGACCATAACCGCCTGACGAAGCGCCGTCGCTCCGATACGGCTGCTGCTGCTGCTGCTGGGGAGCAGGGGCCACTAGTGGGCAAGAGGTAGCAAAGTGGCCGGGCTGATTGCATTTGAAACACAATCTGGGGCCGGTGCGAGGCTGCGAAGAGCCGTGGGAGCTTGCCGTGCTCGCAGCAGGCTGCTGCCTGTACATGCCTGCAGGGCAGTTCTGCGCATAGTGCCCATGTGACCCGCAAGACATGCAGGTCTGCACATTCCCTGTCGCCGCCACTGGAGTGGGCGCCCCGAGACACGAGTTTGCTTGCTGTGCGGACTGGTTCGCGGACTCCCCATACCTTGGACCAGTCATATTGGTGGTGTAGGCACTGTTGGAGGTTGGCACACTTCGTCCAGCACCAGTGTTGCTGAGACCAGCATTATAGGCCATGGCGCCTTGCGCCTCAGAAGGTGAGCCAGTATCATCCTGCAATGCGCCATTGATTACCCCCATAAGGTAATAACTCTCTTTTACTGGATCCAGCTTCTCCGCTTTAATAATGTTGGACTTGACACGCTGCTCATCGTTAAAGGTCTCCTCCTTCACTTTCAGCTTGAATAGAAACTGCTTCCAGCGGACCCCTTGTAAGATCTCAGCAAATCGTTCTGGGTCTTCTTCTCTTATGTTGTAGAGCTCGTGGGCACTGTGGCCAACAATTTCTCTACCAGCCTCTTGGAATGCAGTAGCATAGGTGACCCCAGTGTGGTCCTCGATCTGGCACATCAGCAAGTATCTATACTCGCAATTTGATAAGCTCTTGTCGCATTTGTCACACTGCCATGTCCCATCACCATTATTTATTACCTTTTTGTTGCACCGCCTACCATTCACCTCCTCGGTGCAAGCAGGATAACAAAAATTATCAGTGGTCACATGTGAAATTGCACCTTTAACAGTGATGAAGTCTGCCTTCTCTGATCGCCCAAGATCTTCATCCTTGATCTGAGCCACTGCTTTCCGGACATCAGTCCTGCCCATACTTACCACTGACAAAGAAACACAAGCAGCTGTCTTTCCTTCAGTTGCATACCATTGCCGCAGACTCTCAGCCTCAGGAATGTCTGGGTCTATTTTTAACTGAGTCGAGACGTTTGAGGACACTGATCTACCATTGAATTCACTAACACGGGCACCTTTCAAAGCTAGAACAGGATTCAAACCAGAATCGCACTGCAACTGCAGCTGCTGGCCTTCAGCATCACAGAACTTCCCCCATAAGGTAATTTCTATGCTTCGGCCAGACATGTCTTTCAGTTGAAGAGTTCTTTTCTGGGCTTCCGAGCTATCCTTTCGTAATAATATTGTGGCAGAAGGGCCAACCGATGTCACAATTCCAATCAAGTCCACAATAGCATTTGCCTCAATGTTCTCAATTTCGCTTATCTGCCGGAAATTATACTGCTGCCTAGGGATTTTGCTATCATCAACGACGCAAATTTCGATGGATGTTTTGAAATCCAGAGATATTTCATACTCGTGATTCAAAGGGTTAAACTTCTTCACTGCTGGTTTCACATTCCCTTTAGATATCAGGTACACCTTATCAACCTCAATGAGGTGAAAAAACTGATCAACCTGCGCATTGAAGCATGTTGCACGGATTTCTGTACCATGCTCATCAACGAGATCAAAGGAGAAGAGTTTTCCAGCACCTCTAGCATTGTTGTAGTGCCTGATATCAGTCTTTGTAGTAACCCTAGCCTTGATTGTCCAAGTGTTTTGGTAGGGGTTCAATTGAGCCACTGGGACAAGACGACTTGCATCATTCTTAGAAACAGGAGTTCTATTCATATGCCCGGGAGGTGGTTGCTGATACTGTACAGGTTGGCCGTATGTATTCCCAGGAGCACCACTGCCACCAGCCATGGAAGGAACTGCAAACCTTTGGTTCTGGTGAGAGCTCAGTGAAGGCTGCTGCAAGTTTGACTGCACCATGCCTGCATTCATTGTATTATGTGCTGATGAAGTTGTACCATAAGAGACACCAGATGCCACAGCGGGAACAGATTCTGCTGCACGACCAGTTGGAGGGGCTGCCATACCCTGATAACCACCATAGGATCCACTGTATGGTACATTATTAGCAACTTGCACTGGCCTTGGAGCAACAGAAGATCCCAGCATACCAGAGCCACTGGAATATGTTCCAGTATTAGCTTGAGCAGCATTGGCCGGTAAGTTGGTGCCCTGCTCATTAGGTTGGTTTCTCACCTCATAGGATCCACTGAATGGTACATTAGCAGCAACTTGTGCTGGCCTTGGAGCAGCAGAAGATCCCAGCATACCAGGGCCACTAGAATATGTTCCAGTATTAGCTTGAGCAGCATTGGCCGGTAAGTTGGTGCCCTGCTCATTAGGTTGGTTTCTCATCTCATAGGATCCACCATATGGCACATTATTAGCAACTTGCACTGGCCTTGGAGCAGCAGAAGATCCCAGGATACCAGGGCCGCTGGAATATGTTCCGGTATTAGCTTGAGCAGCATTGGCTGGTAAGTTGGCGCCCTGCTCATTAGGTTGGTTTCTCACCTCATAGGCTTTGGGGTTTCCAATTATGGCGCACTCACTTTGCAGAACATCAAGTTTGATAACAATAATGATCCTGAACAAAAAAAAAATAGGCATGGTCAACTCAACTGATTAAGAGGCCAAAAGGTGTCAAGAAACTAGCATTCAAATAAGATATTCTTCTCTTTAGCAGATGCCTAGTCATGTCTAACAGAAACATATCCTAAGGACTGACTCAAGTCATAGAACAAAAGAGGTTGGGGGAAACAACGATTCTTGAAACATTCATGAAGCAACATTAAACCACTTCAGATCTTAAAATCCAGCATACGCATCACTAGATTCACATTCTATTGATGTATGGTAATTCGTTAGGATTCTATGATTGTGCATTCTTTAGTAACGCCAACAAGAATATACAAGGTTCGGATTTGTCATATCTTGAAAGAGCTACTACTAAGACTCATTCAAATGGTCACACCAGAATGTGTTGTGACAGTTTCAAAGATTTGACATGGATGTGCCTGAAAAAGAGCTTTCCGACCTGCAAGCACTAGCACAAAACTGCAGTACCCTTTAACTGCACTAAGGAACATCATCAGTATAGAAAGTTTATTTATACAGAATAATAGAAACTCTGCATATTTAACCATTGCCTGTCTGATGGTTTTCTTTCATTGGAAAATTGCTAATGACAAAGGCAAAATAACACCAATGTGAATTGTAGGATCAAAGGGGGAAAAGAAGCACATGCAGAGAAGAGTAACAACCTTAACAGAAAAGAATAGAACTGGCTGGACTCCATTGTAGCGAACATAACCTAGCCGAGGCTAATCTAAAGATAGCAGCGGGGAAACAAGACTTCCTTGAGTCTGGACGGAAATGACCATAAACCCTAGTACCACATCGCCCAAATACCATTTTCTACCACCACCGAATCCCAACCTCTCTCCAAGGCGGCCGTATCCGAAATCTCCTACGGAAATGTCGCAAAGTTCGAAACCCTAACGCTTACCGCACGAGTCTAATACTCTGCAGGTTTTTACGTCACCGAACATGGAGCGAATCGTCGTGCGGGAAGCAAACCAAGATTCAACCTTTTCTACTAGTACAAGTATAAAGTAGGCACGCAACAAAACAAACCGAATCTGCGGTTCGAACGAGGGATGGGAGCAGGGAAGCGAGCCGCGGGGCAGGAGGATTATATATGTAACTAATCAATCCTCACCTGCGGAACTGGATGGTGCTGCAGGTGAACTCGTGGAGGTGGATGATGGAGCCCTTCTGGATGGAGCCGTTCCGGACGCGCTCGTTCTCGGCGGTGGCGAGCATGGACTGCATCGTGTGGACGCCGTCGGAGAGCAGCATCCGGAAGCGCTCGTTGGTGGGGTTCTTGACGTTGTTGACCATCCGCACGTCCACCACCTGCAGCACCGGCTGCAGCGTCCCGTTGCCGTCGGCGTGCTCGGAGACCGCCGCCACCGCGCCGGGCGTCAGCTGCGCCGCCATCGCTGGTGAATCTTGCGGCGGAAAGGAGGGGGGAGAATGGGGATGGGGAGGAGGCGACTCGATTTGCGGGGGAGGGAGGGCGACGGAACGGAGCGAGGGTTAGCGGGATTTTTGGGGGGCGGCGGTTCCGCCGAGAGGGAAAACTGAACAGATGGAGGGAGGGAGAGAGAAAAATTTGGACGCGAAAAGACGGAAATGGCCCCCTTTTGTGGGCTGGGCTCTGGAGCCTTATCCTACAGGCCCATGAATCCATGATGCTGTGCCTTTTCTTCGCTGGTGTGTAGAGATGGCAACGGGCAACGGCTACACACGTCACTTCAGGTGTGCCGAAGCCCCAAGAAGCAATATGTACCCGTGACCATGACCAAATAGTAGGATTTAAAATATATATATATATATATGAATATGTCATATATGATTAAAAATGGTAGCAGATAATTATAAGTAGAAAATCAGCAATGATAGCATAGCAAAAAAAAATCAGTAATCATGAATGCATAATATCCGATGAGTAGTCATTTTAACCTACTTTAGAGCAAGTATTATAGAAGGCTACAAGCCAGCTAAATGCTGACGTAGTAGAGAGGAGAAAAGAGAAGTGAATTGTAAGTTTACAACCGGCTTGAGCACAAGAACCAAAAAAAATTGTAAAAAAGACAAATGAGTTGCAAGAGCTCTTACAGCCAGCAAGTCAATTGTATTATAATGCTCTTAACAGTTGAAGAAACGTTTACTTACCTTTTTACCGGATTTCAAGCACCCATCGCTATCCGGGCAATGTCCGGACTTTTTTATATAGCCCAAAGGGCCTTTCGCCCTTTCTAGACAACCGAATGTCTTGTAGCAAATACTAGTATAATTTGTATCTACAGAAATTGTTCTTTTGAAACCTAAGTATCCGATCAGGTTTGTATTTTTAAAGATTTGGTTAACCAATACTTAGGGGGTGTTTGGTTCCACCCCACTAAACTTTAGTCCCTTTTAGTGGCTAAAATGCCAAACATCCCTACTAAAAGGAACTAAAAAGCATGTTTAGTTCCTTTTAGTAGGGGTGTTTGACATTTTAGCCACTAAAAATGACTAAAGTTTAGTGACTAAAGTTTAGTGGGGTGGAACCCAACACCCCCTTAATATTTTGTTTCATCATCACCTCCACCAATGACCTTTGGAGTAAATTCAGACATTCAGTTTCTTCTTCAGTGCCACCATAACTTGTCTGAGCAACAACAGAGATATTACCCGATCAAAAAAAAAAAAAAGAAAACAGAGATATTGCGGCAATATCTACTTGCTTTGGTCTTCCCTCGTTCGAACAAATTTTGCGGCATTGATTTTGCTGTCCTTTTATTTTAAAAATACAAAAACAAGTGAGCTGTCTTTTTCTTTAAATATTTCTTCCTTTCTACTGTATATGTATCGACCTAAACAGGCACACACCAAAAGATAGGCCTCAACACTTCACATGCATGCAGAAGCAAACTAGACACCAAACAAACCGTCGATGGACTGAACAAACATATAAAAACATTCTTCAACAAAAGATGCACTCTTACTAATTATTAAAAAGCATTCGCCCATCAGTTGCTTGCCAACCACAGGTTCCACAATACGGCAAGCTAGCCAAGGACGTAGATTAGGTTTTTCCAGAAACCTCCTGCATATTACTAAGTACTACCTGGAAGGTCCTTGTTTGGTTTTGGTAATTGAGTGACAACTTAGGTGGACTAATATGTGTTTAAAGTGAATTACACAGGTGATTAGTCCACAGGTGATCATGTGTGAGCAACATATGCCATAGAGGAGAAATGGCTTGGAGGATGTTGCAATGCTCATGCATGAAGATGAAGAAGGAGCTTAATGCACATGAAACATAACATGTGATCATGTGGCTAAGATGGTGAAGATCAAGGCAAGACTTGGCTTGATGGACCGGTCGCGAAGGTGAAGGGCAAGTTGAGGCTTTGAAGCTGTTGGTACCGAGTGTCGGGAGGCTTAAGCAAGACTTGGCGCCGAAGGACCGAAGCGATGGTGAAGAGCAAGTGATGTCAAGATCGATGGACCATGGAGGCCATGTGATGATATGAAGTGGATCATATCATTTGAAGATAGGTTGGTGCATGTGTTGCATCAACACCAAAGGAGATGGAATGGAATGCGCAAGGCAAAGGTATATTTGTAGGGCATTTCATTTCACCGGTCATAGGTGTGTAGAGAAGATTATGACCGGGTTTAGGATAGATGGCCGTACTATTAAGAGGAGCAAACTTGTTTGCATATCGGTCATCTAGTGCCACTTGAGCGATCTAACTTTGCGATGTTACTAAGATCGAGTGGCGTGGTGAGAGCAAGTGAAAATCCTTTGAAAATTGTTTGTGAAAATGCTAACACACATGCACATGATGGTGTACACTTGTTGGTGTTAGCACATTTGCAAAGGAGAAATTGTTGGAGTTGGTTTGGATCAACTCGGAGATGAAAATGGAGTTTTCTGTGTGTTGTCGGTGGTACCGACCCTGGGTTGTCGGTGGTACCGCCCATAGGTGCTGCGTGCAGCCTTCTCTGTAATGGGGCGTTTCTGGCCTGGCGGTGGTACCGCTATTACCTCGGTACTACCGCCGGCGGTGGTACCGACCGGATGGTCGGTGGTACCGTGGCCCTGAGGAGTTTCGCGAGGCTCTCTGTAGTTTCTGAAAAAGGCTTGCCGGTAGTACCGCCATTACCTCGGTACTACCGCCCACGGTGGTACCGACGCAAGGTCGGTAGTGGCTGGTTTTTCGCGAGGCTCTCTGTTGTTTTGAAAAACGGCTTGTCGGTAGTACCGCCATTACCTCGGTACTACCGCCCGCGGTGGTACCGACGCAAGGTCGGTAGTGGCTGGTTTTTCGCAGAGCTCTCTGGTCGCGGCGATTTTTGGCCTGGCGGTAGTACCGCCATTACCTCGGTACTACCGGGCCCGGAGGAACCGACCAAGGGTCGGTGCCTCGCCGTAATCAGCGGAAAGTGGGAAAACGGCTAGTTTGACTCTGTCGGTGGTACCGCCCAGGAGGGGTCGGTACTACCGACCAAGCGCAGAAAGGTAGGGTTCGGGCCGCCGCCGCCCCTTCCCTATATATAGTCGTTGTGGTCGGCCCTAGGTTGATGTTGGAGCACTCCAAAGCCTAGGTGGCTTGTGTGGATGTGCTTGGGAGCCTTCTAACTCGCTTGTGCTTGCTAGCGCGCGAATCTATTGCGAGTGAGCGATTCTAGTGCGTTGCTTTGAGAGATTGCATCGAGTGGCACTAGGTGTTCGAGTTGCAAGCCGGTGGTGCTTATTACTCTTGGAGGTTGCCACCTCCTAGACGGCTTGGTGATCGAGTCTCCGTCGTGAAGCCCGCGTGAAGATTGTGCGTGGCTCCGGAGAAAGCTTTGTGAGGGGTATTGTACCTTCCCCGTGGGAGATCACGAAAGGTAACTCTAGTGGATTGCTCGTAGCTTGTGGATCCCCATCTTGTGTTGGTTGTGCGGCACCCTATTGAGGGTTAGGCGTGTGATGCCTATTAGCGCGTGAACCTCCAAGTGGGTGTATCGCTACAACGGGGAGTAGCTTGGTGGCAACCAAGTGAACCTCGGGGAAAAATCACCGTGTCAACATTGTCTACTCTTCTCGGTGGTTTGCAATCTCCTTACACAAGCTTGTATTTACTTTCATACATATTGTGCTTGTGTAGCTATCTTGCTTGTGTAGCATAGAGTTGATCTCATGAGTGACTAGTTGACTTGTAGTCTTGCTAGTCACATTGCTTAGTTTGTGTAGCTAAGTTGAGCTCTCTAATTTGGCTTGTGTAGCCTTGTTATTGAGCATTGCTAGTGAGCTTAGGAGCTTTGTGCTTTGCTTACTAGATTGTGTAGGAGCTCCCCGTGCTTGAAGTATTAGTTGCTTAGGTTTGTGTGACCTTGCATCTAAAATTGGTTAGGTGAGCTCTAGCTAGCCTGGCACCTTATTTGCTTTGTTTAGGATCTTTTATAAGGTGTCATAGAGTATAGGTAGAGGGGTGTAGTCTTGGCTAGACCGATAGTTTTAATTCCGCATTTGTTTCGGTTAGCCGCTCCGATTAAGTTTAAGTTTTAAAAAGGACTATTCACCCCCCCCCTCTAGTCCGCCATCTCGACCCTTCAATTGGTATCGGAGCGAGGTCTCTCATTTGTGGTCTTCACCGACCCGAGAGGATGGCGTCTAGTGGGCTAGATGATGTGTGTGATACACATATTTTTGATGGCACACACTTTGCACAATGGAAACACCATATGCTTGATCATTTTCGTGCAAAGGGGCCAAAGTTTTGGTGGATTATCACTAGTGGTCTCACTCATGTTTTGGACCATAGAAATCTCACCAAAGCTCAAAAGGATCTCTTTGAACTTGATGCAAATGCTTATTGTTATCTAATGGATGCATTGAGTTTTGAGTTGTTTTATAAGATCAACTCCAAAGGGACCGCCCATGAGATGTGGGAATCCATCAAGACCACCTTCGGTGATCCCTCCACGTTTGATGATGGCAAGTTCATAAAGGAGGATGAACCGGTGGCATATGAGGATGTTGAGCAAGACCACAACTCCGTGATTGTGGAAGATTGCTCCACCTCACGTTCAAGTGATGCAATCAATGAAGACACTTCGAGCACACTTGACAAGATGGAAGATGATGCCTCAAGTGATGCAAGTAATGATTCTACTCCAAGCACACTTGATGATGTTGATGGCTCATGCTCGGGCGATGATCGTGATACTACTACAAGCCCATCACCACATTGCTTCATGTCACAAGGTGACACCAAGGTATTCAATGCAAATGTGGTTGATCATGTTGATTCATATGATGAGCTTGTTAGTAGACTTGCTAGCATGACCATGTCTTTAGAAAATGAGAAAAAAAAAACAATGAAATTAGCAAATGAAAACTCATTTCTAAAGAATTCATGTGAAGAACATAAGCGCTTACTTGATGTTCTTAAAGCTTCACATGATGATTTAATTGAAAAGTATGGCTCTCTCATTAAGGAGCTTTCAAAGAAAATTAAAAATAATGAGAGCTCATCACATGGATCAAATGATCAATTGCAAAATGTTGCTAACCCATGTGATGTAGGCAAGAAGAATGTATCCACCTCTTGTGATGATTTAATATCTATGCCATGTTCTTCACAATTAGATGCTTGTTCTACTTCTTTGTCTTGTGAGACTAACCTTTTGAAGGAGAACAATGAGCTCAAACTTGAAGTGAAGAACTTGAGCAACAAGTTAGAGAGGTGGTGTAAATCAAAGGTCACCCATGAGCACATAATGAAGAATCAAAGAAGCTATGGTGACAAGAGTGGCATTGGCTTTAACAAAAGCAGTGTCAAAGGCAAGAGATGGGGCAAGAGAACATATGCAAAAGAAATGAAGAAGCAAGAACAAGAAAAGCTATCTCATTTCATGTGCTATCAATGCCATGAGATGGGACATCTTGCAAAGACTTGTCCCAACAAGAAGAAGCCCCAAGTTCAAATCAAGAACAACCATCATGATGGTGACTTGATGAAGAAGAAGAAAACAAGAAGGGGCGGAAGAGCAAGGCATCCAACTCATATCCAAGATGCCAAGATGATGAGCAAGAATCAAGATGAGAAGAAAGATTTGGCTCACATCAAGTGCTACAAGTGTGGTGATATGGGACACTTTGCCTCGAAGTGTCCTAACAAGCTTGAGAAGAAGGCTCAAGCAACTCATGAGAGGCAAGGCAATGAGAAGCAACAAATGGGCAAAGAAAAGAAGGCTCAATCAAAGAGAAGTTGCTACTCATGCCGGG
This sequence comes from Coix lacryma-jobi var. lacryma-jobi, assembly GCA_009763385.1. Lineage (NCBI taxonomy): Eukaryota > Viridiplantae > Streptophyta > Magnoliopsida > Poales > Poaceae > Coix > Coix lacryma-jobi. The sequence continues at coordinate 158,622,474 of CM019826.1, forward strand.
AAAGGGGACACATGGCTCATTCATGTCCCCTAGGTACCATGGCATTGGAGGCTTGACTCAATTGATTTCATATTATTCATCATGTGATTGATTCAAGTAATGAAGCCTAGTGCTATCCAAACCCAATGCCAAGACAAAAGAAGTGAAGTCCAAGTGCAAAACATACAAGTGCAAAAGATCAAGTTGTGATGTTTGATTGGAATTATTTGAAGGCTTGCAATCTAATTGAGTAGAAGCTTGCTATTTGGATGATCGTGAGCTACTAAGGTATATCTCTAGTTGATCATGTTATTTTAGATGCATATGAGATGATCGAATCGGATATATATGCATATGTTGCTTGCTATAAGATGATTGAATGGATTTGATGCTTAGTGATCAAAATTGAGTTAGTTTGAATGGATATGTTCATAAGACTTCTTTTAGTGAGTGGTTTGAATGGATATATGTCTTGTGTTGATGTTCAAACAAGTTTAGCTCAAGTTTGATTCAAATTGGTAGAGTATAGCTCAATTGCTCAAAGTTGTCAAAAATCTGAAATCTGAGCTAGCTGTGATAATAGCCATGTTTGAATGATCAAATCTATTTGGATTGGCTTGAAATTTGGTACACATGCTCTACACGTGTGATATTAGTCGCTGTGCAAAATTCATGATTATTGGATAAGATGTACCTTGGTTTTGGAGTAGATCTTGTCAACTATTGTGCAGCAGTTTTCAGCATGTAGTACTATGGAAAGAATTGAAATCTGGTAGCAATCTAGAAAGCCCATGAAGCTCAAATTTTTATGGCTGCTAGAACACTTAGAGAGGCACATCTCCACCAAATTTCATAGTCATTAGACTTATATTTTGGGAGATATGTATGTTTCTTTGAGAAGGACAGAATCTGCCAGAAAAGTGACAATTATTGGATTAATCTAGAGTCACTTTGATTGAAAGGCCCTCAAGTTGGAATCATGTTTATAAAGTGGGTGAGGGACCTATGTTTGGTTTTGAGATCAGCTAGAAGTATGGCAAATATGAGTACAAGTTCATGTGATTGGGAAGTGTATTTGGCACACATTTGGTACTCAAATTGAAGATCAAGACCAACATCAAGATGAAGATAAAAGTCAAGTTCTAGTATCAAATTCAAGATCTTTTGGAAAGAAAGAAAAGGACTCAAAGAGGAATTCAAAGTCACATTTCAATAAGAGTTCAAATGGATCAATCAAGCAAAGTCAATTCAATTGAGTATCAAGGATGATTCTTTGGAGAGAGATCACTTCTCCCTTTTGTAGGGGCTTGCCGCCTTTGGTAGGTTAACCAAGTATGATACTTGGAAGGCTAATATGGAAGTGGTGATTCAAAGGATATTTGAGATGCTTAGTTGAAGCAATGAAAGGATTGACCAAGCAAAGCAAGCAACATGCAAGATAGTAAAGCAAATCATGACAATTCAAGTGGTATTCATATGCAAGCTATGTTCAAATGAAGAAGCAAGCCAACCACAACAAGATAATGCACTTAATCATATGAGTGAAGATTTGTTCTATCAATTGGTATATATTGGTCTTCACCATGGACTTCACATTGCTATTTGGAGCTTAATTGGAATCAAATGACTATCCTCTACTCCAAGATAGCAAAGGTATCATTGTAATGTGCATGATCATATTCATCCCTTACTAGTATGCGGTTAGTGCATATAGTACATGCTCAATAGGATCATGCATAACAATTGAAAAGTTTAAATTCATAGCCTACCACTATTGCTTGATTGATTATATGATCTAGTGGTTAGTATGTGAATTTGTTCATGAGCTAGTGAACCCAAGTACTTGATCTAGAAGATGAACATTCAAGTGTCTAATTCAACATGAGTAAGATAACCATTGAAAGATGTGTGAAGAAGCTTACTCTAGAGCAAACCGAGTTAGATATCTTATGCACTATTGCCTAGTTCAAGTCACAAATGAGAAGCTCATGAAGATGACAAGAGTTCAAGAAGAAGATAATAATGCAAATGGATATCAAGTTAAACTTTTTATTCAAAGTGGTATCCTACAAGACTTCAAGTGATCCTCAACTTTAAGTGATCAAATCAAGCAAAGATCCATCACCAACAAAAGCTCAAGCTTATCAAGTGGATGACCCATGCTATGACATAGGGAAGGTGCCCCACCAATTGGTATCAAGGTCAAAGATCCTACACATGGTGTCGTTCCAACACATATGGTGGTGTCCATCAAAATGAAGACTCAAATGTCAACCATCTACCCTAGTGTCACCCTTTGTGAGAAAAGAGCATACCTTTTATGGTCATTGATGACAAAGGGGGAGAAGTTATGGAAAAGATATGTCAATTATGATATGTCAAGGACAAAGAGGGAGAAAAGAAGATGGACAGAGGGAGCAAAAAAAAAAGAAGGTGGACATGGATCAAGAGGGAGCAAGATTGAAGGATCAAAATTCTTGGACAATGAGAGCACACAAGTAGGGGGAGCAAGCTCATGAACTTGGTTGTTGCATTTGATATGTGCATAATCATGTGCTTGCTTGCATTGCATAAGTTTTAAAATTTTATATGCATGCTTGTGTGGTGTATGCTAGTTATAGGATTTAATTGATGAATTGATAACTAGCATGCATAGGTTAATAGCTAGATTTGTGCTTTTAATGCAAAACTAGACCCTTGCTATTAATGTTGATCTCACGGGGTTTTCTAGTTTCTATGATGTCTAGCTACTCTTCGATGCTAAGGATGAATCAAAATGTGGTATGCACGCTTCAAAGGTAAAATTTCATTATGTATACCTTAGCATCACTTAGTAGTGCTAACACTCCCACAAATTTCATATTTATGCATGTGTGCAAGCTTGAAACCAAACCATTTGAGCACACATGTAGGGGGAGTTAACACTACAAAGTCGGGTTGTATGGTGCTTATCCAAATTCTCTTATATGGTCTTAATGTTGGATAAGTAACATAGAACCCAAAGAGCTTAATTTCCATATCTTTGTAGAGTTGTCATCAATTACCAAAAAGGGGGAGATTGAAAGGTCCTTGTTTGGTTTTGGTAATTGAGTGACAACTTAGGTGGACTAATATGTGTTTAAAGTGAATTACACAGGTGATTAGTCCACAGGTGATCATGTGTGAGCAACATATGCCATAGAGGAGAAATGGCTTGGAGGATGTTGCAATGCTCATGCATGAAGATGAAGAAGGAGCTTAATGCACATGAAACATAACATGTGATCATGTGGCTAAGATGGTGAAGATCAAGGCAAGACTTGGCTTGATGGACCGGTCGCGAAGGTGAAGGGCAAGTTGAGGCTTTGAAGCTGTTGGTACCGAGTGTCGGGAGGCTTAAGCAAGACTTGGCGCCGAAGGACCGAAGCGATGGTGAAGAGCAAGTGATGTCAAGATCGATGGACCATGGAGGCCATGTGATGATATGAAGTGGATCATATCATTTGAAGATAGGTTGGTGCATGTGTTGCATCAACACCAAAGGAGATGGAATGGAATGCGCAAGGCAAAGGTATATTTGTAGGGCATTTCATTTCACCGGTCATAGGTGTGTAGAGAAGATTATGACCGGGTTTAGGATAGATGGCCGTACTATTAAGAGGAGCAAACTTGTTTGCATATCGGTCATCTAGTGCCACTTGAGCGATCTAACTTTGCGATGTTACTAAGATCGAGTGGCGTGGTGAGAGCAAGTGAAAATCCTTTGAAAATTGTTTGTGAAAATGCTAACACACATGCACATGATGGTGTACACTTGTTGGTGTTAGCACATTTGCAAAGGAGAAATTGTTGGAGTTGGTTTGGATCAACTCGGAGATGAAAATGGAGTTTTCTGTGTGTTGTCGGTGGTACCGACCCTGGGTTGTCGGTGGTACCGCCCATAGGTGCTGCGTGCAGCCTTCTCTGTAATGGGGCGTTTCTGGCCTGGCGGTGGTACCGCTATTACCTCGGTACTACCGCCGGCGGTGGTACCGACCGGATGGTCGGTGGTACCGTGGCCCTGAGGAGTTTCGCGAGGCTCTCTGTAGTTTCTGAAAAAGGCTTGCCGGTAGTACCGCCATTACCTCGGTACTACCGCCCACGGTGGTACCGACGCAAGGTCGGTAGTGGCTGGTTTTTCGCGAGGCTCTCTGTTGTTTTGAAAAACGGCTTGTCGGTAGTACCGCCATTACCTCGGTACTACCGCCCGCGGTGGTACCGACGCAAGGTCGGTAGTGGCTGGTTTTTCGCAGAGCTCTCTGGTCGCGGCGATTTTTGGCCTGGCGGTAGTACCGCCATTACCTCGGTACTACCGGGCCCGGAGGAACCGACCAAGGGTCGGTGCCTCGCCGTAATCAGCGGAAAGTGGGAAAACGGCTAGTTTGACTCTGTCGGTGGTACCGCCCAGGAGGGGTCGGTACTACCGACCAAGCGCAGAAAGGTAGGGTTCGGGCCGCCGCCGCCCCTTCCCTATATATAGTCGTTGTGGTCGGCCCTAGGTTGATGTTGGAGCACTCCAAAGCCTAGGTGGCTTGTGTGGATGTGCTTGGGAGCCTTCTAACTCGCTTGTGCTTGCTAGCGCGCGAATCTATTGCGAGTGAGCGATTCTAGTGCGTTGCTTTGAGAGATTGCATCGAGTGGCACTAGGTGTTCGAGTTGCAAGCCGGTGGTGCTTATTACTCTTGGAGGTTGCCACCTCCTAGACGGCTTGGTGATCGAGTCTCCGTCGTGAAGCCCGCGTGAAGATTGTGCGTGGCTCCGGAGAAAGCTTTGTGAGGGGTATTGTACCTTCCCCGTGGGAGATCACGAAAGGTAACTCTAGTGGATTGCTCGTAGCTTGTGGATCCCCATCTTGTGTTGGTTGTGCGGCACCCTATTGAGGGTTAGGCGTGTGATGCCTATTAGCGCGTGAACCTCCAAGTGGGTGTATCGCTACAACGGGGAGTAGCTTGGTGGCAACCAAGTGAACCTCGGGGAAAAATCACCGTGTCAACATTGTCTACTCTTCTCGGTGGTTTGCAATCTCCTTACACAAGCTTGTATTTACTTTCATACATATTGTGCTTGTGTAGCTATCTTGCTTGTGTAGCATAGAGTTGATCCCATGAGTGACTAGTTGACTTGTAGTCTTGCTAGTCACATTGCTTAGTTTGTGTAGCTAAGTTGAGCTCTCTAATTTGGCTTGTGTAGCCTTGTTATTGAGCATTGCTAGTGAGCTTAGGAGCTTTGTGCTTTGCTTACTAGATTGTGTAGGAGCTCCCCGTGCTTGAAGTATTAGTTGCTTAGGTTTGTGTGACCTTGCATCTAAAATTGGTTAGGTGAGCTCTAGCTAGCCTGGCACCTTATTTGCTTTGTTTAGGATCTTTTATAAGGTGTCATAGAGTATAGGTAGAGGGGTGTAGTCTTGGCTAGACCGATAGTTTTAATTCCGCATTTGTTTCGGTTAGCCGCTCCGATTAAGTTTAAGTTTTAAAAAGGACTATTCACCCCCCCCCTCTAGTCCGCCATCTCGACCCTTCACTGGTCCGGAGGAACCAGGCACATAGATGGGTACTGTAATAGAACTGTACATGATAAAGTAGGACTCCAGAATACTAAGCAAGAGCAAACTTCATAGAACACTACTTGGTAGAATAGGTTTTTCCAGCAACCACCTGGATGAGCCAAAGTGCCCAAGCTGGTTGCATTTGAAGCACAGTGGGGCTCCCCTCACTGCCGACTGACCCATGAAGCCAAAATTGAAATCATAACCATCGGATGAAGCTGATAGTGGAGTAGGCATCCAGTTCGACTGTGCAAAGCCTGTGGCACCCACATTGCTGGAGGTGTAGCTTGCTCTGTCTAGCTGGAGGTTAGCATGCTCTGCCTAGCTTCCAAATTGGCTGAACTAACATTTGGGGTGCAGGACGAATAATCACTCAGAATGGGGCATGAAACATCCTTCGAAAGGTTGTTGGTCTCTTCCAGCTTCTCGACACCAATGATGGTGCATTTCACATGCTGCTCACCGTTGTAGGTTTCCTCATTGACTCTCAGCTTGAACAGGTATTCACGCCAAAGGACCGACTCCATGATTTTTGTGAATCTAGCGTCATCTTGCTGCATTATCATGAAAAGCACCGGTGCTGTGTGGCCAAATATCGCTTCACCAGCCTCTTGGAATGCAGTGGCGTAAATAGTACCAGTGTGATCCTTGATCTGACAAAGAAGCAAGTACCTGTACTCACAATTTTCAGTGCGCTGATTGCATCTATCACAATACCATGTCCCATCACCATTTGCAGTCACCTTTCTGTAGCATCGCTTACCATTAAGCTCCAAGGTACAAGCTTGATAAAAGAATTTATCAGCCCCCACATGTGAGAGTACAGCCCTGACAGTGATGAAGTCAGGCTTATCTGATCTCCCCAGGTTCTCATCCTTGATCTGTGCAATTGTTTTCAGCACATGGTTCCTGCTCATGATTGATATTCCCCGAGACAAAGTAATGCAAGCAGTATTCTTTCCTTCAGTTATGTACCACTGCTTCAGCCTTTCAGCCACTGGTAAGTCTGGGTTTACTTTTAACTGAGTTGAGCTGATTGTGACCACAGAGCTACCACTGAAATCACTAACACGACCACCTTTGAGGGACAGTACAGGGTTTGAACCCGAATCACACAGCAACTGCAGTTGATGTCCCTCTGCGTCACAGAATTTGCCCCGGAGGATTATTTCCACGCTCCGAAGAGACATGTCTTTCAGTTGAAGAGTTCTTTTCTGGGCTTCGGTGCCATCCTTTCGCGTCACTATGGCAGAAGGACCAATTGACATAACGATCCCAACCAAATCCACAAAAGCACCAATCTCCATGTTCTCAATCTCACTGATTTGTTTGAAATTGTACTGCTGCCTAGGAAAGTTGTTTCCATCATCACAGCATAATTCTACGGATGTTGTGTGATCCACAAATATTTCAAATTCATTATTTAAATGGTTAAACTTCTTTGATGCAGGTCTCAATAACCCTTTAGATATCAGGTACACCTTATCAACCTCAATTAGATCAAAAAACTGATCAGCCTGTGCATTGAAGCATGTTGCACGGATTTCTCCACACTGTCCATCAAGGAGATCAAAGGAGAAGACTTTTCCAGAACCTCTAAAGTTGTTGTAGTGCTTGAGATCAGTCTTTGTAGTAACCCTAGCCTTGATTTTCCATTTAGTTCGGTATGGGCTCAATGCACTGACAGGAGTAATGCAAAGAGGAGACTCATTTTGAGCAACATGGCTTCTATCAATGTACATTGGACTTGAATGCGGATAAGGTGGCATTGTGCTTGCATAAGAATTGCCAGGAGGGCCAAATGCATCACGTGCGACAGCCATCGCAAACCTTTGGCTTTGATGATCGTTCAATGAAAGCTGCTGCATCTTGGCATCTACCGTGCTCTGTCCTGGCATTGAACAAAAGAATTCACTGAATGACAGATTATTCGCAGTAGGTTCTGCCCTTGAAGTAATTGAAGAACCCAACATGCCATGACCAGGAGAACTTGATGAGTTGCTAACAGCATGCTGAGCACCTGACATGAAGTAAGGCCGACCATCGGAACAGGATACACCAATATGTTGAGCATTAGCCTCATAGATTGTGGGACAGCCAAACAGCGTGCACTCAGCTTGCAGTATTTCAAGATGGACAACAATAATGAACCTGAATGAAGAAACCAAGACACATAAGAAAAAATAGTCAGAGAACAACCAAGTTATAGAATTAATCCACAAAACACACCAAGTAGGTTTAGCGGGATATGACATGAGGAATCTTCTTCGTCCATAAAATTACTTACTTCAAGTAATGGACTTAAATTGCAGGATGAATAGAAAAAGAAATCTGAACAGGACCAGCAAGTTAGAGACGCATAATAGTTATAGGGAGGAAACACAGAGCCTGTTCGTGACAAACAAACTTGAGCAGTGAAACAAATAACGGCAGACTATTTGGCTTAAACTGAGAAGTTTGCCTTTTAGTTTAGCATATATAGTCACACAGATATGTCAACAAAAAATCATGAAATTGAATCATAAAAAAAAAAAATGGATGAATGCACCGCATTTGAGTCAGTAATGTACAAGCATATATACATCAGATGCCAGTGGGAACGCAACATAAACAGTTGTGGCCATTTCAGTAACTAACTAAGAAACCCAGAACCACATTGAACCAAATAAAACTGATGATTTCAGTTTCGCTTTTCAAAGTTTGTTGCAGTAAAAGACTAAATTCTCGGCCCGACAGTTTAGTCTGAAACAATGCTGATCATTGCACCTATGGCTTGTACATTTGATGCATCTGATGCATATAGCTGTCCATTGCATGTAAATGGATGTACTTGACACAGATGCAATGCAAAAAGTCAATATGGTTCTGATCAAATGCTGAGCTCTCACTGCAGGTGCGCCAAAACGAAATAATGCATCTAGTAACCACGAAATGCAGTCCTTGTTGGCAGGCCATGCAGCAATGTTTGTGACAAACCAACTAGAGCAGTGAAAAATATTTCACTGAAAGCTGAGAGCTTCACTCTTTATGTACCGTATATATCGACGTACAAATGTGTGAACAAAAAGTTAGTCTGAACTAAAGAAAATTGGGTTGACATGATGGGAAAATGGAATTTGTACCCTCTGATAAGAAAGGAAGAATGGACATACACCCCATCTGAATCAGTAATGTACAAACATATATATCAAATGCAAGTGGAAATGCATCAAAGGCGGTCGTGGACATTTCAGTAATAAACCAAGAAACCCAAACCATGTCGAACCAAATAAACCGATAATTTTAGTTCCACTTTTTTTTTACTCAGTGCAGAGAGCTCCAGAGGCATCGGTTGAGGTGGTTTGGTCATGTCCAAAGGAGACCTCCAGAGGCACCAGTGCATCGTGGAGTTTTAGCCCAAGATTTTCATGTAAGGAGAGGTAGAGGTAGACCGAAATTGACGTGAGGGGAGGCAATAAAGAGAGATCTAAAAAGTTAGGATATACCTAGAGATTTATGTTTAGATAGAAATGCATGGAGAGCAGCTATTGACGTGCCTGAACCGTGTCTAGGGTCTCTTGTTGGGTTTCAACTCTAGCCTACCCCAACTTGTTTGGGACTAAGAGGCTTGGTTGTTGTTGTTGTTGGTTGTTGACTCAGTGCAGAGAGCTCCCGCTCTGTGCGGGGTGTGTGGGGTATAGGGAAGGGTGTTAGAGGCTTACCCTCGCCTATACAACGCGAGGAGACCGCAACTCGAACTCAAACCTTCTGGTCACAGGCCGTAAGACTCTACCGTTTGCACGAGGCCCACCCTACCACTTTTCAAAGTATGGACAAAAAAACCACTTGGTTTGAAACTAAAAGGAAAGGAATTACAGCATGATCTGTTCAGTAAATAGATATTAAGATATGCTATAAAATATAAATACAAAACCTTATGCACATAACCAAGACTATATCACTATAAGAGCAACTGAGCAAAAATCCATTGAGAGGTCACTGGCTGTTTCTCGACTCCCTCCAAAACCACAGCCATAGACTCAAATTAATTAATTTTTTTAAAAAAGTGAATATATTTATATGACCAAAAAATCCAGCGCTTGTTGGCAGGCCATGCAGTGATGATGGATGGATCTGTCACTGCACTGGACAGCGAGAGAACATCAGCCACCCATATGGCCAAGAATGGACGCAACGAAGGGTCGCTGGACGGCAAGGCAAGATTTTTAGTAGCACAACGTTAACAATAAAAGACACAAAATCCTAGGCACTTGTACACACACAGCGGCAGCGCACCAGAAATAATCCAATGTGGATCACGACGGACGCGCTAGGATATAGAATGGAAAGTGGGGTGGAGGGCGGGCGTGAGGAGATGGATCGATCCGTCACCTTTGGTTGCGGTTGCCGATGAAGCCGGGAAAGTAGTCGAGGACGCGGACGACGGTGCCGCGGCGGAGCGCGCCGCGGGCGACGAGGTGGTTGAGGGACGCGTCGAGCATTCCCGGATGCAGGAGCGCGCCGCCGTCGGAGAGCGCGACGAGGTACCGCCCCGCCTCCGCGTCCGCGGCCGGGCCGCCGGCCGTCCGCGGCTCGTCCGCCAGCTGCAGCACCGGGCGCAGCCCGTCCCGCCCCAGCCACATCGCCTCCAACGCCCCCGTCGACAGGGGCACCTCCGTCTCCATCCCTACCCCTCCTCCTCCTCCTCCTCCTCCTCCTCCTCCCATTGTGCAGTAGGGAACGGCGATGCGAGGAACTCGGGGATAGTGGAGACTGGAGACTGCAGAGAGATGAGCAGTTGGTGTTGCAGACTCGTGTAGTAATGGAGTGCGTGCGAGTGGGGCGGCGAAGTGGAAATGAAGAGAATGGGCAGGGAGGGCTTACAAACAAATTTGGTACTGTACCTACGTGAATTGTATTCGTAATTGATTTCAAACTAAGTACAGTACCAAATTTTTTTATATATATAAATAAAACTGTTTTATTTTTTGTTAAAGTTAAAATAGTTTTTTTATTCCTCACTTAACATCGTTAGCTGTCAAAGCTAACAGAAGGCCATAGAGCCAAATAAATTTTGTTTTAAGGTCATATGACCAAACTTGAAAGAAAAAAAAAGATCATATAGCTGAGAGCCGTTTTTTCGAGCGTCATACACGGATCTCCCTAGATAAAAATGCGACCTTTTTCGTTCAACAGAAAAAGTAGAGACGGGGGATCGATATCGACGATTCTTCTTCACCTGACGTGGTCCGGGTGCAGGACGCCGATGAAGCTGAGGAGGCGGACGACGGAGCCGCGGCGGAGGTGGTCGCCGCCGCTGGCGAGGTGGTTGGGGTCAGGCCCAGGGGCGAGCGTTGCGTGCTGCGAGTGGACGCCGTCGGAGAGCAGGAGGCGGTACTGCTGCTGGTGCTGGTACCGCGCCAGCAGCGACGGGCGGAGGACGACGCCGTCGGGCACGTGCCTCACGTCCGCCACCTGCAGCACCGGGTGCCACCCCGCCGCGGTCGGCGGCTCACTCCACAGCACCGGCACGGCCCCCTGCGACAGGTCGGCCTCCAGCCCCTCCCCCCATGTCGATGTCCCCCGGAGCTGGAACGGAGGTCGCAGGAGCAGGAGGATGTGTTTGTCAGGTCAGGCCCTACTGTCTCCTCTCCTGTGACAGCACAAAGACGAGGCGGTGTCGCGGATCCCGAGGCGGCGTGGTGCGGCCTGTGGACGGTGGAGATGGGGACTTGGGACTAGGGCCAGCCGGCCAGGGAGAGCACGCGTGCCGGTTGCCTGTGATGGAAGACACGCAGTGACCAAAATGACCCTGTTATTGGTAGAGCAATATTGCTGTTGCCATCTCTAGAAGTGGATGGTCTTGTTTCCTTGAATTTATAGGGAGCATTTATGAGTTCTACTCTCTCCGTCTCTAAATACGGGTGAAATTCGTGTTTCCCTCACAGACACGCTTTCCGGACGACACTTAAAAAGGGACGGAGGAAGTATTTATTAGCTATATGACTTTATTGGCTAAGACTTATCGTAGTTGTGGCTGATTTATAAATCTAATTAAAAATAGAGCTGATTCTGACTGAATAGCTCAAACAAATAGAACCTATGGTATAATGTTTTTCTATACATCAACTGTAAGCTATATTGTTCAATAAGTAATGTCCAACATTTTATTACTTCCTCCGTCTGAAATTATAAGTCATTCCAAAAAAATTTAAGGAGTCAAAATTTTCTAAGTTTAACTAAATTTATATAATAAGATAATAATATTTATAATACCTACTAAGTATCGTTATATTCTTTATTGGTTATATTTTTATAATATACCTATTTCATGTTATAATATACCGCCACATGAAAGCGATTTCTTCTTCGGTTTTGTCGTGCCAACCTTAGAGTACGATAGTCTTGGATTTTTCTTAGAGTACGCTAGTTTTAGATTTTCTATTAACTTAGTACTTGATTTAATTATATATGTCTACAACGTGATTATTATAATACTAGCAACTATATCAAAGATTTAGAGCAGATTAGTACGTACGACAAAAAGGTTGAACTACGAGATCACCCGTACAAGGATTTGGAAGTAGACCTAAATTTTCATGATTAATATTTACAGATATACTAGAATTATGAACCTGTTTAGGACTTTCCATACATGCTTGAAACATTTTATGGTGAAGTAGTGATTTTGCTATCTTTGCTTGCTTTAGTGTCAGACACAATCTTGTTTTTATTTCTAGGATTTGTGTGAGAATATTGACAATAAGCTTGTATTTATAGGAATTTAACTCTGGAATGGGAAATTGCATAATTTTAAGATAGCATATACAGTACCATATTTTTTCTAATTAATTCAGCAGTCAATGCTTATAAAAATACAATGTCATTTGTTGATGAACAAGGGCATAATATAAATATAAACAACTTGTGCGTGTTGCAAATACAAACTAATGCTATATTTAGATGCATCCTATATTTTTTTTATATCACATCAAATATTACAGTACTAATTTAGTCTATTATAAAAATAGATTAATTATAAAACTAACTACACCACCGCATAATACTTAACGAGACCTATTAAGCCTAGTTAATATGTTTTTAAGTACATGTTTAATGTAGCACCACATTGCCGAATCATGAACTAATTAGACTCAATAGTTTCATCTCGCGAAGTAGATTTTAACTAACAAAATAGTTTTATAATTAGTCTATATTTAATACTCCATGTATGTGCTCTAATATTCAATGTGATAGATGATTTTTTTTCTAGAATACACCTAAATAAAGAGGGACTAAGACATAATGAGACAATGACATGAGTATCATATATGGAGGCAGATCGGTGGTATTTGATCAAGCAATTAGTGGGCACGATACCTCTCACATCCACGTAATCGTGAGATGGAATCAAATCAAATAAAAAAAATTAAAATCTGTACGGCAGCCGGCAGGGGGCTAATATAAATATTATATTTTTTTATTGGCCGCTAAACCTTACGTATCCGCCGCCGCTAAACCTGGCCGTTTAGGGCAGGTCGCCGCCGCTAAACCTGGCCGTTTAGGGCAGGTCGCCGCCGCCGCCGCTCGCCCGGCCGCCCAGAGCCGCGCTCTTGGCCGCCGCCGCCACCGTCTCCATCAAAGCATTTCCTCTCCGCCCATACCCACATGGCCGCCGCCGATCGTGTCCTCCACTTCCTCCGCGGGCCAACAGGTTCTCCGGCCGCCGCCGCTGCCCCCGCCCACGCGGCTCGCCGGGGTCTTCTTCCACAGCCGCGTGGCCTCCACTTCCGGCAGGGTCCTGCGGGGACGCGGCGCGCGTCCGTGTCCTGCCGCAGCTCCAGCACCAGCCGCTCTGGCGGGGAGGAGAGACTGACGTACAAGGATGCCGGCGTGGACGTCAACGCCGGCAACGAGCTTGTGCGCCGCATCGCCAGGATGACACCCGGGATTGGCGGCTTCAGCGGTCTCTTCCCCTTGGGTAATGCACCGACATCACTGCACCTTTTTTTTTTTCTGGGGTTAAAGAAACAGCCTTTTTTCTGAGGACTGAAGAATGGTTTTGGTGATGACTGAAGACCTTGTTGGGTGATTAGGTGTAAGTTAATTATCATTTTTAGGATTTTAGCTGGTGAACGCTGCAAGTTTAATGTTATTGTTTGCTCGAGATATGTCAGTTCGACAATTGTAGGATAAGCCTGCACCGTTTACTTGGATGGCTTATTTGCTTATTATGCTCACTCCTCCCTCGATGCAGAGATATATGCAGTATCAATTCTGTGATCCTTCTCCTTCCTTGTGCTGCACTATCTGAATTTTGCATTCGTGTTGCTTTGTCCGAATAGGGGACCATTTCCTTGCTGCTAGCGTTGACGGAGTGGGGACAAAGCTGAAGCTTGCTTTCGAAACTGGTATTCATGATACAGTTGGCATCGACCTGGTATGGGATCAGTCGCGATGTATGCTGTTTTCCTTGTCCCTGTGGCAAGTTTACTGATTATAGATCACCGTGACAGGTGGCAATGAGCGTCAATGACATCATAACTTCAGGTGCAAAACCGCTGTTCTTTCTAGATTACTATGCAACGAGCAAGCTTGATGTTGATGCTGCAGAGAAGGTACTGACACTTTATTAAATAAAAATTCTGCCCTTTCATACTTATTTTCTTTGTCTTTGGCTCATGGAACATTTTGATTATGCTCATAAGCACATCATAAATTATGCAGGTTATCAAGGGGATTAAGGTTGGGTGCCAACTATCAGGTTGTCCTGAATACGAAAAGGAAAAAAAGCTACCAGATTTTGCTCTCCTAGGAGGGGAGGTATGATTTTCTGGATTAAATTACTACGACTTAGCAATTCAACCCTGCGGCATTGTTGTAATATTGTTGTCACAGACTCACACGAGCTGTATATGAACGGATCACAGTCAGACTGTCTTCGATTGCTGCATATTTATTATCTTGTTTACGTGATTATTATCTGCATTCTTTGGGATGACTCGCTTTACTAAGAAGCAGAAATTTTAATGTTTGTGCTTCCTACCTGATTAACATAGGATCAGTGTAACAATTTTTGATGCATTACATATGTATTACTTTTTATGAAAAGACAAACAGCTGAACTGATTATTTAACAATTGATCATTACAGACAGCGGAAATGCCTGGTTTCTATGCAGAGGGTGAATATGATCTAAGTGGTTTTGCTGTGGGTATTGTGGAAAAGGATAAAGTCATTGATGGAAAAAACATTGTTGAGGGAGATGTCCTTATAGGTCTGCCTTCCAGTGGGGTTCATTCTAACGGATTCTCTCTTGTTAGAAGGTATAAGTACACCTTTTTGAATTCCACTTGTTTCAAATCTGTAATATATCTTTGGATTTATGAATTTATCTATATTCTTTTATCTCTTCGTATTGTTGAACATCATATCTTGTTAATGATGGTTGAGAATCCTAAATTTTCAAGAGTACTGGAGAAAAGCGGACTTTCCTTGAGTGACCAGCTCCCAAGAAAAGATGGCATAACAACTACTGTTGGTGAAGCTCTAATGGCTCCAACTGTTATCTATGTTAAGCAGGTTGGGTTTGCTTACTATACCTCATGTTTCCTTCAGAATTTTACTGATGAACTTTTAATCTAAATTGTTGAAATGAAAAAAAGGTGCTTGAGATTATTAGCAAGGGTGGTGTGAAAGGACTAGCCCACATTACTGGTGGTGGTTTTACTCACAATATTCCAAGAGTATTTCCTTCTGGACTCGGGGCAAGAATTTTTACTGGGTCATTGGAAGTGCCTCCTGTCTTCAACTGGCTTCAACAGGCAAGAACAAATGATCCACGAGATCCAACTACGATTTTCAGGATCTGCATGCTCTGTATATATGCTCTCTGACTAGAACTAGAGACCTTTTAACAAATTACCATTATGTATTTTGCAGGCTGGAAACATTGATGATGCAGAGATGCGGCAAACATTCAATATGGGCATCGGAATGGTTCTTGTGGTAGGAAGGGACTCAGCAGACAGAATTATTGAAGACACCCATGGAACAAATCATGCTTATCGCATTGGAGAGGTGATCCAGGGTGAAGGGGTTCAGTACGTCTGACCCTTTTATTATGGCTTGAGTCTTTTATTATTATTATTATTAAAGGTTTGGCTTGAGTCTTGTTGGTCGGCTGGCCAAAGCAGCACAGTTTCTGTAACAACATAATGTTTGAGTGGTTCCACGACTTGCCTCTAAACGGCTGATACTGTCATTTGTGGTTTGGATCAAAACTGCTACTAGCCACTAATAACAGTTGCCATATCAGAGCTTGCTTGTCTTTTGCACCGTGGGAGCATCAACAATTGTGGTTACAAATCCAAATTCGCAAGGAGTACATTTATATTTGAATCCATAAGGACATTGAGTTTACAATTTGCATCCTAGATTGCAGTAGGTGGTTACAAATTGAAATTATGGGAATGAAGCATATATCAGTTATTAGTCTTAGTCGCTCGTGTTGATTTGGATTGACTTTTTTAAAATTCTTAGCCAATCGTTGCAAGTGTAATGTTAGGTATGTGTTGATCTTAATGAAGAATTGTATATAAAAAACACATTCCACACACATATATGTGCATAGCTAAACAACTGAACCTTGTAATCGATGGCAGAGCACCTTTTTTTTGGAATGAATATGGCAGAGCACCTGACTATATATGTTGGATAAGTAATAACAGATCTGTGAACGGTGAAACTTTCAGAAGCAGTCTGCAAGACCTTGTGATTTTTCTGGTGCAGACACTGTAAACTGCAGCATTCACCACCAAAAAAGAGTTTTGGTTCACGAATTAAGGCCAAAATCCGGATCAAAATGGAACATTTTTTTCCTTCAGTTCCAGAAAAGTATAGGTGATTCAGGGAGCCGGCGAGCATGCTGGAGCTGAGGCCGGTACCGACCCTGCTGAATCAGCATCAATGATCTAACTAGTTCACACATCAAGCAGCGTCCTGCATCCATACATACACAAACACAAGACAAGGAAGCACAAATAAATAGCAGAATCGTTGCATTACACTAAACGGAGGCCTTGCAAGAAAGTCATTTTCCATTAGAGGACTTAACATGACATCAGTTATCAGGTAATCCATGGCTCCAAGGAGAACTTGACACCTGAGTAGAATACTAGCCAACACATTGTCCTAAGGATACACACGAGTGTAATACATGATACAGACTGGATTGTTCATGCAACTAGTGCACATTGGGTTTCAGACACCGTACCCTGCACATTCAGAGAGATTCAGCCCTGCACATTCAGAGATTCAACCTTGACAATGGTGAACATTGGAAGGGTTTCACTTTCATCACTGAATGCCTCCCGGTTCAGTTTTACGTGGACCAGATATTCAGAATGCTGAACATCCATTACGATCTGGTTGTACTGGGCATGATCTTGCTTTTCATATCTCATTAAGTAGAGCTCCCTTGCTGTCTGACCAAATATCTTCTCCCCAACCTCTTGCGAGGTAGTAGCATAAATATCACCTGTCGAATCCACTAGCTGAGCTAAGATCATGTACCTATAATCACAGGCTACGAAGGTCATGTTGCATCCGTCGCAGTGCCACAACCCGTATCCATTGATACTGACTGCCCCGCTGCACTGATTACCATTACTCACCACCAACGGGCATGCTGCATAACACAAATCCTCGGTGTTCATAACTGAGAGAGCAGCTTTTACAGTGAACAACTCTGGCTTGACCAGGTATCCCAAGGAATTTCTGATTTCTGCAACCGTTTTCCAAGGAGTTTCTGCTAGCATGCCTTGGTTAACAAAGGTTGTGCCTGAACACTGCTCCTCCTTGAGCACATTTTTCATCTCAAAGGGTTTACAGTTTGCAATTATTTCATGCTCACTTTGCAGAATATCAAGTTTGATAGCGATAATGAACCTGAATAAAAGACAAATGCATGCGTGGTGAGTTCAACTGTTAAGTATAAGCCATGAAAAGGTATAAACAAACAAATGTTCAGATATACACTATAATCCTCTCATTTTAAAAGATGCCTATAGTCAGCTCTACCAGAATAGGTGTTTAGATGAATTAATAACTCAAAGTCATAGAACCAAAGTCAGGAAAACAAGGATTCGTGGACATAATCTGGAAATAACAGCGATCCGCTTCAGATCTTGAAATAATTCATCCTATCAGTATGATCGCGTTCTACTGCTAAGATAGTACTTTGTTAAATATAAAATTCTATAATTATTGTGCATACTTAGCAACAGCTACAGGAATATACGCAAGGCGGTTCAGACATGTTTAAATAAATTTTAGAAAACCTACTAGTACGATCGACTCATTAGAATGCTGATGACAACAGCATGTGCTGTGACATGTTTCACAATACATTTTTTTTTATCTCACAAGAAATACATTTGGCTGCAAGCCTGCAACCTAATTATATTAGAGTAGACTCAACTGTAAAGGATTAATGCACGGCAAGATTAAATCCTCACCTGCGGTTCACGATGGTGTTGCAGTTGAACTCGCGGAGGCGGATGATGGAGCCCTTCCGGACGGAGCCGTCCCGGACGCGCGGGTTCTCGCCGGTGGCGAGCAGGGACTGCAGCGTGTGGACTCCGTCGGAGAGCACCAGCCGGAAGCGCGAGGCGGCGGGGTTCTTGGCATCATCGTTGTTAGTGGCCAGCCGCACGTCCACCACCTGCATCACCGGCTGCAGCGTCCCCGTGCCGTCGGCGTGGTCAGCGATCGCCGCCACCGCTCCGGGTGTCAGCTGCTGCGCAGCCGCCGCCATCGTTCTCAGGATCGCAACCGGAATACCGGATCGAAGCTTTGTGGGGAGACAGATTAAATCCGAGTTGATTTGGGCTGCACAGGGGTTTGTCAGCGGAATTTGGGTTTCTTTTTTTTTAAAAAAACGATGGGGGGTGGGGGTGTGGGGGTTGGGGGGGGGGGGGGGCTTCCCCACCTACATTTCATTATAAAAGAAAGCTCTGCCAAGAGCAGAGTTACACAGAGTCAATACAAGCTTGGAAGTAATTGCGCCGGGCGTTCAAGCTAGTTACATCAATGTTGTCGCTAAGTCGTTTACGCCAAGTCATAAGATCATCACAAATTTTGCGAATAATGGATCGTGGGGTTGGGTCTTCACTTCCGAAGACTGCGTCGTTCCGGGCTTCCCATAGGCGCCAAAGAGTCGTTTGTAGGATGAACGGCGAGTGTGACTTCCAGGTTCGGTGGTAGATGAGCTTTCCAAACTTCTGGATCTGAGACAGTAGAGATGTGAGATGTCAGAGAGCCCCAACTTCATCCAGACTGCGGCACTTTTGTGGCCATTGAAGAAGACATGCTGCATGTCCTCTGTATCCATGGAGCAACGTTCGCACATGCTGTCTTGAAGGATTTGGGGTTCTAAGCATCTCCAGAACCCAAATCTCGGCCCTACATATACTCAAGGCTCCAAATCGAATCCCATATGGCCCAGAGCTTTTTCCCTATTTTTAAGTGTTTTATTTCTTATTATTATGGACCAGCTCAAGTTGTAGCCATATTTTTATTTATATTCTGATGATGACTACTCCCTTCATCTCTTTTTATCTGTCGTTTCCGGTTTTCGTGTCACGAGTTTAACTTGATTTGTAGCAAATGCATACAACATTTGTATCTCCAAATAATTTTGTTAAAACTAGATTTAAAGATTTTTTCAATGATATTAATTATGTATGATAAATATTAATACTTTTTAATATATATTTAGTTAAAGATGTTTCTCGGGAAGCGAAAACGATAGTTATTTAGTGACGGAGGGAGTAGTTACTACTTACTACAGTAGGAAGTAGGGGTGCAAATGGTATGAATATTTTTTCATCGTATCCGTTCAAGGAGTTAAGCGTGTATTTGTCTATATCCGAGTCCGATAGCGTATACGTATCCAAATACTCAAATCAAGTATTTATAATGTCATCATCCTACTAAAATAAATAATTTTGTGAGACGGTGTCAAACGTTAACCGAGATGGGTATAAAATTTGAAATGACCACAGAGACGATCAGTTTTATGTACCGAGATGGTACAACCAATTTACGGTGATGATAAAAAAAAATCACCTCCTAAACTTTATTAGTGGATCTCCAAAATAGATCTATTTTCAAAGACGGTCCTCGTAGGAGGCTCGTCTCAGTGAAAAGGTCTATAGCTCAGTCGACCGATTAACATAACTTACGGTTTTTCACTCTTACTTTTGTCCCTCGGATATAATCGCACACCTTCCCAACCGTGTTCGTCGAGTCACCCTCTCTCTAATCTCCATCCCTTCCTCCACACTCTCTCCCCCTCGCATCTCCCCAACAAGTGCAGGTGGCGGTGCCCCTCCCCTAACCGAGTAGGCGGCGGCGCCCTCTTGCACCCTCTTCCCCACCCAAACGACGTCTCTCTTCCTTAGTTTTGGCAGGTAGTGGCAAATTGGATCCAGGCAGATCCCCATGGTGCATCTTCGAGCAGACTTTGTGACGATGATGAAGGCACCCTCGTCCACCAGGCGGTGACAAGGTGGGTGGCGGCTTCCGACAATGACAATGGCCTATCTATTTTTAAACAAGACTCCAATGGGTATCTAGAAAAAGCTATTAAAGAGCCATGTATTGCAACGAGATTAAAAGCTATTAAATGTTCACAACAAATAAAGATAGAAAATCTATACCTAATAATAAAGAGAACTCATCTTCAACCTCTATCTAATATATATATATATATAATACCATATTTTCACACTTTTATCTATTTATTTACTTTGTCTTGCCAACCTAAAGTTGAGACTTGAGAGTGTTGCCTTGTGACCCCAGAGCCCGTATCTTTTCGTCTTAGCTATTAATGAGTTGTCCATTACCTTGCAACAAAAGTTAAACACCTCTAATCTACATGGAATTTCTCTTGGTCCAAATTTCCCACCAATTCACTCACTACTTTTTGCAGATGATCTCATACTTTGTGGGACAACAACACAACACGACGCAACTATAATTACCAACATCCTCAATGAATTCTGCAATAGATCACGTCAGACTCCAAATCTACAGAAATCAGTCATCCTATTTAGTAAAAATGTTGATACTCAAACAAAAAATAATAAAACCATCTTCCTGTCCAAGACCTCCAACCCCACACTATACATCTTGGTCACCCTATTATCTTCTGTCACAGTGATCGAAACAAAGCTTATGATTTTATTATTAATAAATTTAGAAGCAAGCTCACCACTATAAGAGCAAACAAATTAAATCGTGCCGGTAGACTTACTTATATACAATTTGTCCTAGCTTCCATCCCTATTACTATATGTCCAATGTTCTGTTCTCCAAGAACTTTTGGACAAAATCACAACTATCATCCGAAGATTCTGGTGTACATGTATTCAGGACGACAACCAAAGCTCCCCAATTGCTTTTCAGATCGTGGACAAACATCTACCGAAGTAAGGAAAACAGAGGGTTAAGCATTAGGGACCTTCACACGGTTAATAAAAGTCTCCTCATCCACGCTGCTTATAACATAGTTACTAACAAAAATCCTTTTCTATCCTCAATCATAAAGGCAAAATATTTTATAAATGACTCCTTTTGGACAACTAACTCTAATGGTCCGAGGTCTATCCTTTGGTCCTCTATTATGCAGGTCAGAAAGGAGTTAGCCTATAGCACCATTTATCAACTCCATGCTCTATCTAGGATCATATTCATGACCATCTTTTATTGCCAGTCACCACTATTCCACTACCTGCAACTGTTTCTGATCTCTGGATTCCAAACTGAAGATAGTGGAATCATAATTTAATATCTAACACTTTTGATTCTCATGCATTCTAGGAAATCTGCTCCACCAGACCGGTCCATAGTTCCACACATGATGTTCTTAAATGGCAGTCGACAAAAAACAGCAAATGCACTACCAAAGCTATTTACAGGCAGCTGTCGCTGCAGAATGAGGTACTCTTTCCCCCTTCAGGCTCCAGAAGCATCACGCCGCAAGCTCAGCAACTTCTGCGCACAGAATGTGGAACATTAAAAATATACCTCCTCTCATCCAAACCTTCATTTGGAGACTGACCCGTCGAGCCATCCCCATGGTGCAACGCCTTGCAAAATATACAACTCACATAAATGGTCATTGTTGTGCTTGTGGAATGGCAGAAAATGAGGCTCATCTTTTCTTCAATTATAATCTTCCCCACCAGGTTTGGTCCTCAACTAACCCTCCCATTACAACTAACTAATATCCCTTAAGGGAATGATGGAGTGCAGCAAATCCTGACTACTATTATTACACCCACCACAAATGATGCAAGTTTCACTAAAATTCCTTTTTATCTAGGGTATATTTGGAAAGCCATAAATGGTCTTCATTTTCAAGGACAAGCTTGGTCTATTTTTCAGGTATACCATGCAGTTGCAGCACACATGGACCTAGCCACAACACGATTCTATCAAAGGGGACTTCAATCCCTACACTCCATCAAGCATCAACATCACCTGTTATTTCAAATGGTACAGTAACCTCTCACCAAACTAATGCAGGAATTAGTCAGATGGACAGTGCTTCATCCCATCAACCGGACAACTTCCTGAATAACCCACCAGCTTTACTTCCTGGAACCCGATGCTTTGTAGATGCCTGCATCTTGCTTGACCAACCACAACAGCAAATGTCCAGACATGCAAGTATAAGTGCCACCGGATCACCAAGAGTTGGTCGACATAACGGGAAGTAGTGTGTCAGCAAGCACGTGAACCTCGAAATAAATTGGTGTGTCCCGTCTGCTTGATTGTGATTGCTTCATCATCTTGGTGATTGGTTTTCATCCGGTATTCTCGGTGATTGGCTCTACTCATGTGGTTTACAGCTATGGTTGGTTCTTCAAGGCGATCCAAAGACTCGGTGAAACCACTCCTCTCTAGCTTTTTGTTCCTTATATTTACATTCGAAGTTGAGCTAGTTACTTTGTGTATATTCATTGTGCAAGTAATCTTGAGCTTCATTTCTTGTGTAGTTTGATTACTTATTTATTCTCTTCCATTAATTATTTTTGTGTAGCCATAATTATTTGTGTGACATAAAAATATTAGGTAGAATTATGGGTAGGTGGCTTGCAACACACACTCTAGGCTAGTGCAAAAAGCTTCGCTATTTGTATTGCTAATTAGTTTGCCTAAGTGTTTTATAGATTTTTAATTAGGTTATTCACCCCCCTCTAGCCAATTCAGACCTTTCACCCTCCCATCCATCTCGTTGTGGTAGTTCGAACTTGACTGGCGAACACGCGGACATCGAGTAGATGTGCAGTAGGTGCCGTCGTAGGCTTGGACGGGCGGGCATAGTAGGCGTGGGGCAGACGGGCAGGCGCAACAGGACTGCAGGAGCGAGCAAGCGCAACAACTTGGATAGGCGACGGGACAAATGCGAGCACCCGAACAGGTGTTAGCATTCGGACGTCCGAACGCTAGTTATACTGATCTTTTATGCCTCGTCTCATTACTTTACTTTTATTCATTGTCTCATTATTTTACTTTTGCCTTTTGTTTGTCCCGTGGGGCAAGCCTACCTCATGGTCATGGAGTTGAAGGTTGGCGAACATCTAGGCATGGGCTGAGCTGACTTTTCCTAATCCATTTTTTTTGTGAAAGTCTGTTTTTCTTTCTTATTAAGCTTTAAAATCGGATAAAACACCTCACTCCACTTTTGAAACAGTTTGTTTTACCTACAGTGATGAAGGTTTTTCTTTTTATTTTAATTTCTATTGAATCTTTAAAAAATCATAGTAAATCACAAAGAAATCATAAAAATAAAAAACTAATTTTGTTGGACTCTACATGAGTAGAGATCTACACAGTGAATAATATAATATATTTTAGTACAAAGTTTTTGTACAACTTTATATCTATGTTTTTTTTGTAATTTAAAAAAAAATTATAACTAAGTTATAACTAATCTAATTAATTCTATACAAAAATACGCTTTTTCTGTAATTAACTGGAATAATTTATAGCGGCAATTTTATAGTCGAATTATAATGATATTTTTTATGGTAGACTAATTATTGTATGCTTGAGTTGTAGAAATTTTATACTCATTGAATCATGTATAACTTAGTTATAAATTTTATTAGTTACAGAAAGTATGGATCTAAAGGCACAATAAAAACTTTGTACTAAAATATATCATATTATATGTTTACTGTGTAGATCTACTCAGGTGAAGTCCAATAAAATTGGGTTTTCTATGTTATGTTTTTTTTCTGTGATTCAATGAAAATAAATTTTAAAAAAGAAAAAAAATCATCATCACCGTAGCAAACCACCGTCCAAAAAACGTTTGTAACTGGTGCAGGAAGATAAAATGTATTATTTTAAAAATTGAGGGAACGATTTTTCTTTTGTTTTGAAGTTTAAGGAGGAAAAAACAGATTTTTTTTTTCCCAAAAAGCTGAAGAGTAAAAGTGGGCTTTTTCCTTAATAGAAATCTGGACCAGGCCGTTCTTTCACCGACCAGCCCAGAGCCCAGAACCCAGGCCGTTCTCTATATACAGGTATAATGGTCATGGTTGCGGTGGATCGGATCGATCGAATTGATTTCCCCCGACTCACGAAACCCTAGCTTCACCTTCCATCCCCGTCGGCGGCGGCGAATCGAATCGATGGATGCCGCGCGCTCGAAACCTTCAGACGAGGTCGAGTCTGAGCGAACGGCAAGGGCGTTGAGGGTGAGGGAAATGGCGCGCGAGATCTTGGCGGAGGCGCTGGATGATGACGATGATGAGGATGAGGATTATGACGACGACGAGGAGGACGACGACGATGTTGTTGTTAAGGTGGATGAGAAGGAGGAGGAGTGGTGGCAGAGGCTTAAGCAGCTGCAGATTCAGTACGGCCCGGAGCTTGCCGCTCGTGATTTGGAAGCCAAGCAGCGCATCCTCGACTTCGATCCCAAGCAGGGGGGCGTCTACTACACCCGACTCCACCTTGTCTATGACCTGCCCTCATTCGACCTCGACGAGGAGTGTGAGTAATCCGCCCCCCCCCCCCCCCCCCCCCCCCCCCTTGGCTCTTGCCATGCTCTGCATCCCGGCCGTCCCCTAATTGCATTATGTGTTTTTAGGACTGTTAGCTTGCTCGCTGATTCGAATTCGATCATTGCTTTGGTAGGTTCAGTTACTCGATCTGTGCTATGTCATTGCAACCCCAGTTCTAGTTCTAGTTTTTAACAGGCTAAATCATGCCATTTCCTTAGAATCGACTTTAACTATGTTTCAAATCGTCATGTATATTATGAAGTGTGCCTACGATTCATGTTTGGCTAAGTTTATTGCCAGAATTTAAACTCCCAGAGATGCCGAAATGTGCACTGAAAGTTTAATAGGCATTTGTGCTTTGATTGAATAGCAAAAAGAAAAGAAAATCCCTTTAGGAGCCTTGGGTGATGATTCTGCGATCCTGTGGGGAAATAGATAGAACCAATAAAAAGGAGAAGAGAAATTGCAGGGTATTAGGAGCCTTGGGTGTCTTTTCCGTAGTGAAAAAAATTGGTGTCGACTTGGATCATTAACTGATCACTGCTGTTGGAAGTGGTATGGTGAAACCACCCAACTAGAAGGCTATAACTGACCACTTCTTTTTATGTTCCCATAATGTGAGCAAATACCACAGCATGCTGTCAGTTACTGATGTCATAGACGTCTGATCAAAGGGGGTCATAGGTTAGTCAGCCCTCGATCTAAAGGCACATAATTACACCCGACTCCACCGCGTCTATGACCTCTCCTCATTCGACCTCGACGAGGAGTGTGAGTAATCCGTGCCCTCCTGCCATGCTCTGCGTCCCTCTTACCAAAAAGAAAAGGAAATCCCTCAGCCTTCTAGCTTTTTTTTTTAATTATTAAGAGCATTGCGTGACGATTCTGCAGTCCTGTGGGAGGAAAAGAACAAAAAAAAAAAGAAAAAGAAAAAAAATTGCGAGCATTAGGCCCTGAAGAAACTATTAATTTCAAGGTCAAGTAATGAAAAACTTGCTATTTGCTTAAATACACGATACATGTCAGATGTCACCGATGCCCGTGGAACATTTATGCATTTGCAGTCACTCCACAAGAGCGTAGTCTCTTTCTTTGTCTGTCAATGGTTGGACACAGCCAATGAACTACACTACTGATATTCCACCATCTGGTGTTGACTCTGATCATTCCCACTGATCACTGTTGTTTGAAGTGGTATGGAGAAACCGCCCAACTAAATGCTGTAGCCACCTGTTTCTCTATTCCATAATGTGTGCAAATGCCATAGCATGTCATCTTCAGTTACTAATGCCTTTGGTGTCCAACCAAAGGGGGTCACAAGTTAATCAGCCCTCGATGTAAAGGCACATCACTATCTTTTTTCTATTGTAAAAGGCATATAACCTTTGCTTTTTTCCCCCCGCATTGCAGCACCCCTTCCACCGATGAGATTTACTGATGTGGTCTACAAAAACCGGCATGACTATGAGCTGTGTGAGGCAGTAAACATCTTATCTGTCAAGATGGGCTCCTTGGATATTGATTTCCCGATCCATGTCTATGGCACTGTCATTGCCAGAGACAGTCTTGACAAAAAGTGTGTCTACCTCTTCCGCTGTGGCAGAGAGGACTATCAAACTATCAACAATAAGGTATGTAACCCCCTCCCCCTCCCCCCCCCCCCCCCCCCCCCCAATCGAGCGACAATGTAACTCGTAGTGGCTGTCAAGTTGGGGTACACATCTTAATTTCTTGTTCCGAGTTTGTATGGTGCATAGTGATCTTATCAAAATGCACATTTCAGAATAACATTTGAAATGTTATTACCGTATGTCCTTTTGTGTTTGCTTTGTACACACAAATGGGCATACCTTGGTTGCATGGTGGTACTGGTGGAGTTATATGACGGAACTTTTCCTTTGTCCAATTATTATCTCATATAATAAGTATACATATTGAAATTGTTGTTTTCCTTTTGGAGATGGTAATATCATGTGGTTTGAATCTTGCATCAAACATGACAACACTCTAACTTCTGATCGGTCTAATCATATACCACCTTTACGAGGCTTACAATAGCATATATCATTGGACCATTCACAGTTTCATCTGTGGTAGCAGCTTTCTTATGCTTTGTGGCTCGAATTTTATTCAACTTGGATTTCAGTGCTATTTATTTTCTATATCTTGAGGAATATATCACTAGCTTACCATGCAATCTTGTTTAGGATGAGTCGCTGATCTTGACGGGACCAAAACGTGGTCTTGCGTTGATAGGTGATACATATGTGGAGACTAATCTGATGATCAAGGGTGATGATGAGTTGCAGCAGGACAGAGAACTCAGTAAAGGAATCATAACAATTCGAGGCATAGCACGGCGAGTGTTGAAGAATTGTGAGCTTGAAAGCTGCTCTCTCGCTACCAGGCTCAGTACTGTGGATGTGGCGTATGTAGTTGTGAAAGATGCAGTAGAGGCTACTATTTCAGTTGAAGTTTTAGCAGGAGAGTATTATGGAGAAATCACAGCCTGCACCAGCAGCATCAAGGGAAGGCTTGTGCTTCATGACAGCAGACTGACTCATCGTGTTGCTTGTATTGGTGAGAACATTGCCCTGGCCATCCCATTGTTGCGATCTGTTGTAGCTGTGTATGTCAAGGAGAAGCTGTTACTGACTTTTGTTGCCCATACTGATGATGGAGAAATTACAAAGTGCATTGACTATACTCCAAGAGTCAATGGTTCAAATCTTGAAGAAGTTACTGTTGGTGCTGCAACATTGGGTGTGAGGGTTGTGTGGTCAATAATTAGCTTTTGAGTATCAAATGTTGGTTTGGTGGTATCTAACAAGTTATATTATGATATAGAATATTTGTCTGTAATAACTGTGTTTATGGACTTGGACTGGTCGTTGGTCTTGTGTAAGTGGGAATATTTGTCGAGTCGCATTATGACAAATTCGCTTATATGATGTTGGGCTTTTGTGAACATGTCGCTGAGCCGTGCCTTCTCTTTGATCTCGCAACACTGTACCCCTCCATTATAAATTGTACGCTGTTGTCTCCGTTGGCCTCCAAAAGAATATTATTTTAAATTTAGTATCAGTCAAACTTTCTTGAGTTTGATTAAGTTTATGAAAAGATTAGCAACATCTGTATCACCAAATATATTTTGAAATATATTCAACTATACGGTATCCAGCGTGCTGTAGGAATTTTTAATACATCGCTTAGAAGTGAATTTGAAAACAGTAGACTTTGAGATTATAACTGAATTTGGCTATATCATATAGGAACAACCGAACAACAGGTGTCTTGTTATATGATTGGGGATTGGGGAAAGAAAGGTACAAAATGTTAGGGAGAAAAGGTGCAAAATGATTTATGCCCATTTTGAACAGAACTATTTGCTCTTATCATCCCTCGAGGTCTCATCTCTTAAGAAATGACCGCTTGGAGGTGCTCACCCTATGTGATGTAACCAATAGTGTCAACATGTTGGTCAGTGTCATGAATCTACTAGTAAATTTAGCGCCGCGCTGCTCTAAGAATCAATAGGAAGCACTCGAGACACAGGGAGATTATACAGGTTCAGACCAGAATCAATAGGAAGCCAGTTCAAGTGGGAGTCGAGGGGAACCAGGCTACTGTCGCTCACCTCCTGACTCAATCAGGACCGTCCCTTGGGAGAGTACTTGAGGACGTCCCCAGAGGATCGAGCAAATGCATGGGCTCAATGACAGGTTGCTTCCCCCGGATGTCCCCTTTAGGAGCATTGTTAGCAACACACTCAGATAGAGGGGAATTGGAGGAGAAGCAACAGCAGGTAGCGAGGAATAAAGGAGGAATTCTTCATAGTTCGAGTAGTTTTTGTTCTTTTCATAGCAAGATGATATTACACGGCGCTCTGCGCCTCCTTTTTAGCTGCGCGCAGGCAGCGGCGCTTCTGGAGGAAGGCGACTCCTCTATGCCGTCTCCAGCTGCTGGACCCAGGTTGGGCCGGTCGACCTCGGGTTGGGCCTCCTGGTGCGACGAGGACGAGGGGTGAGCGGCCCATCATCTTCAGTAGCTTCCGGTGGACTATTAGTTGTAACAAGCATGTATGGAACCATCCCGTATAGTCTCCTCAGTTGCCGAAGGAGTGCCCACTTGCGCATCCTCCAGTGATGATATTCTGGTGTTGTAAGAAGTTATGACATCATCAAGGGCGTTTTGAACCCAAACATCATCTTCTAAATTACTTGTCGCCAAATCCTCACTCTTGATTGGGGGAACTTCCGATGTAAGAGCTTGGCCAACATCACTCATGGCAATCGCCATGGGCAAACCTTCAGTCGACAAGACCCTCGAACAAGAGCTACATCTCAAGAGAGAAAAAGCGTCATGAGCAGAATACTCGATATTTCGGGTGGTACAAAAGTTAAAGCTTACATATTCTCGTCATCTGGGATATCCACAAGAGCAGACTTCTTCGACCACCTACGAGATGACCCGGATGATGTCACCAGCAAGGCTCCTTGCGTGAAAGGGACGTAATCCACCTTGGGACCAAAGTTACTGACAATCTAGGACCTTGTTGCCAGCTTTCCTTTCATTGTTGTCAATAACCCTATGACCCTCAACACTACAACAATCCCGTTGTAAGTTAAACACTTAAACCTAAAGCCAAATCGACTGCAGACCATGGTCACTTAACGTACCTGGGATCGCAGGCTTCTTCTTCTTCCTCAGCAGCTCCTTACCCATCCCCATCGCTCGCTGTCTCCACGGTGGCTTTGTGCCTCCTCGTCTGCACATAGGAAACCGACGTGGTTCAACTCAGCCTGCTCGACCAATAGTAGGAGTAATTGAACTCAGCCCCTCCCCGATTTGAGCCATATCTCGCTTGTATCCTCCCTCTGCGCCTTATCGAGGGGCGCCCTCGAGCTATATCCTGAGTAGATCTGATAGGGAAAAACTAGCCAAGAGCACTTAGTCCAGGAAAACAAATACATGGACAAAAGCAGGTAGGATGTCTTACCATCCTTGTTAGCGCCCGGACATCCAATCTAGGGCACTAGCGTCGGATGTTGCCGCACATGCAAGAGTAGCCCGCTCTACATGCCCCCCATGCCTGCACTCAGTTTCTCTGTGCCGACGCAGTAACGCCCTAGCAACGGGCCCATGCTTCCCTAGATGTCACCCAACAACTACAACAAGTGGATGCGATAGGTGGATCTCGTTGCAACATGTGCAACACTAGATTCACTTTTGCAACACCGAGGTGAAACACTTGCAACATACATCTGAAAATAGTTGAAACACTTTCAAAACACCTAGAAAACACTTGAAAGTCATTGCAAACATATGCATCATCTAGATAAAACTCTTGCAACAGACGTATGAAAGACCTAAAAACTTGGAACATATGCTTGCAATATGCATGTATGCAAAATGTTAGATCTACTTTTGCAACATTCAGATAAAAACACTTGCAACAAACATCTGATACAGATGAAACATTTAGAACATACACCTTCACTACTGGAGAAACGGTCTTTAGCCCCGGTTGGGAAGTGCCTTTAGTCCCGGTTTTCCCAACCGGGGCTACCAATCCGGGACTAAAGGTCGGACCCTTTAGTCCCGGGTGCTTCCAACCGGGGTTAAAGGTTTCCACGAGAAAAAATAAATGTGCATCTGTGAGATTCGAACTCAGCACCTCTCGCCTCAGACACGCTTACCAACTGAGCTACGCAACCCACGTGATGTAGTTCTGGACGTTTTCCTTTTGAATTCACTCGGGAAGGACCTTTAGCCCCGGTTGGTAACACCAACCGGGGCTAAAGGTTCACCCTTTAGCCTCGGTTGGTATTACCAACCGGGACTAAAGGTCCAGGACCTTTAGTCCGGGTTGGTAATACCAACCGGGGCTAAAGATTCACCTTTAGCCCCGGTTGGTATTACCAACCGGGACTAAAGGTTTTTAGCCCCGGACACAATTTTTTGTCGAGACTATAGCTCAATTGATAGATCGTCCAAAGGCCTATTCTCTAGTAGTGCTTAACACAGACATGTATAGCCATTGCAACATGTGCAACATCTCAATCTACCACTACCCAAATGGTGGGATTCTCCTGATGTTTTTAAGTAGTAAAAAACTACTACTAGCCATAGCACATGAGAATTTCACTAAGAGGCATTTACTAGGGAATTTTTGAATGCTAAAACACTAGGAGAATTCCACTTTATACAAGGAGAAGATTAAAATTCTGGTTGTGTACCTTTGCAACATTCCGTCTACTTTTGCTATGTTGATATAAAACATTTGCAACGTACCTCAGAAACGTCTGAAATGTTTGAAACACTTAAGGCCTTGTTCGGTTAGAGATGAGAATAATTCCTGGCTGAGTTTGCTTTAATGATTTGCATAGCGTCGGATTAGTTCTGGCCAGAAATGGACAGGAATAGAGGCAACCGAACAGGGCCTAAAACATAAGTTTGCAACACGCTCTTTCAGTCCAAAACATCTCCTTGCTACTTCAGCGAATGGAGAGTCGTTAGCGTGTGGAGGTCACAACGTCGGCACAGTTCGCCGGCAACGCGGAAATGCATAGAGGAAGGGTGTGGGGGCGGCACGGGCGCAACAATGCACACAGAGGGCGGGTGAGCGACACATGGATGTCACAGTGTGCTCATCGGCGACATGGAGCTGGGCGGCGGCGCAAAGAGGTCCAGGTGGGGTTGGCACAGACGGCTATGGTGTAGAGGCTTCAGTGGCGCGGAGAGTGGGTGAAGCGTTCGTGCATCGAACACTCGGGTTAGAGCGTTTCCGTTGCTTATAAGATCATGGTCAAGCGATACACAAAAACACGAGAATGCGGTTTGCCAACATTGGATTGTCAGCCAAAACCGAGATAAAACGAACCAAGTCTGAAAGGACTATCCGAATTGTATTCAATTTTGTATCTTCAAAATAAATTATTTATTGTCAAAATCATGTCCAAACTTTTGTGCAAAGTTGAAAATCACTACACTTTTTATACTCCCTCCATCCCAAATTATAAGACATTCCAAACATCTTGGAGAGTCAAAGTTTTTCAATTTTGACCAAATTAAATTGTTTGCCACTTAATTTAGAGTGGTTTGAGCACATTAGCAAGGCCATACACATTACACAAGCTAGTAAGCATTTTTGCAACAACACACAATTCAAGACTTAACAGCTATCATTTCATATGATCACTCAAACAAGGAATCCATATCAACAAGTAACTGACGACACGTACGTTTATGACATGATTAGTGGAAAGAGCTAGAGTAATATAAATTAACATTTAGGGTGTCGCATCTAGAGCACGACCAAGTGCAAAAAGATATACATAACATGGAGCGACATAATAATAAGAACATTAAAGAACAATGTACTCGATCATCTAGATATATCTCAAGGCTAGCTAGTAGGGGATCGATAGCCGGCAGCTCAAAAGGACGACCTCAAAGCTCATCGGCGGGTGGCTGACTCAGTAGGACAAGCACGATCTCAATCAGTTTTTGGTACGTGCCAAATCCATCTCCCGGAACGAATGACGCTG
This sequence comes from Coix lacryma-jobi var. lacryma-jobi, assembly GCA_009763385.1. Taxonomy (NCBI): domain Eukaryota; kingdom Viridiplantae; phylum Streptophyta; class Magnoliopsida; order Poales; family Poaceae; genus Coix; species Coix lacryma-jobi. The sequence continues at coordinate 158,654,630 of CM019826.1, forward strand.
GTCCTCGACGCACGTGTTTGCATATTGAAGACCAATCAGTGAAGTAGTCAGCAAAAGTGTCGACCTGATGGACATGGAGCAGAGACTCTGACCCATAGCGACGCAGAAGAGCCACCAGGTAACGCTTCCAGGTTGGGAACCGCAAGGCTTCAGGTATAACAATGATGTACACACCGAGAGCCAACCGGACTGCCATGTCCTCAGATGCTAGGTTGTTGAGTGCGTGCAGTGCAAAGTACATAGGTCCCATGCCTATCAGCGCACTCTTCATCTCGGCGTTGTATCCTCCAGCGAAGTCCAGGTATTCCCACAAGGCGGCATTGGCCGGGTCATCCGCACCAGTTCCAATCAGACGAGCGTCCTCGTAAAACCTCCAGATAGCACCCGTAGCTTGGTAACCCAACAAATATAAGTCTCGAAAACTGAACCCAAGACTTATCGGTGCAATTGGATCCCAGTCCCCCGGCGGCCTCACAACCACAACGAACACACCTCCATTTGCGGTGAGTGGTCTTCTGTATGTTAAAATTACAAGATCTCTAGCAGTAGATCCAGAGGGGAAAAAAGGATTCGGGTACAACATACAGAGAAGTAAAGAAAGAGTAGAGGGTGAAGTAGCACACCGAGTGAGTCCATTGGAGTCGTAGTAGAGCTCGAGCCGGCCATGGCGTTCGCCGTCGTGCCGGTGCCGTTGGTCGGAGTCGAGGACATCGGGGACGGAGAAGAGGACGTCGGTGGAGACTTCCCGCCGCTGGCAGCGCACCCACGAGATCGGCTAGGGTTAGGATGTCGGTGGGGAGACTGGCGGCGCGGTCAACCTCGTACACAGTGCCCCGGCCCCCACCTTTCCTTTATAGCGCTGTGCGACGGGGGCCCACCAACCACAAGGTTGGGCGCCCCCGATCAGGGCGCAGATCTAAGGCCCGTTAGGCCGTTGGGCCTAACGGATGGGAGATCAATTCCAACATTCTCCCCCTTGATCTCTCATCATTCTTTCGTTCTTCAATTTCTTATTCAACATTTCAAAATCTCAAATTTTCAATCTTTCTAAAACGTTTCATTCCATCACAGTCTAGTGCATCGAGCATGTCTCATCGTCACAGCCATTAGTGCCGTTAGACTAACAGCCACGACACACCTTTCTGTTTTAAAATGAAAATTTCAATTCCTTCTGGGCCCTTCTTGTTCGGGAATCATAGGCTCTCCCTTAAACCCATGCCGGCTAAGTGTCCTCTAAAGACACTGGGTGGAAGGCCTTTTGTGAGCGGATCCGCTAGCATCTTTTCAGTTCGTATGTGCTCAAGATTTATGGTATGATCCCGAACTTTATCTTTCACAACATAATACTTAATGTCAATGTGTTTGGCAGCACCACTTGACCTATTGTTGTGAGCATATTCCACAGCTGGGTTGTTGTCGCAATACAACCTCAGTGGTTCATGTATTCTTTCTATCACTTTCAATCCGGGTACAAATTTCTTTAACCAATTCACCTGCCCCGTGGCCTCATAACAAGCTACAAACTCGGCATACATAGTCGAGGATGTAGTCACAGTCTGTTTGGAGCTTTTCCACGATATTGCTCCTCCAGCGAGAGTAAAAATATATCCTGACGTGGATTTTCTATCATCTCCCGCATAATCAGAATCTGAATATCCCTCTATATCGAGGGAATCTGATTTTTCATATGTCAACATGAGACCTTTCGTACCTTGCAAATAACGCAAGACTTTCTTTACTAATTTCCAATGTTCAATTCCTGGATTCTTTTGGAATCTGCCAAGTAACCCGGTAACGAAAGCAATGTCAGGGCGAGTACACACTTGAGCATATTGCAAACTTCCAACTGCCGAAGCATATGGTACCGCTTTCATTTGTTCGATTTCATATTGATTCTTGGGACACTGATGTTCCCCATATCTATCGCCCTTGACTATGGGAGCAGGTGATGGACTGCACGCATGCATACTGAATTTCTTCAAAACCTTTTCAATGTATGCCTTCTGCGATAGTCCTAAAACCCCTTTTCTTTTGTCTCGGTGAATTTCAATTCCCAAGACGAATGAAGCTTCACCAAGATCTTTCATATCAAAATTCGAGGACAAGAATTTCTTTGTTTCATTTAGTAGATTAACATCACTACTAGCGAGTAGGATATCATCCACATATAGGATCAAGAATATGTATTTCCCATTCTTGAATTTCATATAGACACAATTGTCCTCGACATTTTCCTTAAACCCAAAACATTTTATCGTTCTATCAAACTTCAAGTACCACTGCCTTGAAGCTTGTTTCAATCCGTAGATTGATCTTTTCAGACGACATCCCATGTTTTCTTTCCCGTTCACGACAAAACCTTTCGGTTGTGCCATGTAAACGTTTTCTTCTAAATCCCCATTCAGGAATGCTGTCTTTACATCCATCTGATGTAATTCTAAATCATAGTGAGCCACAAGTGCCATGATGATTCTGAAGGAATCTTTACATGAAACCGGGGAAAAGGTTTCATTGTAATCAATCCCTTCTTGTTGCGTAAAGCCTTTAGCCACAAGTCGCGCTTTAAACCTTTCAACTTTCCCTTGGGAGTCATATTTAGTTTTGTAGACCCATTTACAGCCTACCGTTTTGGCTCCTTTAGGAATGTTTTCTAATTCCCAAACTTTGTTGGTACTCATTGATTTCATCTCATCTTCCATGGCTTCAAACCACTTGGATGAGTAATCGCTTCTCATGGCTTCTTCAAAAGTTCTTGGGTCATCTTCCATACGAAATTCTTCAGTATCGTAGACTTCATAATCGTCTGGAATAGCTGACCTTCTGGTTCTTTGAGACCGTCTAGGGGCCTCTGGCACTTGTTCCACAATGGGCTGTTGTTGTTCTTCCTCGTGTGTGACAATCGGTTCTATAGGATCCTGTTGGACAGGTTCCACATTTTCATTTATTGTCACCACGGGAGAATTAGCAACAGGTGTTGTCACCACAGCGTCCTGGACTGTTGGTGCAACAACAACAGGTAACGTAAAGAAAGGTTCTTGAACCATCGGAGTGGGTACATATACCCGCTTCTCCTGAAGGTTAATTTCACGCGCTACCATGCTCCCCCTGATCATGTCATTCTCCAAGAATATAGCATGCCGGGTTTCAACAAATTTCGTATGTCTGTCAGGACAATAAAACCGATATCCTTTCGATCTTTCAGGATAACCAATAAGGTGGCAGCTGACTGTCTTAGAGTCTAACTTTCCAATGTTTGGGTTAAAAACCTTTGCCTCAGCTGGACAACCCCACACACGCAAGTGGTTAAGTGAGGGTTTTCTTCCTGTCCATAATTCATATGGTGTTTTCGGCACCGATTTACTTGGTACTCGATTAAGTATATGAATGGCGGTTTTCAGTGCCTCCATCCATAGACTAATCGGTAGCGTAGAGTAACTTATCATGCTTCTCACCATATCCATTAAGGTACGGTTTCTTCTTTCAGCTACTCCATTCTGCTGAGGTTCCCCTGGTGTGGAATACTGAGCAACTATGCCATTTTCCTGTAGAAACCTTGCAAAAGGTCCAGGAATTTGGCCATACGGGGTATGTCGCCCATAGTACTCTCCACCACGGTCTGATCGTACTACTTTGATCTTCAAATCATGCTGATTTTCAACTTCAGCTTTAAATATTCTAAATTTATCCAATGCTTCCGATCTTTCTTTAATTGGATAAATGTAGCCATAACGGGAATAGTCATCCGTGAAAGTTATAAACGAGTCATAACCATCCACGCTTTTCACAGGGAACGGACCACAAATGTCCGTGTGAATTATTTCTAGAATTCCCGTGCTTCGTTTGGCATCTTTCTTAATTTTCTTAACATATTTTCCTTTAATGCAATCAATGCATTGTTCTAATTCTGAAAATTCTAAATGCGGAAGAATTGATTCATTAACCAAACGTTCTATTCTCCCCCTCGAAATGTGGCCTAAGCGACAGTGCCACAATTTCGAAGAGTTGCAATCGATTCTCTTCCGCTTCTTATTCGTAGATTGGGAGTCATTCACATTCAAATTACATACATGATTCACATTCCCATCACATACATGATTCAAATTTTCAGCGAGAGATAATAAATAAAGCTTGTCTTGTCGGAAGGCAAGACCAACACTTTCATTATTAAAGAATATCTCACATTTGCCATTACCAAAATGGCAATCAAATCCATCATCATCAAGTTTCGATACACTTATTAAGTTTCTACGCAAAGAGGGAACATAAAGTACATCATAAAGAATAAGAGAAAAGTCATTCTTCAATGTTAGGGAAAGATTTCCCATAGCTTCAACATCGGCTTGTACTCCATTTGCTACTTTAATTGTTCTTTCTCCTCTTTGCAGAGTGGTCCTCCCACTTAAGCCCTGTAAGGAATTCACAACATGAACAGTTGCTCCAGAATCAATCCACCAAGTGGTTTTCGAATAACATAAAAACAGAGATTCATCAACAAATGTAATCAAATCATCACCTTTCTTCATCAACCATTTCATGAAGTCAGGACAATCTTTCTTGTAGTGCCCCCTTTTGAAGCAAAACTTGCACTGATCTTTCTCAGCATTGCCATAAAGGTTGTCCTGCTGATTCTGATTCTGGTTTTCAGGATTCTGAGGGTTCTGAGGAACCTGAGGGGCCTTTTCCTGTGCCTTGGAGGTAGAGCCTTTCTCCCACTGGGACTTGCCCTGTGGTCTGAAGTTCTTATTTCGAAAGTTTCTTTTCTTATTGTCCTTCACATAGTAAGCAGAGTCACCATGTGAGGACTTAACCCGCTCTTCCTCCTGAACGCACATGGCAATGAGCTTTTCAATGTCCCATTTTTCAGGCTGCATGTTGTAGTTCACAGTAAAGGTTTCATATTCCCTCGGTAAAGAGTGGAAAACCAAATGGAGTAGGAATTGGTCATTGACCACTACTTCCATTGGCGTCAACTTAGCCTGAATGGAGCTCATTTTCACAATATGATCCCTAATGCTACCACCATTGTATTTCATAGTGACCAATTCCTTGATCAATGTGCTTGCTGTGGCCTTTGCAGACCCAGTAAACTGATTCTTAACCCTTTCCAGGTATTCAATGGCAGTGAGACATTCTGGGATCGACCCCCTTATGGGTTCTTCAATCGTGGCCTTGGCCACCATCAAGCACTTGCGATTGGAGAGTGTCCAACGTCTGTGTTCGAGATCATATTTCATCCTGATTTCAGCATGATTTCTTTGCCGAGCAAGGAAATCAGCATCAGTTTCATCGGCTCCCCTCACCGGGTCCTGTGGTGCAATAGGACACGGTGTGGTTATTGCCATATCAATCTCTCCAAGCGCAAGTTCAAGTTCATATTTCTCCCGCCAGACCCGATAGTTGGTCCCATTGAGCGGCGGGATGTTGTTGACATTCAACACAGTTTTTCCTCCTGAAACCATTTCAAAGAAAAAATAAGAACATTTACATATGAAAATTGCATGCCTTATCTCAACGTTGGTCAAAATTAAAACATACAATATTCATTTATACAAAAAAAATTCAACATCACCGTTGGGCAGAAGTAGAATTAATGTATAATTTCAAGTAAATAAAATATTATAATAGTGTTATTAACAACGTTGGTCAGAAAATAACAACATTATAATAATCTCAAAATCAGAAATAATCATTTTCCATAATTAAACTCTCCCGTTGGTTCAAATTTAATAATGGAAATAATAAAACATAATACGCAGCGGAAACGATTAAATTCATTTCATATCTACTTTTCCAGAAGCATAATCATATCTTCAGTTTTCTGGGTAAAGTTATCGTTGGATAAAGTTTACACAGAAAATTTGGTTCAAATTTCACTAAATTCATTCAAATATGCTTGAAAACAGTTCTGGAAAAATAGACAAAACGAGTTTACTGTTTATTTTTTTTATTTTTTTTTTATTTTTTTTCGATTCTAGCCCGAAGGCCTGTTTCGGCCCGCCACCGGGCATGGCCCATGGCGGCCTTTCCTCACCCCGGCCAGGCCTCCGCGCGCGCGCAGGCCGCAACCTGGGCCTGGGCCGGGAAAGCGCGATTGCGCTCGCGCCTGCCTGGGCCAAATTCGGCCTGGTGATCCTCATCCGCCGGATCTGATCCGACGGCCAGGAGCGGATCTCGGAGGATCAAAACTCCCTCTCGGCCGCCATCACCCCAAACCCTAGTTCATTTCCCGGCCGCCCTTCTCCTCTCCTTTGAGCGCAACAGCGGCGGCGGCCACGGCGTTGCTCCGGCCGAGACCGCGGCGGTGGGGATCGACACCGCGGGGAAGCCCTTCGCCGGTGCGTGCGTTCGCCTCTGGCTGAGCGCACCGCCGTCGAGTGGCTTCTCCGAGGTGCCCTAGTCCAAGGCTTCGGATCCAAGCCGAAGTCCGCACATGCGTGACTTCCGGCCGGTGATTTCTTCGGCGTCGTGACGGCGCCCCGACGGAGAGAAGGACCGGGTAGGTCTCCTCACCGATCGGATTCATGTTCTTGGGCTAGGGTTTCAAGTTAGGGTTAGGGTTCGAAGTCGTTCGTTCGATTCAAGTTGACCCGATCCGATTGGGATCGATGTTTGTGTTGCTGAGTCGAGTTCAAAGTCCGATCTTAGATCGGTTGGTTCATTCCTCTGTTCGTTCTTCAAATCCCGATTGGAATCGGGTTGGATTCGAGTCTGTTCTTGTTCATCCCGATCTGAAGTCGGTCATTTCAACTTGTTCGATTCATTTTCCTCCCCGATCTAGATCCACTGATCTAGTCCTGGCTCCGATACCATTGTTAAAATTACAAGATCTCTAGCAGTAGATCCAGAGGGGAAAAAAGGATTCGGGTACAACATACAGAGAAGTAAAGAAAGAGTAGAGGGTGAAGTAGCACACCGAGTGAGTCCATTGGAGTCGTAGTAGAGCTCGAGCCGGCCATGGCGTTCGCCGTCGTGCCGGTGCCGTTGGTCGGAGTCGAGGACATCGGGGACGGAGAAGAGGACGTCGGTGGAGACTTCCCGCCGCTGGCAGCGCACCCACGAGATCGGCTAGGGTTAGGATGTCGGTGGGGAGACTGGCGGCGCGGTCAACCTCGTACACAGTGCCCCGGCCCCCACCTTTCCTTTATAGCGCTGTGCGACGGGGGCCCACCAACCACAAGGTTGGGCGCCCCCGATCAGGGCGCAGATCTAAGGCCCGTTAGGCCGTTGGGCCTAACGGATGGGAGATCAATTCCAACACTGTAGACTTTGTTGTTAACACTGGTGACAAACTCTTGCACCATACCATCATTCTCCCCTGCTGCCTCAGCAGCCAGCTGATCTTTGACCCACTTCAACAACTTCTTCAGCGATCGGGCCATCTTGTGAGGATTGTTGTAAAGCCGAAATGTGACCCGCGGTGCCTACAATTCAAGAATGTTGAACCAAGTTAAAGGGCCATATAAGTAACTAAAGATAGCTTTTAGGAGAAACAGGTAATAAGTTCAAGAATGTTGACCCAGGCCTTGTTTAGATGGAACGTTTTTGTTGTTATTTGACAAACTTTGTCCAAATATAGACTCCAAAGATTCGTCTCGACATGTACATACTAAAAGTACAATTAGAACATTAATGTGATAGTTGATGTGATGGAAAATTTTTGGGAATGGGGGAACTAAACAACAAGGCCCAAAGGTAAAAAAATCCTGCAGGCACTGACACCCATAGATAAAAGGCATCAATTAATTGAAGCACAACAAACAAACAGAAACAGACAAGCAGGAGTAGCGATCGCAAACAGACAAGCAGAAGTAGCGATCGCAGCAAAGCAATCGGCCGGGACGCGGCGCGGCGGGCAGGAGTAGCGATCGCAAACAGACAAGCAGGAGTACGTAGCGATCATATCGCAGCAATCGGCGCGGCAGGGCAGGAGTGTAGTGGACGACCAACCTGTTGGAAAAGCGCGGGGGCGGGCTGCTGCTGCGGCTGTATCGCCATCACTGCTGCTGGTGAGTGGTGGCCCCCGAGCCCCGACCGGCCGACAGCAATGGAGCCTCCGCCGGCGCCTAGGGTGGGTGCGCCTCCGCCGCCGCCGCCCCGCTTCCAGGAGGCACCCGCAGCCGCAAAACCCCAACAAATCCAGCCGACTCTTTTTTTCTTGTTTATTACTACTTACTTACTGTAGTGTTTTTTTTTCCCCCGAGGCTACAGTAAGTGGGTAAAGTGGAGAGTTGAAGTGAAGTGGTGCATGTCTCATGTCTCATGGGCCCGGTCAAAGCCGAGACGACCGTCGTCGCGGTCGCGGTCTGTTTTGTTCACGGGCCTTCAGCTTGGTCCACACTCAGTGGCTGCGGGCGGGCTGGCGTGCGACGTGGCCATGCGGTGCGGCAGCCAGCCACCGCCCAGCGCAGGCGGCCGCTAGGGACCCGGACTGGCTCCTCTGCGACTGGGGACTCTGCGAGAGTTGGATTCCGGCCATGTTTACTTTCCCCAAATTCCCCCAAATATTTCTAGATTCCCTGTCACATCAATCTTTAGATACATGCATGGAGTATTAAATGTAGGTAAAAAAAATAACTAATTGTACTTTTAGTATGTACATGTCGAGACGAATCTTTTGAGTCTAGTTGGGCCATATTTGGACAAAATTTGTCAAATAACAACGAAAGTGCTACAGTGCAGAATCCAAATATTTCTCCAAACTAAACACACCCTCCATGTGTCCCGATCGAAAGCTGGCAATGGTCCCCGGCCGACCAACCGCCAGACGCACAGGCCGGCCACCGTGCACTGCTCGGAGGGATCGGAGCCTCCACTGCCGACGGCGAAGACGGTCTGCCGGTGCAGTGCTCGCGGCGGCCGGCGGGGATATATATATAGATGGCGGCGTCACGCCGTGGGTGCAGTGCAGGTCTGCAGGAGACGACGCGCCCGACTACCTCGGTTCTAGCTGCCGAGCGAGAGCAACTTTAATTCTTGAATGCCAGATGATTTTCCCTGTCCTAGCAATGATTGAATGCCACCAGGTCCTGCAATACGTACATCATTAGCATAACAACACCCCCCCAGCTCGTTTAAAAAGAAATAAATGATGTTTTAACTTGTAATAAATGTCATGACATGTAATTATATATAATTATCTGCCTCACGAAATACAGAATGGTTTGGTTTTCCATTTCAACATAAAGTACAAACATGGAGCAATCACTTTTCTTTATTTCAAAAATAAATAAAGAGAATTACGTACACCGAGCGAGAGCAACTTTAATTCTTACTTCCAGCACCCGAGTCATCAAGTGATTAATGTGGCAGAACTTAGCTTGGACATGAGACAGCCAAGGATGACGACCCATACACACAGAAGAAAACAAGCACACAAATATGTACGTAAATATATAATCGCTACATTGCATTAAACGGCGGAGACCTCGTTGCTAAAAAAATTAAACGGAAACCGCACACTATCACTTGAGGACTTTGAACAGCAGCAATGCAATGGTGCGCGTACTTATATATAGTAAGTATACAGCCCCGGCCCTAGGAGAACAATGCCTTTCAGCCGTTGGATGCAAAGCTTCTACACTCACAATGGTGCATTTTGAAAGCCTTGTATCTATGAATGCTTCTGAGTTCAGTTTTCGCCTTGAATAGAGAGATATTCACAAAAACTCAACTCCTTTGCTGTAAGACCAAACATGTCCTCCACGACCTCTTGCGAAGTACGATACTCTACGTAGTAGTAGCATATCTCACCCATCGAATCCTCTAGCTAGCTGAATGAAGATCCTGAACCTACAATCACAAGCTACGTACAAAGGTCATGTACTGTTGCATCTGTTGCAGTGGCACCACCCAGAGAACCAACCATTGCTGGTAACCCTGCAGCATTATTGGCTACCATTCAACACCACCGAAGGCCATATATATATATGCTGCATAACACAAACTCTGGGTGTCTGTAATTTAAAGAGTTGCTTTAACAGTGATCCACACTGGCTTAACCAGGGCCAGGGGTCCCAAGACATCTGTGACTGTGATTTCTGAAACCGTTTCCCAAGCAATTTCTGCTGCCATGCTTTGATTAACAGCGGTCGATGAGGCTGAACCTTTCTGTAGGAGCATGCCTATCTATCTCACTCAGAAGATGACGACTTTTAGTCAATGGATTTCACCCTTTCATTTCAGCCAGATGATGCATTTGGCGAGCTTTTCATCATTGGTTTATCTCTCCTTCGGCCTTCATTCAGTTTGAAAGGCCGGATACCCATGAGTCACGAAATAGTGCACTCTGAATGGTACCATCGAAATTGTGCATGGTCTGGTCTTTCATATATGTTTCAAGAAGACAATTAAGTGAGCTTCTTGGCTTTGCAACCAAATATCTCCTCACCAACACAACATCATAGGCCATACCTGTTGCATCCTGTATCTGAACAAGAACCATGTACCTATAATCACCCATTACAGAGGGCTGGTTGCATCGATCTGTTGCAATGCCAACACCCATCACCATTACTGTCAACCTTCTTCATGTTGCATTGCCTACCATTCACTGCCAGTGGGCAAACTGTACAACAGAAATTCTAGTGTTTATACATGAGAGAATAGCTTTAACAACAACCAAGTCCTCGTTAGCCGGCCAGGCATCCAAAGTTTCCATTGTTTATTTGGGAAATTGTTCTCCTTGCAACTTCTGTCTCTGAAGCAAAACAAGGACTTACCATGTAATTGCCCTGTCCATGACTATCACATGTTAAGTTATTGCACCATTCTCCGTTGCTGTGCAACAAGACCAAACACCTTTGTCCATACTCATAGGGTTTGGGACTTCCAATCATTGTGCTCACAGTTTGAAGAACTTCAAACTGGATAAATACGCAGATCCTGAATAAAGAATTCAAGAAATGAAAGGAGAAGAAAGAATTGTCTATTCAATTTTCAAGCTGCATTGAATAACACTTCCCTCAAAGACATAAAATGAAATACAAAATGTAATTATGATGCATATGCAGTTAGCTCCATAATCAGACGTACGTGCTCCAGCCCTAAGTAACATGAGCTATGGAAATAACAACAAGAACAAACAAAAAAAAAACACTACTGCCACTCACCCAAATGGTACTTAGGTACGGTATATATGCCCTTGCTAGGGTTTCGTGGAGATTGATTCTCTTCTAAGCCGCCATTGGCGTGTAACCCCAAAACTCTTGAGATAGTGAGATTGTTGCCGGCTGGTGCCCGTGGTTTTTCCCTTTCACATTGAAAGGGTTTTCCACGTAAATCGTGTGTCTTCTCTGTGTTTGGCTTATCGTTTACGACATATTCTATACGTCGATCATAACAACTTAGGCACTGAGCTGAAGACCCACATAATTATTTTCAAGCTTTTAAACAGACAACAGAAAATTAGCTAGAAGAAAAGCACCACAACAATTTACGGGAATACACAGGAGAATTGCTATTTGATGTATAGGAGCTAAAATTAGATGCTACAGACGACCATATAGCATGATAGGAAAAAGGTGCAGATCCATCATTAAATACAAAAAATAAACACTAAACAACTAATTGAAACTATCCAGCCAAACAACAACGATCTTATTTAATCGCAGACCTACATTTATCTAAACTATCTTAAAAAAAGAATGTAGTTTATGATAAAGACACGCCAAAATTTAACCCACCAGTTTGAATGTGACTCAACAGTCAATACTAGTAGAAGTCTAAAAGTAGCAAGCACGGTTACTGCAGTCCGTAGAATCAACCGTGAAAATGCCATGAAGCCGGAAAACCGTTCAAGGAAATAGGTGCTTAAGACACTATATCTGGTTGTCCGAAAAAAGGCAGAGCTGCTGATATTTGGTCAACAGAGAAATAATTGCTTATTAGAAGTTAGAACTATACTCCCTCCATATTGAAAAAGATGATGTTTTGGACAAGGTTTGAGTCAAACATTGTGAATATAAATCATAAATAACTTTTAAATTATTGAGTTTAGAGATGTAAAAATCATATAAATAAATTTGTCTTGAAAAGTATTTTCATAAAAATATACATATACCACTTTTCAATAAATATTTTTAAAGAAACAAGTGGTCAAAGTGATGTTTTGGAGACCGTGTCGCTGTCTGAAACGTCTACGATATGGAGGGAGTACTATCTTTGGTTGACCAAAAAGGCAGAGTTGTAGCTTCTGTCATTTGTTGTTCTTCACAAATTGGTGATTAAGAAATTGCACCTCAGAGTTTTCATTACAATGGACAGAAAGACTGAAACTATACATGAGCGCCCGAAATATACTTGAACTGAACACGTACTTTACCAAGATAAGCTGGTGGTCTAAAGGCAACATCTTTTCATTAAATTTGCAGCATATATAGTCCAATTTCTCTCTCGAAGAACTGTGCTAGTATGCGGCAGTACTGAATCAACTATGTTCAAGACTGCAGTTCCGACTCCTAACGGAGCTGTGTTTTCAACTACTATGTTCGAAACGTCTCTCGATATATATATTTTTCATTATACTCTGTTTTACAGTTCAAGTCGTCATTTGACATTCTTGTGTTTTTGTTTCTTCTCTTGTTTCACATTCTTGCGTTCCAAACTTAACTTATTAGTCTATATATATACAGTGCTCCCTCAATTCAAAATTATAAGGTGTTTTATTTTTTGTAATATATAACTTTACTACAATAAGTACTTAGATATACAATAAAATCAACAGTTAATGTACCTACAAAGGTCAAAACGTCTTACAGTTGTTTGAAATAGAGAGATTAATATAAAGCGATAGATCTAGGATTTGTCCAAGACTAAGACAAAAAAAAACATGTGTAAAATGTTCGTATACAAAATTGTGATTTGTGAACGAGTGGCATGGGAGTTGTACATGCTAATATAACATATATATATATACTTCCTGTCTCCCTCCATCTCATCTTGGAGAATTCTAAAATTTGACCGAAAGTATATAATAAGATAATAATATTTACAGAGTATGATTAGATTCTTTATTAGTTATATTTTTATAGTATATCTATTTGATGTCATAAATTCGTGTATCTCTCTATAATTTTGGTTAAACTTAAGATTCTTTGACTCTACAATATTTTTGGAATGACTTATTATATTTTGGAACGAATGGAGTACTACTTCTCGTACGTATACTTCATCCGTCCCTAAATAACTGTCATTTTCGTTTCTCGAGAAACATCTTTAAGTAAATATATATTAAAAATATTAATATTTATTATATATAATTAGTATCATTGAAAAGATCTTTGAATCTAGTTTTGTAACAAATTTATTTGAAAATATAAATATTATATGTATTTGCTACAAATCAAATTAAACCTGTGTGACAGGGAGCTGAGCTGAGCTGAGGGAGTACGTACGTGCGAATTCCCAGCTCAGCTGTACTGTATGCATGCCTGCATGCATGCACGGTGTCGTGGCACGGCACCAGTTTAGCTAGGCAGTCAAACACATGCATGCGTGCGTGCCAAATGCCAATGCAAATGAAGAATTGAAGGCACCGGCGGCGGCCAGTTGATGATAACACACATGCATTACGTACGACGTACGCATACTCTCGCTCGGCGTCCGTCTCCGCCGCCACCGCCACCTCACCGGGCAAGTGGGTCGGGTCGCCGAGATCCGGGACCGGGAGCCCGCCGGCGGCCGCCACCTCTGGCAGTCTGGCGCGACAGACGACGGCGGCACCTCCGGCCTCCGCTCTCGGCCACCGCGCTCCGGCAGGCCGCCGCCGCCAGCCCGCCACAGCCGGCCCGGCCCGCAGGGTGCTCTACTAGCTAGCTATACGGCCGGGGCGCTCGCGCGTGCCAACCTGCAGATGCTCCGCGGCCGGCCGGAACGACGACGGCGCCCCGCCGGCCGCCGCCGCCGACTAGCTACGCTACGCGCCTACGCCTCACAATCCAGCTCAACTCCGATTATATTAATTCCAGTCATTTTTCCACTTCCAGCTCGTCGTCGTCGTCGTACGTCGCCGGTGACCATGCCGCCTACTTGCGCGCACGCAGCGTCACGCCCACCGCCAACGGTTTCTGCAGGAAGTTGGCAACTTGGCGTGGCTGGCTGCGTCCCCAACTTTGGCAAGTTGTTTTGGACAACAGTATACACTACATCAGAATCGCTCTTTGCCGAGTGCTGGCAGCACTCGGCAAAGAGCCTTTTGCACTCGACGAAGGCTTCGCCGAGTGCCACTCGGCGAAGGGCACTCGACGAAGAATTTCACGGCAAAGGGTTCTTTGCCGAGTGCCAAATATCAGGCACTCGGCGAAGGCTTCGCCGAGTGCTGACATATTTGGCACTCGGCAAAGAAAAAAATAAAAAAAAATTGGAGGAGGGGCCCACTGGGCAGCGCCCACTTGTCGCCCTCGAAACGCAATTTTCTCTCACGCAGTCAGCAGGATTCGAACTCACGACCTCTCGTTCGCGCGGAGCCTCCTCTACCACTGCACTACACACTCATATACGTTCCTTCTCCGTTTCGATTACTCATATATTATACTAAACCATGTGTAACTTGCTTATTTGAGGCCCTAAACGAATTCAAATCAAAAAATTGTAAACTACAAAGTTTTCTAACTTTTCAAGATCTACAACTTTTATTTTGATAGTTTTTCCATCCGAGGTCGTTTATAAAAATTTGAATTTTAAATTTTACAATTTGAAACGTAGTTTTCGTTGACAAGATGATTTCAAATCAAAAAGTTGTCAACACCAAAGTTTCAGAACTTTTCGAGATCTACAACTTTCATTTTGGTCATTTCTCCATCTGAGGTATTTTGAAAAATTTGAATTTTAAAATTTTCAAATTCGACGCAGTTTTGCATAACTAGATGACTTCAAATTAAAAAGTTATCAACTACAAACTTTCATAACTTGTCAAGATCTACAAAGTTTATTTTGGTTGTTTGACTATTTGTGCATCCGACATTGTGGTTCTAATATTATTCATAAACATTATATATCACTCTTGTAGTTTTATAAACTACCGGAGAGATATATAAGATTTGTGAACGAATTTATTTTAAGTTTGTCAAATGAAAAAATCACCAAAACAAAAATTGTTCATCTTGATAAGTTAACCAACTTTGTAGTTAAAAACTTTTTCATTTGGATTAATTTACTGCTTCAAAATATAATTTAAAAACTGGCTTTGCTGAGTGTCAGAAAAAAAAACACTAGGCAAAGAGCTCTTTGCCGAGTGCCACGTGACTGGCACTCGGCAAAGGCACCTCTTTGCCGAGTGCCAGCCACGTGGCACTCGGCAAAGAACCGCCCACGTGGCACAGTTCGGGGCCACATTCTTTGCCGAGTGCCACGTGGCCGGCACTCGGCAAAGGCACCTCTTTGCCGAGTGCCAGCCACGTGGCACTCGGCAAAGAACCGCCCACGTGGCACAATTCGGGGCCACATGCTTTGCCGAGTGCCACGTGGCTGGCACTCGGCAAAGAGGGGCTCTTTGCATGCTTTGCCTTGTGTTTGCGCTTTGCCGAGTGCCACGTGGCCGGCACTCGGCAAAGAGGCTCTTTGCCTAGTGCCCGAAATTTGGCACTCGGCAAAGCCACAGGCACTCGGCAAAGATTGATTTTCCCGTAGTGATAGTCGACGTCTTCAAAGCACAACTTTACTTCTTATTTTTATATAAAATATTTATCAAAAGCAATATATGTATCTTATGAAAGTATATTTTCAAGACAAATCTGTTTATATTTTTTTACATTTCCAAACGTATGCTACTCAATAATAACTTAGAAGTTATTTATGATTTTATATTCCTAATGTTTGACTCAAACCTTGTCCAAAATAACTCGCTTCATAGGTACGGAGGGAGTATAAAACACACGATTTCTATCATACATAAATTCAGTTGTTTAAGATAACAATAGCACACGAATTCTACCATCATTAGATTGAAATCCAAGGGTTGGCGACAATTATTGCATACACCTTATATTAAAATTACAACTTTAGTTCGTTGCAATTTTTATAGATATAATCTACAATTTTGGAATTCGGTTATTAAAAAAAAACTCGTTAGACAAAACTACAAACTTGACAAAATCTAATATACGTTGACACAAAAACAATTTTAACAAGTCACAATTTTTTCTATAGTTACACAAGGACAAAAAATTAATATATATATATATGTTGACATATTTTTTTTGTATAGTTAGACAACAAAAAATTAACATTTCTAACACAAAGACAATTAACAAATTATAAAGCAGTATGCTATTACAACAGATTTTGAATCCATATCCATAAATGAAAAATGTGGGAAAATCTAGTCCTGGCCCGAAGGGAGAGGAGCTTCAATTCCTTGTTAAACACTTCTTCTTTGGCTGACAAAATATCTGGTTGGACGTTATTGGAGATGAAGTTGTTTCTGACTGACCAAATAATATAGCCCAGCAAGCACAACAGTCGTTCTCTCGTGGAATTCCTTCTCTCATCGACCAGCCTAGAGCCCACAGCCCACCACAGCCCATGGCGCCACCAAAGTTCGTGATCCCCCGATCGATTCGCCGAATCGGTTTGCCGACTCAAACCCTATAGCGTCACCTATCTTGTTCCTTGTTCCCCCATCGGCGGCGGTGAATCGATGGCGGGCCTCGTCGGACCCACGCCGACCCTGCCGAGCGATGTCTCTAAGCGAGCTGCAAAGACGGCAAAGGCGGAGTGGGTGAGGCGGATGGCGAGGCAGATCTTGGCGGAGGCGGCGGATGACGACGATCTTGACGATAAGGATTATGATGATGACGACGACGAGGAGGACGACGACGATGTTGTTGTTAAGGTGGATGAGAAGGAGGAGGAGTGGTGGCAGAGGCTTAAGCAGCTGCAGATTCAGTATGGCCCGGAGCTTGCCGCTCGTGATTTGGAAGCCAAGCAGCGCATCCTCGACTTCGATCCCAAGCAGGGGGGCGTCTACTACACCCGACTCCACCTTGTCTATGATTCCCGCTACCCGCTCCATTCTGTATAAAAAGACTATTCCATTTGTTTGTCTAGACATGGTAGAGACTTGTATTCAACCTTTTTTTCTTTCGTCCACCAGTTTTCGGCCCTACAGAGCGGAGTAGAGCAGTTTGGTAGCTAACGAGGCTCATAACCTTGAGGTCACGGGTTCGATTCCCGTCTCCGCACTTAGCAGTCCGTATAGTATAAATGGACTATTTTATTTGTATATATATATATATATATATATGATAGAGGGCTATATCCAACCCCCCCTTTTTTTTCCGCCTGCTGAATAAAAAAAAATGAAAGAAAAGCATAGCCTATCTCTGCATCCCGGCCGTCCCCTAATTGCATTATGTGTTTTTAGGACTGTTAGCTTGCTCGCTGATTCGAATTCGATCATTGCTTTGGTAGGTTCAGTTACTCGATCTGTGCTATGTCATTGCAACCCCAGTTCTAGTTCTAGTTTTTAACAGGCTAAATCATGCCATTTCCTTAGAATCGACTTTTACTATGTTTCAAATCGTCATGTATATTATGAAGTGTGCCTACGATTCATGTTTGGCTAAGTTTATTGCCAGAATTTAAACTCCCAGAGATGCCGAAATGTGCACTGAAAGTTTAATAGGCATTTGTGCTTTGATTGAATAGCAAAAAGAAAAGAAAAGAAAATCCCTTTAGGAGCCTTGGGTGATGATTCTGCGATCCTGTGGGAACCAATAAAAAGGAGAAGAGAAATTGCAGGGTATTAGGAGCCTTGGGTGTCTTTTCCGTAGTGAAAAAAATTGGTGTCGACTTGGATCATTAACTGATCACTGCTGTTGGAAGTGGTATGGTGAAACCACCCAACTAGAAGGCTATAACTGACCACTTCTTTTTATGTTCCCATAATGTGAGCAAATACCACAGCATGCTGTCAGTTACTGATGTCATAGACGTCTGATCAAAGGGGGTCATAGGTTAGTCAGCCCTCGATCTAAAGGCACATAATTACATTTTTTTTTCTATCGTGAAAGCCATGCATATAACTGCCTGATGATGTGGTTTAATGGGACTCGGTTTGCAGTCAGGGATACTCCCTCCATCCCAAATTATAAGACGTTCCAAGAATCTTGGAGAGTCAAAGTTTTTCAACTTTGACCAAAATTTTAGAGAAAAATATAAAGATTTATAACATCAAATATGTATATTATGAAAATATAACCAATAGAGAATCTAATTGCACTTAGTTGGTATCATAAATATTATTATATTTTTATATAAATTTGGTCAAAGTTGAAAAAGTTTGACCCTCCAAGATTCTTGGAACGTCTTATAATTTGGGATGGAGGGAGTATAAGATAGAAGGATCTTTATCTACTCAATTTGTCATAACCCTTTGTTTTTCCCCCCGCGTCGCATCACCCCTTCCACCAATGAGATTTACTGACGTGGTCTACAAAAACAAGAATGACTATGAGCTGTGTGAGGCAGTAAATATCTTATCTGTGAAGATGGGCTCCTTGGATATTGACTTCCCCATCCATGTCTACGGCACTGTCATTGCGAGAGACAGCCTTGACCGCAAGTGTGTTTATCTCTTCCGCTGTGATAGAGAAGACTCCCAAACTATCAACTCTAAGGTGTGTGTATGTCACTCTATTAAAACCACATGGAGACTATCGAATTGAGTGACAATGTTGTAACTTGCAGTGGCTTTCAAGCTGATACACATCTTTATTTATCATTTTGAGTTCATATGGTGTTGAACCATTCTGGGTCTCCAGGCCATTGTTAAAATGTCAGATAACTGCATAATGATCTTACCAAAATAATGCACATTTCAGAATGAAATGTATTACTCCTATGATTTTTTTTGGTATTCAGAATGGGCATACCATGGTGGTATGGTGGTAGTGGTGGAATTATATGATGGAACTTTTCCTTTGTCTTATGGAGCATAGTATGATAACTACAGAAGTGCAAATGAATCCAATTATTATCATATAATAAATATTATATATGGCAGTTGGTGTTTTCTTTTTGGGATAGTAATATCATGTGGTTTGAACATGGTATCAAACATGGCAACACTCTAGCTTCTGATCAGTCTAATCATACTACCCTTAGAATAGTATATCATTGGACCATTACATCCGTGCATAACATCTTTCTTATGCTTTGTGGCTCGAATTTTATTCTAATTGGATCGCACCGCTATTTATTTTTATATCTTGAGGAAAATAGCACTAGCTTACCATGCAATCTTGTGTGTAGGATGAATCGCTAATCTTGACAGGACCAAAACGAGGTCTCGCGTTGATAAGTGATACATATGTTGAGACTAATCTTATGATCAAGGGTGATGATGAGTTGCAGCAGGACAGAGAACTCAGTAAAGGAATCCTAACAATTCGAGGCATAGCACGGCGAGTGTTGAAGAATTGTGAGCTTGAAAGCTGCTCTCTCGCTACCAGGCTCAGTACTGTGGATGTGGTGTATGGAGTTGTGAAAGATGCAGTAGAGGCTACTATTTCAGTTGAAGTTTTAGCGGGAGTATATTTTGGAGAAATTACAGCCTGCACCAGCAGCATCAAGAATAGACTTGTGCTTCATGACAGCAGATTGACTCATAGAGCTAGTGGTCAGAACATTGCTCCGGCCGTCATCACACTCTTGCGTCCTGTGGTGGCTGTCTATGTCAAGGAGAAGCTGTTACTGACTATTGCCGCCCATACTGATGATGGAGAAATTACAAAGTGCATTGACTATACTCCAAGACTCAATGGTTCAAATCTGGAGTTAATTACTGTTGGTGCCACAACACTGAGCGTGAGGGTTGTATGGTCAATAATTGACTTTTGAGTACCAAATGTTGGTTTGATGGTATTTAATTAACAAGTGTTGAAACAAGTTATGATGGAAATATTTGTCCGTAACTTTGTTTATCCAGTTTGGGTGGTTGTTGGTCCTATGCAAGTGGGAATATCTGGCGAGTCACATTATGCAAAACTCGTTTGTCATGTTGGGCTTCCGTGAACATGTCACTGTGCCTACTCTTTGATCTCGTAACACTTAACTCCCACCGTTGCAACAAATTGTATGCTGTTTCATTTCTAGGTCCCAGTCAAGCTTTTTTAAAAAGTTTAACTAGATTTATAAGAAGTATTAGCAGCATTTGTATCACTAAAAAATACATTAGTGGTACTCCTTCCGTCCCATTGAGAGTGTCGTCCGGGAAGCGTGTTTGTGAGGGGGACACGGTTTTCTAACGACACTTTCAATGAGACGGAGGGAGTACTTGTTACACATCATAAATATTAGTATTAGTATTCTTTTATATAAAAATTTAATAGTATTGACTTATAAATAAATGAAAATGATATTCATTTTTGAATGAAAGGAGTAGACATAAAGTGTTACGATTAAACTCCTCCATATCCGATTAAACTTCTTCCCTTGTGCTGTTATGTTCATCTTCCAGATGTGGAGAGGCAGTGGTTGTTGGTAATCGTAGGAGCCCTGCTGCTCTAGTCGCATCTCCCCTGATACTACGTCTCCTGCATATCCTGATTTGAACCCCTACCCTTGTGTTGTACTGTTCATCTTCTAGATGTAGGGAGGCAGTGCTTTGCCGGTAATCGCTAGAGGTCTTTTGCTGTAGCACCTCTTCCCTAACTATGCCTCCTCCAAATTGTGTTGTGGAAGTGTTTTAGTTACTCAGCCCCATCGTGGTTCAGGTATTCAGTTACTGAGGTTCAGTATATTCGTGCAGCAGCAGTTTAGTTTATTCGCTGTTGTGTTTTTAGTTTCCTAGATATTAGCAGTCAAGTATGCTTGCTTGTTTGTAGCAAACCATCAAATGTTTTTTTTTTCTGTTGCCATAAAAACTGATCTGTTGTTCTTTAGTTGTTCACATGTTACTGCAATAATTTCCTGTTTCTTCAGTATACTCAGATTAGATTTGCTCATTTACCAATTTGAAGATAACCATGTTGCAATGGTTGTCTGATTTCAATTTTGGAGCTGGATGATAACTGTTTGGCACATTCTATATGAACATAATAATATTACCTCATTAGTTTGGCAAGCAGAGATGAGGGTTTACATCAGTTCATATTGTTTGCTCATGTATTACTAGAGTTCATATATTCATGTAATTTTGTATTTCAGTTTAAGTTTTCTATGGTTTTACATTGATTTCAGATTTGGAATTTGGGTCAAGTACTCTGGGTTCGTGCATACGAGTTGAAGAATCCCCTAAATAACAAGCAATCTTGGTAAGTGTTAAACTATATGGAACTATACTTTCAAACAAATTAAGAGTGAACAGATTATCTGCTATTTCCCTTCTCCTAATTTGGGTGAGCCTTTGTCTTTTAATTTTTTATAATTTATTAAATGCTACCAGGTTTGGTTTGGGTGGATTGTGTTTGCCTGTTTGGCACCCCTCCTCTATGTTTGAACTGTTGCTCTGAATTTTAATTTCCGAGGCATCTTTGCAAAGACAACTAATCTCCGTTTCTCCAACTCTGTTCAGAAGTTAAAAGAGAACCATCTTTCTGATTTGGTAAATTTGTTGCTCAAGTTGTACACATAACTTACTTGGTACGTGGAGGCATCTTCTCTTTCATATATGTGTGATAATAGTAAACCTTTTATTAGCAGATTTGTCTTATATTTATTGTACTTCTCATTTATTTCAGTGTTCTAGTTTCAGGTATTCAGTTTTAAATTTTCTTTGCAACTGAGTTGATAGTGGTTCAATGAGCTAAGTATTAGCTGACTGAGCTGAGTGTAGTTTCATTTTCTGTGCAATGTCACTTTCATGATACAACAATCTACCTTCAGAATTCATTGCATGCTTGCCTGTTCTGCTTGTTTTTTAATGATGTCATTTCCTTCTATTAGTTTCCTTTTAGCTTCAGTTTCATGGATGTTAAATTGTTTGGGTTTAATCAAAATTGTGTTGTGTTTTTTTGTGCTGTACCTACCATTATTTATTTATTTATCTATCTATTTATTTATTTATTTAATCTCTGTTGCTATGAGCTTTATAGTCGGAGCTTTATTAGCTTCAGTTTGCATGTTGCCAAAACATGAAAACCATTTCTTTCATCCATGTTTTTTTTTAGCCGTGCACGGCAACATATTTAGTAGAAGTGAGTCAACGGACGGTATGGGAACAAAAATAACAATACTAGATTATATTATTATGTTGGACCACCTACTCTACTCTCAAAATTACTACTACTTCTCTCTCACATGTTGTTGGTTTTCATGTTTGAAAATTGCATTGGTCTCAGATTTGTCTCAAAGTACATACGTGGTTTCATAGTAATAATACTGATCGATACCCATGTATTAACCAAAACAAAAACAAAAATATACTCTGATCCTATCAATATCTGAACAATATAATATGAGATTAACGAAGTCACCACAAGTACCTCGTACGCACGTAAACTCTACATCTATGAGTTTTTTTTTTTTTTGAAGATGAGGCTGACAAATTCCTCGAGACGACATTGATGAAGTTGCCAAGAGACCTCACTGTGTCAACGGAAATGTTGCCTACCATCAGTAAAAGCACAAAGTAATTAAATTTTAAAATATTCGGAGTTAAACCCGTGGTCAAACTGTACAGGCTCTTTCACATGTGACGTTCGGTCTAAGCCATGAATAGATAGCGTGGCAAGTGGGAGTGCGATTTTATTTATTTATTTATTTATTTACCAAACTGTCGTCTGAAAATAACAACAGTTTTATATAATTTTGAAGAAGACGGAGTAGCATGTTTGGTCGACGACAATCGAGACGGCTAGCTCGGCAGGCTTGACCAACGCAAGACATACATCACCCTCCATTCTAAAACAAAGGCAACTTGATCTCACTATACTATCTTTAGGAGATTAATCATGGAATATCTTTTTATAACATGTAAGTATTATTTAAAGTTATGAATGACAATATATTTTGTCTAAACTTGCATTAGTAAAATTTAAGGAGGTTTGACTAAATCCAAACCTATAATTATATCTTTTTGGGAGGACGGTAGTAAAAACTTCTATAGTTACGTCCAAGATTTTTTTTTAATTCAAAAAGATTCTGTTTTGGAGTGGTCTAGATCATGCTAGAATGGTACTAGATAGGTCTAGCTTCTCAGGTTAATTTTTCTAGTCGACAGATAAAACTCTAGAAAGAAAAAAAGACTTTTAGCAAAACTGTTTTGGAGAGTATTTTTTAAGGAGAGAAATCGGTATGTAGAAAACTAAAACCTTGCTAGTTACTACGTTCAGACCCGGCTGTCATTTCTTTTATTTACATTTGATAAGTCTTCCCGATAAATCAGGGATAGAGCCTTCTTAATAATTAATTTAAATGTAAAAGGCGCGGCGGATCGGACCTTTTTAAAAAGCCAATTTTTGGATTTTCCGTGCACGTCTCTCCAGCCACCAGGAAAAATGCTAGTGTGCATGTGCAAATTTTGTTGTTGTTTTTTTGTCCTTCTCTTTTTGTGATTTTTGCGTCGTGTACCGACCGCGTGTTCCCTCAAGGCGAGACAAAACCAGCTACGAATTGAAGGAGCAAAGCAAAGAAGAGTTGGCTCCATGCAAAGCAACTCTCACGTGTGCACGCACGCACGCACGCACATGGCCGCCGAGATGTGCATACAAATTCAACGGATCGAGATCTACCCCATCCAGCGGCTAACAAACCTACTACGTACTGTAGCCCTGTTAGGTAATTTGGACCAGTTTCTTTTCAGTTTTCATAGCCTTAGGTACTAGATTTTTTTTTTTGACATTTGTGTCTTCTCAGACAACGATTAACAACCTAGATCTTCATCCAATGATTCAAATTTATTAGCACAAATCATAATAAATGAATGATAATTTTTTTTCTATGAAAGGAGAAAGACAAGACTGTTCAGACACCTGAAATATAAGAAATATGTTTTTTCTTTATATGCAAGAAAACAAACGCTACAAAATGTCCAAACCAACCGATCTTATGAAATTGATTGAGTCACCATATATAAGTATATAGTTAACTAAAAAAAATAGCGTTGCTGCTTTTCTTTATAAAACAAATTAAAAAAGCAATACTTTATAGAAGCTTCAAGACAACGAATCACACATGTTTTTCTTAAAAAAAATATGGATAAAACAGCGAAGTACAGTACCAAAAAAAAACAGAGCTAGAACTGTCTGAAAACCAAACGGGGTCTAAATTTGCACGCAATCACACCAAACCTGCCGACCTAACCCCCTTGGACTAGTACCAGGTAAACGATTACTGTGAGGAAAAAAAAAAGAATTGTGCCTTGTGCGTGACGACCTAACTTTTTCCTTGGTCAACGGATGGATAAGCAGACATGGTTTGTCAGGAACCCCACATAACATCAGATCTTTGACATTATTGTTTCAGCTTTGGCTTTTTATGGCAGCTCTGACAAAGAGCTAGTATACAGAAAATGGTTTCTTGCAAGCAGAGTCCACGAGCTTCTTGCGACTCCTTGCAAAGAGCTCTACTCTGAAACTCTAATGGTTCCATACAAGCGGAGCTTGAGGAGCCACAACTGTATTTTACTTAAAAGGTCAGTGTTGAAACTTAAAAGAGGGGGGGGGTCAGTGTTTATAGTTTTCATCTGATCCTCCTTATAAACTTGACACAAATGATTACAAAACATTCATTGAAGCAGTTTTCTCCAAATATTTCCAATAACAACTTCAACTCTTCTACCATGAAAGCTATGTAATTCATAAGAGAAGCTAAGAGGTCGTTTGGGAGCGCTCCACGGAGCGGATTCTCAGGGAGGATCACTCTATGACTGACAAACGTAGGGGCCGTTTGGGAGAGTTTCACATAGCAGATTCTTAGGGAGAATCACTCCCTGACTGCCAAGCGTATTTTTCAGTGAGCAGTGATTCTTTGCTGATTTTGTGAAGTGATTCTCTGAAATAAACTAAGAGGTTGAGAGATGAAAAAAGTAGTTTCACATGATTCTGTGAAGTGATTCTCTATCCTCATTTTGAGAGTTTAGGCTAAAGAATTAAAGAGAATCTAGTTTCAACCACGTAATCACTTCACCAGAGAATCTGACAGTACAACTGGAGAATCAAGGAGCACAACTCTTCAAAACAACCCTGTATTCTTCAATGAGAAGTGATTCTTTGCTGATTCTGTAAAGTGATTCTCAGAAATAAACTAAGAGGCTGAGAGCTGAAAAAGTAGCTTTATCTGATTCTATGAAGTGATTCACTATCCTGATTTTAAAAGTTTTTGCTAAAGAATAAAAGAGAATCACTTTGAGCTACAGAATCACTTCGCTAGAAAATCCCAAACGGGCCCTAAAGCCATAGCCTTTTTAGAGGGTGTTTGACAAAGCTCCTTGAAGCGGATTCTTCATATCAATCACTCCTAGAGTAGAGAAAAATCACTTTCTCTATTTACACCAGAAGCTTGGAGCTAAGGGCTCCTTTGATAGAGCTCCTAGCCCCAGCTTTTACGGAGCCATGCCAAACGATTAAAATGAAATTGGATTCTGGTGGGGAGCTGATGAGAATCACTTTTCCATAACATGAGCTGGGATCTAAAAAAAAAGTCGCTCTCTACCGCTTCCCCATTCATTTATTAAAGGATTCAGTTCAAAATTAATTCTCATTTACTCCCACCTTGCTCTCTACCAGAATCACTCATTCGAAGAATGAAAAAGTGAAGCTCAAGAATCAAGAAGTAAAGCTCTACTAAGGTGAATCTCAATGAGAGTTTCAAACGAGTTTCATTTACATTAAATAGGTTGCCACATAAATTTTTTTGTGACATAACAGTGTATTTAAGAAGTGAGAGAAGAAATGAGTTTCATCTAGATGAAACTCTCTTGGCACGATTACCAACTCTCTATGAGTCATGAAATGAAATGTATATGAAACTATAGAATGAAACTCTCACTCTCAATGGAGAGTTTAATTCAAGTTTCATTTTATTTCGTATGACATGACAGTCTTGGAACCAGCGCAATGAAGCTCTCCACTAAGACTGGCATAAAATAACCCTAAAAACTACTTCTGCTCGCCTTGTTTAGTTGGGAATTTTTTTTGTATAGTGACATTGTAGCACTTTCGTTGTTACTTGACAAACTTTGTCCAAATATGAAATAACTAGACTCAAAAAATTTATCTTGACATGTACATATTAAAAGTATAACCACTTAATTTTTTTACCTACATTTAATGTTTCATGCATGCGTCTAAAGATTCGATGGGACGGGAAATCTTAAAAAAAATTGGTCATTTTTTTGGAACTAAACGTGGCCGGTCCACAATATATCACCGTACAATCAATTACACCGTATTTGTATTTATTGTTAGATAATACTCCGTACATGTTGAACAATAATCTCTCTACTAGGAGTGGTTAAGTTGTCCTTGTCCAATCACTCTGAACGGGTACATCACAAGGAGCAATTTGGCGGCCATCAAAAAGTAATATTTTGTCCGATCCATCCATACACCACATGGCTCCGGGATAACGACGGATGATGGAATAGAGAGATCGCCCTGATTTTGTTTTGTTTTTTTGAGAGATTTTCTATTCGGATGGAGCTATCTCAAGTTGACTAGCCGCCTGTGTTGCCCAGAGGTTTATCACTTAATGGCATTTTTTTTTTGGAATTAGAAGTATCCTGAACATTTTAGTTGTAGTAGGGCATGTCCTACCTCACCTTGGTATCATGGTCCATATGGACACCATCAGACAGTTGTATTACATCACCTTGTACATGTATAGACTAAATATAAATATTTAAATAGAGTAATCAATCAATCTTGGCATCATCATAGGACGGCTCTATCTTTGTGGTTGCCCTAGGTAGGTTGGTGATGGAAGCATCAGCTAATAATGAGCGACCATTGCGTGTGAACGGAGGTTTGCGTGCCATCATTGACATCTTATTATATTTTCCTCTCCGCCATTTGAAAAGAAAAAAAAAACAAAACAAAAATTAATAGAGTATTAGAAGCAAGGGTCTGTTTTTAAATCCATTACTACTAAAAATTAGTCAGCTAATAGCTGTTAGTATGTATTTTTTTAGGTAGCTAACTTTTAGTAGACCGTTTGGATCCACTTGCTAATAGGTAGGTAGATTATGAGTTTAAGCCTTAAGGTACACAGGGTATATAAACTATTAGCAACTTGAAAACTAGCTAATGAAGAGCAGTCCCGACCCAGAAAACACATGGTTTATTTCTATGTTCATCACTTAAGGTGCCAACTAAGCAAATAATAATAATAATAATAACGTGACAGTACAATTAAATGCCACTGTTTTAAAGACTCTCACGAGTTAGAAACAATGCAAAAAAGTTGCAATCTCATGGACCTCATTTGGACAAATGGAACTTTTATCTTGTCTCTCTTTCATCAAAACTACGCCACATGAGCCTGTTTTAATATCCACAGAACTCTCATAAGTACTATAAGCTTGTTGTTCTATGAGAGTTGTAGCTGCTAATTTTGTAACGTTAATAGGTCCAGACGGAAAATAAATAAATAAATAAATAAATATGGTTGAAATACGACCTAGGGACGTCTTCACTCACGTACGGACGGGACGTCTGATATGCTTGCATCGGCGATTTGGCGTCGCAGCTAGCCAACCAACCAACCACACAAACAAACGAAAAGAAAAAAGGCCATTGTCATGCCTCAAGAGTCAGAGATGACCAAATGAATTTGAAATCAACGTTTTTTTTTCATGTGGAAGATGGAGATATATATATATATATATATATATATATACACGAGTATATATATAAGCAAAAACTATGAATAAAAACGAAAAAAATGAATAAATAACGTCTAGACCACCCCCCACGCGCGCGCGCACACACACGAGTTGTGTGCCTCTTTGGACTTCACAGAGCCGTGCGCCGGCGAACTGATCCATCTATATTTATCTACATTTTAATTATTATTAAAAAACAATTCACGTTTCCTACCCACCACGGAAGGCGTCAGCTCCGTCCGATGCGCATCGGACGGCCGCGGGGGCCTTCACGTGGGGAGCCAACCACCCACCACCTCCTCCTTGCTCTTCCAGTCCTCGCTCGCTTGCTTGCCCTGCCGCCTCTCGCTTTCCAAGAGAGCCTTTTTTCCCCCTCCTCCCTTCGCCGTTCGCCCCCCCGCCCGCCCGCCATTAATGGCGGCTGCATCTCCCGCCTGCTCCTGCTCCTGCTCCTCGTCCTCCTACTTCTAGAAGCGGCGGCAGGCAGGCGGTATCGGAGGGAGGGAGACGCCTGACGGTGGCGCGAAAGTTGTTCAGTTCAGCCCCCCTTCCCCTTGCTTTGCTTGGCTGCTGCTGGGGTGCCGGGCGGAGCCGTGCAGTGCAGGCCGGCCAACGCAGGGTGCGTGACCCGGAAAGGGAAACCGCCGGCTTTTCCTGCCGCCCCGCCCCGCCCCGCCCCCCTTTGCGGTTGCCCTCATCCGCCCCGCCCGCACAAAAAGGTCTCGCCTTTTTCTCCTCTGCTCTGCCTGCTTGCTCGTGCAGAGTTGTGCGGTGCTGCTCCCCCAAATCTCCCCACCTCCCTCTACCCACTACCCTCTCTTTCAGTCTTTCAGAGAGACTGAGGCACGAGGACAAGGAAGATTTGGCAGTTTTTGTGCAGACACACACACACACACACACACACACACAGCTCCCGGTTGATTCTTGCAGCTCTCGTGCTCTTCTCCTCTCCCGCAGCTCCACCGTCCCGGGCTCTGGGGATCAAGATTCGAGCCCAGAACCGGCGGCGGCGGCGGCGGTTTTCCTGATCGAGCCCGCGCCGTTCCTTCCTCGAGAGGAAGAGGATCCGTCCTTCAGGCCAGCGCGTCGCCCCATCACGCCATGGGCAACTGCTGGGGCGCCAAGATCAGCTCCGACAGCCCGTCCCGCGGCGCCTTCTCCACATCAGGTTCCTCTCCTCTCCTCGCCATCCCCTCTCTTCTTCTTCTTCGTCTTCTTCTTCTTCTTTGGATCGCTTAGTTTTAACTTACCTCATCATCAATCATGTTAGCCTTTCGTGCTCTTTCGTCGTCCAACTGTCCTCTCCTCTCCTCTCCGGCTCGCCTCCTCCGTTCATTCGACACTAGCTGCTGCTCGAATCGAATCCCCTTTCATTTTTACAATATAATATAACATGATATAAAACAAAATGGATCAATCGGGTCAACACAGGCCGCGTGTGTCCGTCCGCGTGTATCATCACTGCCATCACATACTACTCGTACTTTGTTTGGCAACTAGTAGCAGGCTACCACTAGCTGCTGCTAATCCCCGTTTATTTTTTTTTCATATAATATAATATAAAACCAATCGATCAATCGGCTCAACACAGGCTGTGTCCGCGTGTATGATCACTGCCATCACATACTTTGTTTGGCACCTAGCGCTGGCCCCCCGCGCGTGCTCAAAAGAAAGAAAGCAAACACGTCTGTTTTCAGATTGGATTCGCCTCCTCTTGGATCCTTCCATTCCATGTGCTAAGGCCAAAACCTTTCGTTTTCCAGTTTCCGGAGACGATTACTTGTAGTATTTCAGTGTTATAATATATATGGTGATAATAATAATGATATATGATTTCGGTAGCGCGGCGCACTTTATAAGACTTTTTTCTCACATGCCATGCCATGCCGCTGACGGCACTGGATTGTGCGTTCAGATTTCGGTGCTACCTTTCAGCTAAATCCTTGCCCCCCGTTTTTTCAATGTTTTTGACTGCCCACCACGGAAAAGGTTTACTTGTTTTGTTTCTATAAGCCAACCTAATAAGGAAGTAAAGGAGGAAACTTCAGTTTCGGTGCCACCTACTTCTAACTTGTCCCGTCGATTCTTTTCCTTTTCTTTTCCATAATTTGTAGTAAAGATGTACTGGCTGGCAGCTAACTTGATTTAGCAGGAGGGGGATATATATGAAACATGATGCCGCGGAATTCTGAAAGTTCTTGTTTTTCTTGATGATGATCGTCAGGGACAACTTCCAAGTTCGCTAGCAGGAACGGGGTAGCCCTGAGCGGCTGCAGCAGCCATGCCTCGTCCGCATCCATGCTGCCAACCCCGCGGAGCGAGGATGAGATTCTGGAGTCGGCGAACGTGAAGGCCTTCACCTTCA
This sequence comes from Coix lacryma-jobi var. lacryma-jobi, assembly GCA_009763385.1. Lineage (NCBI taxonomy): Eukaryota > Viridiplantae > Streptophyta > Magnoliopsida > Poales > Poaceae > Coix > Coix lacryma-jobi. The sequence goes on from CM019826.1 coordinate 158,684,755, forward strand.
ATGAGCTGAGGACCGCCACCAGGAACTTCAGGCCAGACAGTGTGCTGGGCGAGGGTGGGTTTGGCTCCGTCTTCAAGGGCTGGATCGACGAGAAGACGCTCGCCCCGACTAGGCCGGGCACGGGGATGGTCATTGCCGTCAAGAAGCTCAACCAGGAGGGCTTCCAGGGTCACAGGGAGTGGCTGGTCAGTACCTACTTGCTGTTTGTTGGGCAGAATCGAAGCCCCTTGCTATTTCGTGGCCAGTTTTGTGTGTTTGTATAACGTGCTGCTGCTTTGATGTACAGGCTGAAGTGAATTACCTTGGAACGCTGTCGCACCCCTATCTTGTAAGGCTCGTTGGCTACTGCCTCGAAGACGAACAGCGCCTCCTTGTGTACGAGTTCATGCCGCGCGGGAGTTTGGAGAATCATCTATTTAGGAGTAAGCATCTGCCCTTCTTCCTTTTTGCTCGCTACTTACTATTCTTCTTCTCTTCTCGCATTTGAAGGAGTGGCAATAAAATGTTTCATTATCGCGCAGGGAGCTCCTATTTCCAGCCACTGTCCTGGAGCCTACGAATGAAAGTTGCCCTTGGAGCAGCTAAAGGTCTTGCATATCTCCACAGCGATGAAGCTAAAGTCATCTACCGTGATTTCAAGACCTCTAATGTCCTTCTAGATGCGGTATGCAATATTCACTACTTTTATCCTTTGGAAAGACAGAATAGCTCCGTTGGTTTGGTTGAGCTCATCTCATGGCGACAAGTATTCTGCAGAACTTCAATGCAAAGCTCTCTGATTTCGGGCTGGCGAAGGATGGTCCAACTGGTGACAAGAGCCATGTCTCCACCAGGGTGATGGGGACTCATGGGTATGCAGCTCCAGAATACCTTGCAACAGGTATTGCGGTGGTTCTAGATTCCAAATCATCATATGCAACTAGCATCACTAGCCATGAATCACACTCAAATGATAGAAATTACATCGCTAAAATTTAACCAAATCTATCTGAAACATGCATGATTGGATAGTAGCAAAAAAAAATTATGTCTCATTCACCCTATGTTTGCTGTCCTCATACTGCTGCCAGTCTTAAGAGTCATTTTGAATCTAATTATTGAACCTACTAACAAATGTCATTTTCCTTGTGAAGGTCATCTGACCACCAAGAGTGACGTGTACAGCTTTGGGGTAGTACTCCTAGAAATGTTGTCAGGACGCCGCGCACTGGACAAGAACCGCCCGAATGGGGAGCACAACCTGGTGGAGTGGGCTAGGCCATACCTGAGGAGTAAGCGGCGCATATTTCGCATCCTGGACACCCGGCTGGGCGGGCAGTACTCCCTTGCTAGGGCACAGAAGGCTGCAGCACTCGCACTGCAATGCCTCTCAGTGGAGTCCAGGCACAGGCCCACCATGGACGAGGTGGTAACAGCGTTAGAGCAGCTCCAGGACGCCAAGGAAGGAGGTAACCATCACCTACAGAAGAGGCCAAGCAGTCGGAGCATGGACAACAATGGCGTCAAAGCGGCAGTGAAGGGGAAGCCTGCTCCTTCTGTAAAACCAGTTTGAGTGAGTGAATTATATGCTACAATATTTTTTTCCCCCCTTTTGTAGGTGTAGGTAATATAGTAGGTTCATAGAGGGATTTGTAAAGAGGCAGTGTTCTGGATGTCCTGTGTCTATCATGTAGCTTTTACATTTTCAAGTCTTTGTAAAGTACAGTATGTAAATACATAATTACATCCAGTCCAGACTCCAGAGTGTTATGAAATTTTGTTCAAGCCAAACAGCAACCGCTGTTATAACTCTGCAAGCTACTTTGTCTCATCTTGTGAATGTAATCTGAGGCGTAGAACGGATGCAATCGATCAAGTGTTATCAGGCATCAAGACAGGTTCCAGATTCAGGCAAATTAAGCTGAGAACATGCCGATTAACCCTGAAAATTTCATATATATCCTTGTAATAACACATCACATTTGAACAAGTCTGTATACATGCCTAGTTATCCAAGATAAATTAATTCACACACATCTTCGATCAAATGATTAACATTTTTGGTGCAGAGTGCCGGCCTTTAGGTGACCCTCCCTCCTGATAGCAATGACAATTTCGTAACCTCCTGTGCAGTTCTTTATCCAAATTGCTGTACTATGGGTTTATCTAAACACAGATAACAGAAAAAAGAATATAATGCAGCATGGGTTCATCTGCTGCGTATGGACATCTCAGAAAGGAATGTATCTGTTTTACAAAACACTTGGCTTGATCAAATCTTTAAATGATTTGTACACAGCAAGCCCTTCTGATCAATAAGAGTGGCATCTGAAAAATGTTTCAGTCGATCAGAACAGTGCCATCTCATAAGATTATCTAAACTTGCCTCAGCAGCTGCAATTAGAATTTTAGTCATTTATCCATTTCCGTTTCCTAGGATGCCCTTGCTTTACTAGATAAACCCGGCCGTAGACCCAACTTCTTCTAGGCCCTGACAAAGATTTCTGCAGAACACAACGACAAAGGGGAAAACTAAGATGCCATGTTCTGTTGCGGGGTAAAAAAAATCTAGAGTGAATCGCCCACTTGTGAACCCTAAGAAAATCTGGAATCAAGCCCATAAATAGTGACTAACTTTATTATGCACATGTGATTCATTAGTGCATTGCAGCATCGGCTTTGGATGTGAAATGTGTCACACAGTTAAGGAGCTAAACATGCCCAATGCTAAGGAATAATGGATTTTTTTTTATGATAACGCAATCTTGGTGCAGATTTCATTGTACTCTGAACCAGAAAAAAAGGGTTTTTCGCATGCATTGCCATAAAAAAATCATAATTTGACTTCAGTTTTGTCTTCCCTAAAATCTTGATACTGGAAAGTAGCATGAAAATACAAATATTCTATGTACCTCAATTTTCGCGCGGAACTCCAAAGGGCACTCACAGACATGACATTGTGCTCTATGAGGTGCTCGAACGGATTTATCTGTCTTAACAAATGCAAATACCTGGCAGCGACATGCTCAAAGTTTCTCAGACAGCCACATGACTAGAAATAAATGATAAGAAGAATGATAATTGATTACTATCATTGCATTACTAGAACCGAACCTAACCTGCTCACCGCAATTTGGGCAGGAGCCTTTTAGCGCGACCAAATTGTTTGACAATAAGCCTCGCAGCGCACCAACTGAAACAACCAACCAACCAACAAGACTGGCTTACCATGTGTAGGAATTAAGATATCAGATGTACAAGTACAAGCATGACGAGAAAAGTGAGAATCGACATATCAGCATCCTCACCGGACGCGGAGGCGATGGGACAACCAACCAGACAGCCCAATCCAACTAAAGCCAAGTCGTTAACTCTTGTTATCGCGTCGAGGGAATTCGCACCGTACAGGAGGTGCCTTGCTCCAAACACGTCCCCGATCGCGATGCTCAGAGTGTACAGACTAGGAACGAGAAAGGCAGAGGTGCCGAACAGGAGGAGCAGCGTCCAGATGCTTGACAATGCCATAAACATCGAGTGGTCCTCCTGCCCACCCAACATCGAAGGCGTAAGCCTATATATATAAGTATGGGTTAAGTTTAGATGGGAAACAATAAAGGTTACCTCGGCGTCCGCATAGGTGGAATGCCTGATGAGGCTGCAGCGGGGGTATTTTACTACGGATTTAGAGCCGTAAAGCCGGAGCTTCAGCTGCCAACACAACAGGGGTGTATATATGGTTCGTCAGAAGAAGAGCTGCTGAAATCTGGTTTTTTACTACGAATTTGGAGTCTGGATATGCATGTGGTGAGTCAGCTGTCAGCTAATCTGGCAAAGTGCAGACTTGAAGTTTAATTTACCTCGACTTTGTCGAACATGTCATCGACGATCAACGGCTGACCGCTGTAGTAGGAATCCCTGGCCTGCACACGGACACGCACACACAGAGAACAGGGATGAAGAGTATGTTAATGGTTGGCAGCCGATTGAACTTGAGAAAGAGCAAATGAAATCGATGAGCCTGCAATAGATGGTGCGTGTAGATTGTTGTGGCTGGGCAGAGGCAGACTACTGCTATATAAACAGCATATACTTACTCCCAGCAAGAACTGAACAATCTTTGTCTAGTACTACTGTACTAAAAGAAGCTTCTTTTTTTTTGAGTACTAAAAGAAGCACCTGGTGGTAGAGCGCCTCGAGCTTCTCCTGGCTGGCGGTCTCGATTGGCCCCACGTAGAGGCAGGACGGCCCCTCCGCGGCGGCGGCGGCGACCCCCGCGCCGCGCAGCACCCCCACCCGGGGCGGGCGCGGGCGCGGGCGCCGGCGGCTGAGGCAGCCGCTCCCGGGCGCCACCGGGACGGCGGCCGCCATAGGCTGCTGAAGCCGACCCGGGCAGCTGTTCGTCTCGTCGTCGGACTTGGCGGCGACCTCCCTGCTCCGCTCCCGTCGGGTGGGAGTGAAGGAGGAGGAGGAGGAGGGGCGCGGAGGGGGAACAAAAACAGACTAGAGTGGGGAGCCTGGGAGGGGCAACCAAATCGGGCGGGCAATCAACTGGGCGGGCGTCGTCGTCGTCGTGTTGCGGCTGCGAGCGGGAGGAGGGAGGAGTGGCGGTTGCGTGGAGGACACATACCAGCCAGCCAGCCAGCCAGCCGCGACGACGGGCGGAGAAGAGAAGGGGAAGGAGAGCAGCGGGGAGCCAGGGCGGGACAACCGACAACGTGTGGCTCCGCTCCACGGGGCGACGGCGTCGCGTCGTCTCAGGAGGGTCCGGACTCCGGACAGATCTTTTGCGCAGCGGCAGGGAGAGAATCAGAGGAGGTGGGTGGTCGGCGCTACACTGCAGAGAGTTCTTTACGTGGCTGCTTCATTCGTGTGAAAAGCAGCGGCAAATGCGCAGCCTTTGCCATGTTTTCCACTGTGGAAAATCGGTCGTTTCATCTCATCTTATCCGAAGCTGCTGCTTCTTCGTCTTCGACTGTGTGTGTGTGTGTCTGTGTGTGTGTTTGATTTGATCATCATCGCCGAGAGAGAGAAGCCAAGCTGGGACAACAACAGTAGGAGCGCACGACACGATACGAGCACTAATTCGACCATTATTATACCCAAACTAAAAAAAAAACCCATTGGTTGTTGCGATGGAAAAGAAGAAAACTACAAACAATGCATCAAACATCCTTAGAAATAAAAAATAAAAAACAATGTATTGTTATCATTTTCTATTTATATTAGGATTCCTACTATTGTTATCATTTTCTATTTACATTTGGATTCCTATTCTATTCGGGTTACTCCTCAAAATCAGGGGATCTATTTTAGTTAAGATTTCTAATTATTCTCTCAACATCTCGTACCTAATACAACAATAGCGATGTTGTAAACAGATTTTGACTCTCAGTTATATATTCTCACATTTACGGAGTTAGTTATAGGACGTCATACAAAATATGGGTACCAAAAAAGAGACGAAAATTTTATCTCTTTATTATTAGATTAGATAGAACACATATACAAATTCAGATACAAATATATCTTAAACAGAGGGTAGGGATATAGATAAATTAATATAGTCGTACAAGGTCAAATTTTTTTTAATATTTTGGTTTTTTTTAAAGTTTTTCATAGAAATGCCCCTAGGAGATACATTTTTAAAAAATGAATCCTGACCATGTCTTCGTGCCAATTGCTCTGACGCGGAGGTGGGTGGCTAACGTCGATGCGGATGCGAACGTAGTGGTGACCTTGCATGACGTGGCGTCTGCTCGGCGCCATAGATCATGGCGCCGAGCTATTACCCATATCTTGTTCGTTCTTATTGAATAAGTATAATTGTTTTAAGTTGCTTGCAACAACCCCATCGTAGTTTAGCTGGGCAGGAGGCTCTCAACTTAACTGTCTGAAGTTCGAACCTAGAAAAAGACTTTCTCTAGGTCTCAAAACAGTATGAATTTGGTTTTTCTATGACATTTTTGAGTTTAACTGGTTTTGCAATTTTTTTTCTCTGACAGTATGTGCTGCCACTCCAACGCAATTACCCACGGGCGCCTAGAGTAAACTATTCAGGGCCCTTGAACATTTAGTTTTGAGGGACATTCGGGGCCCTTGAACTGATGTTTGGGCCCATGAAAGCCCAAACATCTATCAAGGATAGATAGATGGGCCAACCATCATCATCTCAGCCCAACTCCGGCTTCTCCATCTCCTTCCTTCCCCACAAGCTCATCTTCCCCATCGCGGCGTCGCAAAAGCAAAATCTGCCGAATATTCCCCCATCTCCCCCCCAAATCCTTCGAGCCGTTTCCGTTTGGATTTGAAATCTGGAGGAGCCGAGCAGCCCCGTGCAGTGCTCGGGGACGGGGTCCCCGGAGCAGCAGCGGATGTCGTCGTCGCCGTCGTCGTCGTCCGACCTCGAGCAGAAGATGTCGGCCGCACTCCGCCGTGTGACCCCCGTCGCCGCCGCGCCTGCTGGAGCCGGGGGAGGCGCGCCGGATCGGCCGGCGGCGGCGGCGGTTCAGAGTCGAATGGATGCGCAACGCGGCAGGGCGAACGCCGCGTACCCCGCGACGCTCGCGTCCGCCCGGTCGCTCGCCGAGAAGACCTTCTCGAGCCCACGAGGTACTGCCGCCGCCCGACGCCCGTCCTCCCCCCTCGTTTCAGTTCAGGCACACGCGCGCGCGCGCGCTGGAATCCCGTTCCCACTCCCACTCGCTCGCGTGCTGGGTGCTTTTTTTTTATCTGCAGAGCAGCTCAAGGAACTCAAGGATGAGCTCCGGGATCTCCAGGCGCAGCTCAGCGAGGCTCTCAAACGTACGCGCAGCAAAGCCCTTTCTCCACTGGAGTACATTACATTACATTTTGGGCAGTTGGGGTTGGCTTGGCTCACGACAGTGACTGAAATCGGGTTCCGCTCCGCCCTTTGCAGTTCAGTTGTCCAAGGAATCTAAACGCAGGCTCGCCATAGGGTCGATCTCGGAGGCCACGGCTACGAATGAGGAGCTCCGTAGCTCGATTGCGGATTTCAGTGACAAGAGGGACATACGTGCTGCACTCATCTCCGAGTTACTTCAAGGTGTATGCACGCCCTTCTCTGCTATCCCGATGCTTACTTTTGTCCCTTACTTTGCTTGGGCTGTGGTTGTTGTGGCAGATCACTGTCACAGGTCAGAAACAAATGCATCAAGTAATAAGTAGTATGCCAGTGATAATACTCTATTTGTTTATGGCCTGTTGCAGCTCCCGAATCGCTTGAAGCAGAGAGTACTGAAGATGCCGAGAGGGCGGAGAAGGTACCAAAAACTCTTCTCTGGTTTGATAATTTCCTTGGCTTCTGGATTGTCGTCGGGGAAGAAGGTAAGCGATACACGAGGTTGATGCTACGCTTATTAGTTACGTGATGATGCTGGTGCAGTGCTGCCACCACGTTCCCTGACAAGCATCCTGATTTTTTTTTTTGTTCTTCCTCAAGGTGTGAAGTTTGTTTTCGATAAGATTGACCCACAACATCCAGAGAAGGAGTGCTCGTTTTGCGTAAGTCCGAGATTAAGATGTGAGTTGAAGCTCCTTCCGGTGTCTGGTCAAGTGCCTCTGTTACATCATTTTGCTATTTTTCACGAGTATATTTTTCTTAAAATTAGTGTTCTTTCATAACAGTCATTGGATGTTATCCTCACGTCAAGGACATTGAGGAGTTGGCGAAGGGTTTGGATTTGAATGAACATCTATTCAAGTTTGTAAGAATGGCTAGAGAGAAATTCCAGTCTTCTTTCATGGACGGTAACCAACAATTTAAATCCATTTCCTTTTTACGGTAATGTGAACAAGTATCAGATTTATAAATATATTTTACAAGTATAATAATTTGTATGGACTTCTGTCTTCTTTCCCCCAAATTATTAGCAAGTGGCAATTGGTTTAAGCAGAGCAGACCTGTTTTCTTCCCATGTAAACATGTGACTTTGCCTCAGATACATACATCCTTTATATGTAGAAGATGCAGGACAATAGGACATAAAATGTATTCGCTGTCATGTTTCAATTGAAAAGGCTCTATGGGTTGGTTATTATGTAGTTTTTGCTGTGGTGGAAGTGCCGAAGTATATTTCTCATGTTGCACAATGCAGATAATATGGTTCATGCTTTCCAATTTTTTTTTTTAAAAAAACACTTCTTGTTTTTTGCTTCCTCGGATATGGAGTGAACCCTTTTATGTTCCAAGATTTATTGTGTAACTGTAAGATATCGGTTAACTCTTGTCATTGTGTTCCTCAGGGACTCTTCCTGTAAGCCCAGTTGTTGGTACAGATGTCTCTGCTGCACCACCCCCGGCTCCCATGGTATTGTCAGTTAACAACAGAAGTGAGGACGCTCACAATCAAACCCAATCCCCATGGAGCAAGAACAATGTGCAGTTACTTCCTGCTAAGAGGGGAGTCACAGACCTATCAGGAGCGTCTCCTGGTGTTTTGCGCCGTTCTCCACGTATCAGAGGCAAGTTGACTGTCAATTGTCTAGATGCATTCCCATTCTCGGCTAGTGATTATCTAGAGTGTAGAGGGCAATAATTGGACTGATGTAGTATGGTCATGTCAATGTCTAGGTGCATTCCCATTCTCGGTTAGTGATTATCTAGACTCTAGAGGGCAAGTTGACTGATGTAGTATGGTCATGTCATTTTTTTTGCATTGTTTGTGCAGGGAATGCGGAGAGCTAGTAGGCTAGTAGCTGAAGCAAATTCTGACCTGGACTTTGAATCAAGTGATTAGCTGATACTGTGGTGATCTATCAATAAACTCTATAAAGCTAAACCTCACTAGTTATTTCTTTTAACATGCAAGCTATCTAACTAGGCACCCAACTAGCTATTTCTGTCAACATGCAAGCTATCCAACTAACCAATGCACTATCACATACAATTAATATCCACTAAGCAAAACTCCACTAGCTATTTATCCTAACATGCAAGTTGTTTAACTAGGCAATGAACTATCACATACAATTAAAATGCACTAGCATATGCAGCTGTAATATCCATATCAGTAAGATACATAAGTATTTTATTGTCCACGTCATCATATCACGCAATCCACTAATCCATAATTCCCGCAGCAACGCGCGGGGTACTTCACTAGTTGATTTAGTTCTTATGGTGCTTTTCTTTCTTATTACAGAGTATAATTTAACTGAAAGCTAGAAGGGTATGGTGGCTTGGTTGGCAGTTGGCCGGGCAGAGTGGCTAACTTGGCTTGTAATATGTTGTAGTCTGCTATAGTGGATGAGGAGGAGGTCCTAGTTATGAGTCGTGTTCTGGTTTATGGTGTCGTGTCTATATGTAGCAAGTTTATGAGATTTTAGCAACCACGAGCTCGCTGGTTATCGCTAGCACTTAACCAAATTATCTGATTTTCATACCCATACCCACTGAAATGTGAGTACGCATATTTGTATTTCAAATGGATACTGTCCTGTAATAAAGACATTCGAATTCGTCTTTCTTCATTTGAATTCGTCTTTCTTCATTTGCATGATCCAAATTTGGATCGGTATCCGAGGTAAACTTGGATACTGGTGAATTATGAATATATCAGCTAAGTATAGATAACCTCCTAAACATGCTATCAATATATGCTTTTGATTTAGTTTGAAACTGACATGTTTATTGATGAAACCATTTTTAAATACTTCGTTATTTTTTTATACAATTTTTTTCTATATGCTGGTTCATTTTTTTTTTTGTTGTTGATAGATTCTTAATATATTATTATATATCTTTTTTTCAATCACGGCAAAGCTGAATATCATTACTCGGTTCAACAAATAGAAACAAACTAAAACCCATTGATATGAACGCCAAGGGTTCAACCAATGGGCGAAGTCAAACTGAGCACCCCAGCAAGTGGGACCATGAGCTAAAGAGCCCAACCCCTATCCTCCAATAAAACCAAAATACAAAGGTCTGAATACAAGCCCTTTCATCAAAATTTAACAGCACTCCATAGCATCGGACGATTACCAACCGATTATCGCCTCCATTCATCGGCTCTTGGTGATGAAAGAAAAGCACCATCTTCTTGAGGGCTTCCGCGCGTTTGCTCCATCTGCGTCACTACTGCATCTCTCTGTAAACCTTCATCTATATCTTGAAATATTTATTATACATCTGTTGAAATATTTATTCACTTAATATATTTGATTATTGAAATGTTCGTTTATAAATAGAGATGAAAACGGACCGATTATGAATGGATATATAGATACAAATACACACGGTTGTTTTTTTTTCGAATTTAGATTTAGACTTGGATATTGGCAAATGTGTCAAATACAGATATTTTGGTTGTAGCTTGGTCAACGGATAGTCGGATACTAATATACGGGCGGAAAATATCCGCTCAGGCCCCTTTTGAAATATAGGATAGGGAAAATATGGGAATAGAAAAAAAGGTAGGGGCATCTTAAACTTATAAGCTATTTTAGCTTATTCTCTCTCATAAAACACCGTTGAAATAACCAAAACGAGTCGTGAATACATTCTAAGCAAGCAAAGTGAATTGATATGCTGCTACGTTCATCTCCTATAGGATTCAAAAGCACATGAAAAATAGATGAGAAACTTTTGGATTCATTTGGAAGGAATGTCAAGGTTGAATAAAAAAATAACATCAAGTGCATGCTTTCATGTGTTTCCTCTATTTGATTGGATAGAACAAGCCATAATACTCCAAAAGTTGTAGTTTTACACCGTGAATGAAAATAGTACTCCATTTATCTGTAAATAAATTAATTTGTACAATCTATGTTAGTTAAACTTCCACGTTTCCTATATTTCAGGCGCATGAACAATTTTGTCTTTGTCCTTCCATAGAAAAAATTGTCATTTGTTTCTTGTAATTTGTGCTAATAGATTTGAACCATTAGATGAAGATCTGAGGGTTATAGTCATCGCCTGAAAAGATGCTAAATTTCATGCGCCTGAAATATAGCAAATTCCTTAAACTTCTTAAAACTTTATAAAAAAAAGTACTAACATCTATTCTATAATATAATTATTACGAAAACATATTCTATGATATATTAATGATATTAATTTAATATCATAAATCTTTATATGTTTTTAATTAAAGTAGAAATTCGGTTAAAGTTTAAAACTAGAAATCTATTTATTCGGAGGGAGTAGATGCAGTTATCCGATTTGCATAAACGCAAATACTGTACCAAAAGTTGTGGGGGTGACTTTTCAGCCAACTGTTTTTTTTTTTTTTTTTTGCCTCGATTTTCCCCTTTTTTTCCACGTGCGCCGCCGCCGCGACCGCCCGCGATCCCATCTCCCACCCGCCCGCCCGACCCCTCCTCGCCTCGGGGATCCCGCCGCCGCGCCGTTGCTCGATCTATCTGCTTCTCCTACTCCCGCAGCGAGCGCGAGAGCGAGGGATGGCTAAGGCGAGGTCGTCGGCGAAGCAGGCGCAGGCGCAGCAGCCAAACGGCAGCAGCGGCGGCGGCGGCGGCCACGCGCTCTCCTCCAAGCTCGCCAGGTACCTCGACCCGGAGGCCTCCTGGGACAAGGTACGCCCCTCGTCTCTCGCTCTCGCGCGCGCGCCGGGTAGCTGCTGCCGTGCTGACGCTTTCGTCTCGGCTCGGCCGGGCTGTGGCAGGACCAACTGCTGGACGCGGTGCACTGGATCCGCCAGGCGATGGGGCTCATCTGCGGCCTGCTCTGGGGAGCCGTCCCCCTCGTCGGTGCCGTCTGGATCGCACTGTCAGTACCCTACCCCTCCTCCTAACACCTCTCTCTCTCTCTCTTCCATCCTGTCAAGCTCCAGCCTTGCCGTGTGTAGTAGATCTGTAGCTTCACCTACGCGCACACAAGCGAAATTAAGCCCTTTTGTATGTACATACATACGCTTTGTAATTTGTTATTAGTTAGATAAGATAGATATCAGATCGATCTTATAGCTCTGGAACATTGCGGCCGCTGACCGGGCATGGCCACTGTCTGTTAAATTGATAGTGTTTGTGTAATTGGAATTCAGGAGAGTGATTGGTTTCTCAATTTTGGTTCAGGGCCGATTTCACCGCTGCTAGTAGTCACACACACGTGCGGTCAGATCTGATGCTACCCCCTCGCATTTACTTGTGAGTTAGGGATCCGATTAGCTGGGCAGCAGCTAAATTTAACAGTTTCTACCTCTGTAGAACAGTGCACTTTGGCTAGTTTCGAATCGATGCACAGAATCCTAATTCCTGCTAAATGGTACTACTGTGACACAACTGTGGCGGTACGTAGCTGTCTGCTTCGGCGGCAATTGAGTTCAGGCGGATCTCTCTTTGTCTTCTTTGATGGAGTGTATTGTCTCGTGCTCTAGAGTTTCAGGCTGTGGTGTAAATACATGATTTCCATAATGAGTCTTGGTCAGGACTGACCGTACAATACTTTTTAAAGGTGGCCTTAGCAAACAGGAAATGACTTGCAGAATAGAAACCTGCCAAGTTTCAGATGAATGCTAAGCAAATGATGTGCTGGTTGCCACGCAAAATAAATTTGTTTGCATGACCAAGATGTCGTTATCCGTTGCTAAAAAATTATGGCAGACTTTTGGGTTTGATCTTTATTTGACCTCAGCATGTGAGCTTTTACTATGGTTCTAATGTTCTATCCAATTATGACACATAATGCGGCCTCTTTACAGATTTCTGACCATGTCGACTGGGATTATCTATTGGTACTACACATACCTGTTGAAGATTGACGAGGAGGAATATGGAGGCCATGGGGCGCTACTTCAGGAGGGGCTTTTCGCTTCTTTCACCCTTTTCCTGGTAACTATCCTATTACACTTCAAAAGGAAAGGACAAATCTCGATTTGGTCATTGACATGTCATTTTTTTTTCTTTTTGTTGCTTGCAGCTTTCATGGACTCTAGTATACAGTTTGGCTCACTTTTGAGAAGCTCCTTTGGTGCACATACCATGCGACCTTTGTTCACCGTGTCAGCCAGAAGAGACTCACCAGAACAGTGTAGATTAAGGAGCATTTTAGAACGAGCATTGTATCAAAACAGTTCTGGGTTGTAATGTTATTCCCATCCCCACTGTAATTTTGGTACTATGGGATTAGTTCAGTGTGGAGTAGAACACTGCCTATGAAATCCTCAATCAGAGGGCAAAGTGTTGATCACTGAGTTTGAAGTCAAACAACATTCACTTGCATCAGGCTGTGAATTCGATGTACAACTTTTAACACATTAATTAATTGTTCTGGATTTTGTTACAGGCGTTTTTTCAGCAAAAAAGCAAGCTGTAAGGCAGCTTTGTTTTATCAGACGAATCATATCGTCCTGTATGTATCATTGTGCTTTTTTCATTGGAGTTATTGATACGAGGGCACTTTGCCTTTTCATAGGTTCCAATCTGTTTGGCCAGAAGCATCATTCCTTAATCCCAATGTCAGAGCAGTGTATGGTTAAAAGGTGCTAAAAAATCTTCCATGCAAAAGTTTGCACCAGATGATGGAGATGGAGGTATGCCTTGGCTGCCAGATCTGTCAGCACAAATGAACATGCTTCTGCAATGACCCTGCCAAAATAGAGCACCAGGTTTGAACAGCCTTGCAGCACGAAGAATTATTGATTTGCAAATCTAGACAATTATATCATTTTCAATAGCATATACTCCATCCGTTCCAAATTATAGAATGATTTGATGATTTTTCTAGATACATAACTTTTGATATACTGTTTCTATGGATATGGTAAAACAATATATCTAGAAAAGCAAAAAAAAAAAAAAGAATGGAGAGATTATAGGACTATACATCTGCATTTGTTTCACCGATGCCATTTCTAGACGTTTTCAGACTCTGAATAACTTTAGTAAATTGACTTATCTGCACCAACCTGGATTCATTTGTTTCTATCACTCTCCATTTGACACCATTAGCTGTGCCTGCATCTTGTACGTAGTGTCGTCGACTGTCTGCCAGTCCATTATTAGTTTCTTACTCTATATAGTTTTCATCATCAGAGAAGAAAAAAAAGATTCATTTCTTGGTGGCTTATGCCTGCTGTACGTAATATGGTGCGACTGCATCTACTTTATCAAATACTCCCTCCGTCCCTAAATAAGTGTCGTTCTCGCTTCCCGAGAAAAAGTTGCCGGCAATTATATATTAAAATATATTAATATTTATGCTAAGTAATTAGTATCATTGGAAAGATCTTTACATCTAGTTTTTTAACAAAATTATTTGGAGATATAAATATTGCACATATTTTCTATAAATTGAGTCAAACACGTGGCATGCACACCAACAACGACACTTATTTAGGGACGGAGGGAGTATATATTTGCTGCTGAGTGCCTTGTAGTTTGCTACAGATGGGACACCTGTAGGCAAAATGTTGAAGCTTGGAGACGCATAAAAAAAGTATGTGCATCTTTGCTGTCCATGAAATACAAATCAACTGCTAAAAAATAAATAAAAAACTACTGCACACAGGAAAGTAGATGATATCATTCTGAAGTAATACACTGGGCCATGCAGGATTTTTTTTTTTTTTTATCTAGATACATAGCTAAAGCAATATATGTAGAAAAACAAAAACGTCTTATATAATTTAAAATGCAGGGAGTATTTTCTTGTAGTTCCACATACAAGTTGGGACCTAAGTTTGCTCTTCATGTGTATGGTATTATTCTCATTTGGGTGAACAATTATGACTTCATGTATATCGTTCAACAAGTACGCCTATTTCTGGGATATAAATCCATCATATCATTCACATTAATCCTGATGCTACTTTGCTGTTCAAACTCCTTCATGAGCACGGAACCCTAACCAGCTGAGCTGATCAAGTAGTCTCGCTCTTTGCTCCCAGTTTTCGTCTGTTATCGATCTTCCAAACTGCAGAGAAGAAACTTAGAGCAATAATAACAAAAGGGCAAGTTGGGAGGCGATAACTTTGCTTGCTTGGTTTACATTGATGACAGTCTCACTGTTTAGTGTAATAACATCACAGGGCACCTCAAGTCTTGTATAGTCAAGATTTTTTTTTAATCTCTATATAAGGCTGCTCGCATTGCCTGGAGAGAAAGACATGCCCTACCCTTCCCGCAACCTCCTGCTGAAGGACTTGGACATTGGTGACATTATTGCTATTAATAAAGGTATGTAGTACAGTTTCAATGCTTGCTCTTCATGTGCAAGCTAGTAGGTTAGGCATTACACATGTATCCTGCAGCTCAGAGATAAGAAAAATTAGGAGCATCCATAATTGCTGCAAGAAATGTTGTAAATGAGTCTTTCATGTGTGCCACTCATGCCAACAAGAAGATTCTTAATACTTGCTTTCTTTTCTAACATCATCAGCCCACCATAGTGTGCGTGGGTTGATCATATCCATTTTTTGATGCTTGTACCACACACCAGCCTAGCTAAAAACATGCTGGCAGTAGAACCTAGCTGATGTAAATCACTTATATTACAGAAAAAAAATATTTAATAACAAAACTTGAATACTAGGTGCATGAATTATAATGGATTAATCCAGCACACGAACCTAACTTTTGTTACCTTTGCAGAAAATTCAATCGAATACAAACTAGTTTTCCTATCAGGGACAAGCTGAACATTTTTGTTCTATTAAAGGGCTAATCCTCCCAGTGTGGTTAATAGTCGATGGTGATTGAGCCTCCCATTGATGATCTGTACACCATTACAATGCCTGAACAACGAGAAGATGGCTCTTCTTCCTCTTCTTGTCAGCAACAACTTAAACTGTATGACCACAGATTCTGTGATCCCCTGTTCTTCCCTCAACCAACCAATGAATCAAACCTGCAATTCTCCGGTGTAGTCACCATCCCTGGAATGTATAATGTCAGTAACAACCTCAGACAGAACCATCTTCAGATTACTGCAGGTGTTAGTCCAGACTACCAAATGATCAGATCAAACAATGCTCTTCACCACATAAGCCAGATCCTGATGGAGGATGTCGATGAGAGGGTCGGCTCGCATGAAGGGGAGGACGCTCTTCAGGCTGCTGAGAAAGTCTTCTACGATATTCTTGAGCAGGTATACCCGCCTTCACTCGACTGGTCACTGCCACATAACAGCAGCGAAGCAGGAGAAGGACCAGACGAGCGTAGCAACAATTATCACAAAAGGCCTTGCAGAACCAGTTTCACTAGTGACATTTCCAGTCACAGCATGTTGCAGTCCTTGCCAGCCCCAGTGAGTCCATATGGCTATGGCAGGAGTCTTTTCCTGCCATATCAGTCTTTGGCAAGCACTGGGAGGGCCTCAAGATTCGGTTTCCCTGCCTTGCAAATTAGAAGAGAAGCCGAGGAGGCAAAGGGGTTTGATAAGATGGTGATCCGTTTGGACGACGACAAGCTTTACATTTACAGACTGACCACTACTAAAGCAAAAAAAGTAGTCAGCAAGAGAAAATATGCAATCTTTCAGATCACGGATCACAGGAACAACCCATATATCCAGGACTCTGATACAAGGGAAAGGAGAAGTGAAAACTATACCATCACCTGCGAAATAAGCCGCCACGAAAAGTTGGACAGTGTTCTGCTATGCTATGGTCTGGACTGTTTCATTGAAACAGCAAGGCTGAGAGACATGGCTGCAAAAGAAGCAAGTAAGAATTCAACAGAGGGTGAAAGCAAAGCACCTGCTCACCAGAAGTTGCGGGGTACTAGGCAGCTCAAGAAAGAGGTGGTCGATCTCAGGACCCTCCTCATCCACTGTGCACAAGCTGTGGCAGCTGACGACCGTTTGCTGGCCAGTGAGCTCATCAAGAAGATAAGGCAGCACTCCTCGAGAGATGGAGAGTGTTGTCAGAGACTGGCATTTTACTTCGCGAATGGCCTTGAGGCACGCCTGGCTGGGACGGGAAGCCAGTTGTTCCACAAGATGCTGGCCAAGCGAGTAAGCGAAGACGACGTGTTGAAGGTCTACAATTTTTATCTTGCAGTTTGCCCTCTCCTCAGGGCATCATACAGCTTCGCTAATCAAACTATTCTGGAAGCCTCATTGGGGCAATCCAGGGTGCACATCGTCGATTTTGGTGTCTGCTCTGGTTTTCAATGGCCATCGCTGATTCAGCTTTTCGGTGAGCAAGGAGTACCTCCAAGGCTTAGGATTACAGGTATAGAAGTGCCTCGGCCAGGTTTCAGCCCCTTGGAGCACATTGAGCGGGCAGGGAAGCTGTTGGCTGACTATGCAAATATGTACAAGGTACCCTTTCAGTATCAGGGCATTTACTCACGATATGAAGATATTCAGGTCGAAGATCTCAACATTGAGGAGGATGAAGTGCTTATAATCAATTGCATGTACCGGATGAAGAACCTCGGCGATGAGACAGTAGCCATGGATAGCGCAAGGGATAGGGTGCTGAAGATCATGAGGAGGATGAACCCAAAGGTGTTTATTTTCGGCATTCTGAATGGATCATACAGTTCCCCCTTCTTCGTGACACGTTTCAAAGAGCTTTTGTTCCATTACTCCTCGCTGTTTGACATGCTTGATGCGAATGTCTCACGGGATAATGAAACGAGAAAGCTGTTAGAGGGTGGGATGCATGGGCGGGAGATCTTAAACGTCATAGCATGTGAGGGTGCTGACAGGATTGAGAGGCCAGAAACTTACCAGCAGTGGCAAGCAAGGTGCGCCAAAGCGGGCTTCGAGCAGCTTCCTCTCGATCCTGCCATCATGAAGTCTGTATTATGGATGAAGAAAGAAATTTACCATGAGGACTTTGTTGCTGATAAAGACAACGGCTGGCTGCTACAAGGGTGGAAAGGGAGAGTACTGTATGCACTGTCCAAATGGAAGGTTAATGAATCATATGCTGATCAGTAATATTCAAACAGTTGGTGATCTGTACCTTGTTATGCAAACCCTGAACACGATGAGTTCAGAACACTGTACACAATAAATTTAATGAAAGGGAGAGTACTGTATGCACTGTCCAAATGGAAGCTTAATGATGAATCATGTGCTGATCAGTAAGATTCAGACAGTTGGTGGTATGCACCATATGTACGTACATTCTGCAACCCTGAACACGATGAGTCCAGAACACTGTAAGACTGCAAATTACTTTTGTCAGGTGAGATAGGAGATTGTCATGGAAGGAGGGATTCTGGCTTGATACTCCAAAAATATATTTTTATCTTCGGTTTTTAACTGGCCTATACGAAACAAAATGGCCGCAATACTTTGTTTCTGTCATTCTTTATATGTTCTATAAACGGATTGTTCTTTATAAGTTCTAAGCGCCTATTTTTCTTTTTTATAAACACATATGTCAGATTCATAGAGAAATATATCTAGAAACCACAGCAAAGAACCATTACTTCTTTTTCAAGAATGCGCAAGAGAGTTTTTATCTTTGTAACCATTAGTATCCTCTTAAATTACTCATAACTAATATTTCAAAAAGGTTGGGCCAGTGTAGATTGTTTACCTTTTTCTGATTTTCTTTTCCCATGTGAAATTAGTGTGGACCACACGAATATGATGTTAAAAAATATTCTTTGAACTTTAATTTCTAATAATTACATTTTCCCCAGCTATAAAAATATTTTATAGCGTGGGGGCACCTGAGTGAAAATTCTGGAACCAAATACCCCATTCTGAACGAATAACAATGTTGCATAGTTTCTGACAAAACATTTGCCAGGAAGCCATTTGGAACACAAGCTGTTGTTACCTTCATGTCGCTATCTTACTTTCCATAAACGAGAAATAAGTCATAAAGAAGGTTACAAAAACACATCCATAAAATAGGAAGACGTTGAAAAAATAGAACAAGAAGAAAGTCTAAGAATAGCAGAAAATAATTTGCCCGATCACATCGACAAGAAAGGTTGAGCATCGACACAACGAGAGATTCCAGACCCTCTATAAGTTACCAGACAATGACCATATTCTCTACGCCTTGTAGGAGAGCTCTTGATCATTGACGATTGACCTCCCTTTACCATCTCCTTGGGCTCAGAGACTTAAGAGAAATAATCAGGTGCTTGTTCATGTGAGTTCACTATCTGTTCTCAACAACTGTCTAGGTTTTTTTTTTCTCGAACACAACAACTGTCTAGGTGTTTCATTGTGGTCGCGTTTTTTAGTAGTCTGTGTGACTTTATGTTTCTATATATAACTTTGGCTTTCCAACTCTCATATACTTGATACACAGATATGTTTCTCAATAGTAGGTGCTCTTCAAGGAGGCATGACTTTACAGGGCAAACAAGGAGTAAATACTAACCTCAATAATGGCCACAGATTATGATTGCTATATATAAGAAAAGCGAAATCATCTTTTGAAGGTATCGTTTTGTACTTTTTGTTTAATGCTTCCAGCTCAGTTTGTCTCAAAAACTATTGACACCTTTCTATCAGCTTAAGGATTACAAAATTTGAGGAACTTTCATTCCTTCTTTTGAGATTGTTCCTTAAGAGCAATTCCATGTTAAATAAATTGTTTTTGGAGCTTTCAGTTCTGTTCTATTCTGTTTACAGAAGAAATAGCAGCATTCTCATGCATTTATTCTTTTCCACTGTAGACGTCAATGGAAGTTTGTTGGTTTTGAACTCCAAGGTACATTTTGCAGTAATAACTTTTAAAAGGACCCCCCCCCCCCCCCCCCCGGGTGGTCAAGAAACATTATGAAAGACTGGATCTATCTTATGTATATCAGAAACTATTCCATGAAAAGCTAATCAGTGAAACTTTGGAGCAATGGACAACCCTGTGTACTATGAGATAAACTCAAACATAACTCTCAACTATATAAACCAAATACTGATGGAAGAAAGCACTGATGAGAATATTAGCAAATGCAAACATCATGATGCACTCCAGGCCATGGAGAAACCCTTCTACGATATTCTTGGAAAGGCATATCCATCCTCACCTAAACAGACTATGATCAATAGTGGTAGTCAACCAGATTTCCCTGATGATATTAACAACAGTTATCATGACCTGGAATGCAGCGGTAACTCTGTCAGTGATCTTCTTGGGTCCAAGGGTGTGCGCTTGATAGACATATATGGCAGTTCTGAACTTTGCAATGCAGCTTTGCTATTCAACAGAACTGCTGAGGAAGCAAAGAAGCTTGTTCCAAGTATTGAGAAATTGGTGGTTGATCCAGAGAGCAATGGCCTTTCTAGTTCCAAACAAACAATTGAGGCAACAATTGGACAACATAGCAAGCATACAAAAAAAATAAGGAGCCACCCACATGTGGACTTGGAGTTGGTGGAGGGGAGAAACAGTAAGCATTCAGCAATCTCAACTAGTGAAATAATCCGCGATGAAATATTTGACAGAGTTCTACTCTGTGGTCAGCAGTGTCGCAATGTTGCTCACCTTAGAGACATGAAGGCAAAAGAAGCAAACATAACTCTCCACTATGTCCCAAACACAAGATCTGCCCAAGGAAAAGAGAAGTCACAAGGTAAGAAGCAAGAAAAGAAAGAGGTTGACCTCAGGGCTCTTCTCATCCAGTGTGCGCAAGCGATATCATCTAACAACCATCCATTTGCCAGTGAGCTACTGAAAAGGATCAGGCATCATTCTTCGCCATATGGAGATGCTTCACAGAGGCTGGCAATTTATTTTGCAGATGCTCTTGAGGCACGTGCGGCTGGGACTGGGACTCAAATGTATCAGAAGTTAGTGGTGAAGCAAACAAGCTGCACAGACATGCTGAAGGCCTACAGCCTATTCATTGCAGCATGCCCTTTTGTCAGGGTAGCATACTACTTTGCCAATAAAACAATTGTTGATGTATTGGGGGATCGACCAAGGGTGCATATAATTGATTTTGGCATCTTGTTTGGCTTTCAGTGGCCATCGCTAATTCAGCGGCTTGCAAAGCGAGAAGGTGGCCCCCCTCAACTTCGCATCACAGGTATTGATGTACCCGAGACAGGTTTCCGCCCCCGTAAAAAGATTGAGGAGACAGGAAAGCGGTTGGCTGAGTATGCAAGAATGTTCAATGTACCTTTTCAGTATCAAGGTGTTGCCTCACGATGGGAAGACATATACATTGCAGATCTCAACATTGACAAGGACGAGGTGCTCATAGTCAACTGCTTGCACAAAATGAAAAACCTCGGTGATGAGACAGAAGACATAGATAGTGCAAGGGATAGGGTACTGCGTATCATGAAGAGGATGAACCCAAAGGTTCTCATAATTGGTGTCATGAATGGGTTGTACAGCTCCCCGTTCTTCCTACCACGATTCAGAGAGGCTTTGTTCTATTACTCATCACAGTTTGACATGCTAAATTCAACTATTGCACAGAATCATGAGGCAAGGATCCTGATAGAGAGGGATCTCCTTGGGGCAGACGTGTTTAATGTTGTAGCATGTGAAGGTGCAGAGAGGATCGAGAGGCCAGAGAGTTACAAACAATGGCAAGTAAGAATCCTCAAGGTTGGGTTCAAGCAACTTCCTGTTAATCAGACCATTCTAAAGAGTTCTGTAGACAGAAAGGAGCTTTATCATGAAGACTTTGTCATTGACGAAGATAGTGGCTGGTTGCTGCAGGGATGGAAAGGAAGGATAATGCATGCACTCTCTTCATGGAAACCTAAAGATTCATAGAGTAACAAGTAGGATCAAAGATAATCTTTTGTTTGGAAGTCAATTACACTTGTAATAATGATGTGATAAATTTTAGTTAATTTGAAACCTCCAAGCTGGTTACGCAATATTCAGCAGAAAGGTTCAAAGTACCTCGTATTGCTTCTTTTGTTGGCTGAACTGACATCGAAGCGATTATATAAGACATTGGTTTTGCTTAAGTAGTGGCAAGCAAAATTTCCCATAGCTCCGAGCAGCTTCATGTCAATCCACTATCTTGAATTTAATAGTACCAGATACAAAGAAAGGAGTTTATCATGAGGGTTTTCTTACTGATGAAGGCAGACTCTGGCAGCTACAAGAATGGAAAAGGAGAGTAATTTGGGTGATATCCAAACGGAAGCCTAATGAATCATAAGCTGATCAGAAAGCTTCATACAGTTCTTTGTATGCATGCTTGTAGGTGCTTAACGCAACTTCAGCCTCCTTGTATATAGTTATGCAATCTTGGTTCTTGCACATAATAAACCTGGATTAC
Source organism: Coix lacryma-jobi var. lacryma-jobi (assembly GCA_009763385.1). NCBI lineage: Eukaryota > Viridiplantae > Streptophyta > Magnoliopsida > Poales > Poaceae > Coix > Coix lacryma-jobi. The sequence goes on from CM019826.1 coordinate 158,706,877, forward strand.
GGATGACTATGTCATGATCCTTAGATCGTTGGGGGTTGAGGGATAATTGGACCATGGCTGCGGGGATCGTAGCCGCGATCACTAGGGTTGGGGCGAGGTTTTACCCCTCAGCGCCCGATTGTTGAAGGGGGTGAGATTAAGAGAGACATTGGGAAATAACTTGTTCTTACTTAGATTGAAAGGATACATAGCCCCTCTATTTATAGTCTTGGAAAGACTTAGCCCTTAAATAATGTAATCAAACTCTAATCTAATCCGACGGCGGCGGTGGCGCTACAGTACAGCGTGAATAGTTCCCACGTCGCTACAGTACTCATGGGTACTGTTTATATCGGCCTACTTTGGGCCCAGCGGCCTCATATGACATCCTAGGCCAGCCCCACATGACAGACTACAAGTTACTTATCTTGTCTGGTGAATGTAGGAGATTATCTCAAAAGGGGATGACATGTGGATTACACTATTGACACTCCATTTTTTAAAATTTGTGCATATTATAATAAAAACATATTTAGAAAAGTGTAGCAAGAAAAAATTTCTTTTATTGCCAACAGACTTCCAGAAAGATGCTGAGTTAATTTAGCATTTTTTAGTGAGTGAACTCTCAGCTACTATTAGGTATTGGATATGAAATTGGCAGCAATAATATTTCTGAATGCAGAATTTTCTGAAAATGGTAACTATTGCACTGTCTACCTCTCAAAATTGTTGACATCAATGTTCAGAGCAAATGCCACCTCTGGTTAGAAGATGGAGGTGGAATTGATCAACACAACTACACAAGGTTCCTATGCATGTAACATGTTAGGAATGCGGTTAATTTTATCATCCTTCTTTACAAAGAGCAATGGATGGAGCAAAAATTACAAAAGGCAGTGTTACACTGCAGTTGGGAACTATATATGAAACCCTAGTTACTTGTTTTTGGTGGTGCCAGGTCAGTGCCTAAGGCCTAGCTGTTCTGGTCGTGAGTAGTGAGTGGGTAGTTCTGAAGCTATTGTAGTTCTAAATTCATAAACAAGTGCAAATGTAAGTTTTGAAAACCTAACAGTAAGCTGTAACAAATGTGATACAAATATATACAGATTTATTCTGATTTAATTTAATTTATAATTATCATTACCCAAGCTACAAATAAAATTTTTCTATGACAGCTTTCTATATCTTCACGTTCCAAGGCATCTGGGCAAAAAAATAAAAAAAAAATATGCCTATTCTGGCTGAATAACAATGTTGCCTAGTTTGTGACAGAGGAAATGTACCCACAAGACATATGGAAAACTCTGTTAGCTTCATGCCAAGTTGCTTACAAGAAATGTAACCCATCCATACAGAAACATGTTGAGAAAAATATGACAAGAGGAAAATTCCAAGAGCAGCACTAAATATTTTTCTTAATTGCATCAACAACAAAAGCTCATAATCAGCACAACAAGAAATCCGGTCTCTTTCTTAGGCACCAGACAGCAACCAATACTCTCCATGTCTGTAAAGAAAGTTCACTTCATGGGTTTAAACCTTCTTCACCATCCACTAGGGCTAAGAGAGATTGAAGAAAGCTAATCAGGTGCTTCATAAGGTAATTTTCTCCATTCACATCAATCAACTAAGCAGAAGTGTAATTTATAATTGCATCTTTTTCGAGTACAGTCTGTTTGAACTTTATGTTCCTATGCAACTTCAAATTTCATCTCCTAAATTTTGACGCATCAACATTTTTCTCAACAGGAGATACTCTTCCAGAGTTCCAAGCTTATAATAGCCAATTTATGACTTTACAAGCCAAGTAAGCACTACATCTATACACAGCAATATGCGGATAAAACAAGATCGCTACAACTTTTAGAAGAATTATTCTATGTTTCATGCAATAGATAAAGGTGTGCTTCTGTTGGTTAATTGGACTTGCAAACAACATGTAGCTGCCGGTGAACTTTGGGATTACTTCTGGGATTGTTGCTCAAAAGGAATTCAATGATTGATAACCAAATGCATATTTTTTAATCAACTTCCTAAGGGGCCCAAATAAAAAAATCATCCAACTTAGGAGGAACTTATGTGGTGTTGTAAATGAGAACTTATATGGCACTGTAAATTAGAAGAAGTAGGGACATAAATTTGAGTCAAACAGGACCAAAGTTGTGAGGCACAAAGTCAAGCTAGCTAATGAGTAAGCACGGCTTTCACTGTTCTGTTGACAGAAGAACTAGTAGCACGCTGACCACTTTTATCCTTTTTTGCTGCAGCTACTAAACAGGACATCTCAGTTGTGACGGTACATTTTTGGCAATTATATTTTGAAGCAAGGCAAATCCCTCTCTGCATGGCCAAGAAACAAAAGTGAAAGGTGGGGTCTATCTTTTGTAGATCATAAACTTTTCAAGAAAATCTAGGTCTAGTGGAGCTCCAACACAATGGAAAGTCCTGAGTATTGTGAGATAAACTCAAATATGACTCTTGACTATATAAACCGACTGTTAATGGAGGAGGGCACTGATGAGAAGGCTAGCATATACCAACAATTTGATGCACTTCAGGCCATGGAGAAGCCATTTTATGATATTCTTGGACAGACATATCCATCTTCACCTAAGGAGGCAATGATCGATAGAGATACTCAAGTAGATTGTCCCCAAGACAATTATAGTAAACAGGCATGCAGTGGTAGTTTTGTCAGTGATATTTTAGGGCCACAAGGTATGCACCTGGTAGCCAATGATTGGACTTCTGAATGTGACCATTTGTCTTTGCAATTTGAGAGAGGTGCTGAGGAAGCAAATAAGTTAGTTCCCAGTATTGTGAAATTGGTTGATCTGGATAGTAATGGCCTTTCTTATCCCAATCAAATGATAGAGGCAACAATTGGACAAAAGGGCAAGCATGTAAGCAAAATACGGAGCCATCCTCATGTGGACTTGAAGTTTTTCGAAGCAAGGAACAGTAAGCATTTGGCCATCTCGGCTAGTGAAACAACTCGGGATGAAATGTTTGATAGTGTTCTGCTCTGTGATTCGCAGCTTAATTGTGATGCAGCTCATCTTAGAGAAATCAAGGCAAAACAAGCAAACAACAGTTCACAGAATGTTCGGAGAAAAGGATATGGTCAAGGGAAAATGAAATCACAAGTTAAGAAGAAAGAGGAGGGGATTGACCTCAGGGCTCATCTCATGCAGTGTGCACAAGCAATAGTAGTAAACAACCTTCCATTTGCTACTGAGCTACTGGAGAAGATAAGGTGTCACGCTTCACCATATGGAGATGGCTCTCAGAGGCTGGCACTTTACTTTGCAAATGGTCTTGAAGCACGCTTGGCCGGGACAGGGAATCATGTGTATCAGAAACAGATGGAGAAACGAACAAGGGCCAAAGACATGTTAAAGGCCTACCACCTTTTCATTACAGTGTGCCCTTTCGCTAGGGTAGCATACTACTTCTCCAACCAAACAATTGCTGATCTATCGAATGGACGACCAAAGGTGCATATCATTGATTTTGGCATCACACTTGGCTTTCAGTGGCCATCACTAATCCAGCGCTTTGCGAAGCGAGAAGGTGGCCCCCCTAAGCTTCGTATCACAGGCATAGATGTACCTCAGCCAGGTTTTCGCCCCCGTGCAATAATAGAGGCGACAGGAAAACGGTTGGCTGAGTATGCAGAAATGTTCAATGTACCTTTTGAGTACCAAGGCATCGCCTCACAATGGGAAGATATCTGCATCGAGAATCTCAATATTGACAATGATGAGGTGCTTATAGTCAACTGCATGTACCGAACAAAATATCTTGGTGATGAGACAGAAGACATAGATAGTGCAAGGGATAGGGTACTGCGTACCATGAAGAGGATCAACCCAGAGGTTCTCATTCTTGGCATTCTGAATGGGTTCTACAGCTCCCCATTCTTCCTGCCACGATTCAGAGAGGTTTTGTTTCATTATTCTGCGCTGTTTGACATGCTCGATGCAACTGCTCTCCAGAGTCATGAAGATAGGATGCAGATAGAGAGGGATCTGCTTGGGCCAGAAGCACTTAACGTTGTAGCGTGTGAGGGTGCAGAAAGGATCGAGAGGCCAGAGACTTACAAACAGTGGCAATTGAGAAGTCTTAAGGCTGGGTTCAAGCAACTTCCTGTTGATAAAGCAATCCTGAAGAGATCAATAGATGAAAAGAACAAGCATTATCATGAAGACTTTGTCATCGACGAAGATAGCAGATGGCTGCTACAAGGATGGAAGGGGAGGATAATGCATGCGATATCCTCATGGAAACCAAAAGAATCATACACTAATCAGTAAGATCCAAGTAGATCTTTGTGAACAGGCCAGCAAAATTTGTGATGATGGTGTGAGGACCTTTAGACAATCTTCAGCGCAATGCTTTAAGTTTTGCAAATTACTTCTCATGTTTGTGGATATTATAGACAATCTTGGATAAAGACACTCTTAATTTTTGGCTTTTACATATCCTCTAGTCTAGACTCTCATTTGAACAACTGTAGTGCCACATTAAACAACGCATAAATGAGCTTTTGGAAAGAGGTGATGGGTAATATGAATAGATATAGCAAGTATGAGCACCCTGGTCTATTGATTCAGGTTCTCCCCACACCTTCCCTATCTACCCTCTGATTACAACTGGAGTCCCTAAGTGGCTACTCTGGCTATTTATTAAGTTGCATGCACCAACCAGTTCAACCCAAAAGCTTAAGCTGATGGGGAGAGGTGAGCAATTCACTTATACTCCAACACTCCCCCTCACGTGGAGGCTTCCTCAGGCCTCATACGTGGAATAGGAGCGGACAACAATTATATTTTATTTAATTGTGTCTACCAGGATTCGAACTCGAGACCTCTGGCTCTGATACCATATTAAGTTGCATGCACCAACCAGTTCAACCCAAAAGCTTAAGCTGATGGGGAGAGGTGAGCAATTCACTTATACTCCAACACTATTGACAAGATTTTTCAAGCTTTTCTTTGGAAAAGGAAGATCAATGGAGGTGTCCGGTTGCCTAGTGTTGATGTCGGAAGTGATCTGAATCAAACACCAGCAGGGCTAGAACGCCCGGAGAGGTTGCAGTTCAACCTAAGACAGCAGGGACCCTGGCTAAACCGACGAAAACCGATCTAGAGACCGGTTTAGGTCGATCTAGGGTTTTGGGCTCCTGTGTTGATATCTCTAGAACTCCTCCCGGGAAGACCCGTCAGGGAGAAGCATGTAGAGGTTGTTCTAGGACCAGCAAGGCCGCCTAGAACGCCGTCGAGTCTCGCCGGGAGACGCGCCGAACAGCAAGGTAGAGGAAACATGGGTAAAAGGGTAGTAGATTGGTTTTGATCGATTAGGGTTGGATGCCTCAATCGGCCATGATCCTCTCATATATATAGAGGGGGTTGGTCTTATCCCAATAGGAAACATCTCTAGATACGATCTCCAATTTTCCTATCCGGACTCTATCAACATATAGAATCCAATCCGGACATGACAAGGTAACTCTGATCTCGCCGATCCTTAGATCGACCAGATCGGTATAATGGGCTTTATCAGCCCATACTGATCAACAAATCGTCCTTACAAGAGAAAGATCCACATAAATCGTCCTTACAAGAGAAGGATCCACATACTTAGCGTCGGACTCAGCATTCATCATTATCATAAGGTCTCCGACCAGGGCCACCTGGTCGGACATAACATGAGTGATCGGAAATCCAAAATGATCAAGCCCATTCAACATCTGATCTCTCAAAAGATAAATTCGACCCTAATATTACAGGCCGAACACCTCTCCTAAATTCATCTTTATCTGTGACACTTTTGAGTGTCAACACCTGGGAAAAAAGTATGTATGCCAAGCGAGCTCGGAGGGTTGGATATACCTAATCTTTGTAAATCTTCTATGCGATCTATGGATGTGCTGGTCGTGGCTCCAAAATATGCAACCTGATGAACTTTGGGCAGGACTGCAGTTACCTATTCATGCCAACACTTCAGCAGTGTTTGCTTGTCAATTACTGCTCAAGTGGGTAATGGTTGTAACATGCAGTTTTGGTCCTTTTGTACTGATTATTGGCTCCATGGTCACTCACACATAGAGCTAATGCCTGCCTTGGTTGCATTCTGTGGAGGGCATTCAATCAGATAGCTGCTGTCCAAGCCCTAGAAGACCAAAGACTTGGAATCTGTGATGTGGGGCCGTAAATACAGCCGCCGACCCCAAGCACGAGGCAGCGAGAGTGGCCAGCAGCAGCTGATCGAGGCCAAGGCGGCTGAGGTTTAAGGCCTCACGTTGATCAAGAAGAGAAGATGAAGAGAGTAACAGACAGCTAGTTATGGCTGGGGAATTATGGCTAGGAGTTAAGCTTCTTTATTAGAGTGTAGGCTGGCTGTTTAATGCTGGCATTAGAACCTAGGAGCCAGCCTCCTATATATGTATCGACAGACCCTTTGAAGTATTAAGCAAGAATGAATTAGCAGTCTCTAATCTCATCTCCCTGCCGAGTCTTTCTCTCATCCCCTGCCTGGGCGCCAGAACACTGGCGCCTCCCTATCCCAGCTACGAGTTACGCAGCCAAGGCCCGGCCACTCGAGGGCCCGAGGTCCTTGACAACTTGGTATCGGTAGGCCGTCGATCCTCTTCTCAGCAAGCCATCTCTGCTGCCTCTTCATCCTCCTCGACACACTCACCCACCCACTCTTCCGCCACCATGTCTGAGCCTCCATCAGCAGCCGATTTAGCCAAGATGATCCAACAGCTCACCACCAATATGAACAACATGCAGCAGCAGATGAACTCTTCCCTCAACTCCATGCAGCAGCAAATCGGCGCCCTGCAACAGCTGCAGCCACCGTCGTCCTCCTCTGGCTCACGCGGGCTGGGCGCTGGTGACCACTCGGGTGACCGTCCCCCGCGGTTCCAGAAACTCGATTTCCCCAAGTTCGACGGGAAATCGAACCCGCTTGCTTTCATCAACCGGTGTGAATCATACTTCGTCCAGCAACGGATTCCGGTGGAGGAGCAGGTATGGATGGCATCATACAATCTTGAAGATATCGCGCAGATGTGGTACCTCCTGGTTCAGCAGTCGGAGGGCACACCGAACTGGCGACGCTTCACCGAGCTCCTCAACCTTCGGTTCGGCCCGCCTCTCCGCTCCAACCCAATGGGCGAGCTCATGGCGTGCCACCGCACGGGGACGGTGTCGGATTACCAGGCGCGCTTCGAGGCCCTGCTTCCGCGAGTCGGGCCCCTTGAAGAAGCACAACGCGTGCAGGCGTTCACCGCGGGCCTGCTGCCGCCTCTTAGCCATGATGTGGAGATGCACAACCCCCAAACACTCATCGTGGCCATGAGTTTGGCCCGCAAGCTGGAGATCCGCGAGCAGAGCGCTGCCGCGGCCGCCGCATCCCATGCGCCGCGCCTCGTGGGTCGAGGGCTGCTGTCGGGACCGTCCCCGACTTTGGCTCTCTCGGCCCCTCCAGCCTCGACCAGTCGGCCTCCACCTCCGCCGTCGTCGTTCGAAGGCCGCCAGGTCCGCCGGCTCTCCAATCCAGAGATGGATGAGCGCCGCCGGCAGGGTCTTTGCTTCAATTGCAATGAGAAATACTCTCGTGGCCATAACCGTGTCTGTCAACGCCTGTTCTTCATTGATCTCGCAGCAGAGGACGCCACCGATGAGGCCGCCACCGCCGAAACTACAGAGGATCCGCTAATTTCGCTCCACGCGATCGCCGGTGTCCGCCTGGGGGAAACGATGCAGGTGCGCATCACCCTGGGCGGCGTGTCGCTGATGGCCCTCCTCGACTTCGGCTCGACACATAATTTCGTGGCGGAGGAAGCAGCTGTGCGGACTTCCCTCCGCCTCCAACTCAGGGGCGGGATGAAGGTCACGGTCGCCAATGGTGAACGCGTGTCGTGCCCAGGCGTCTTCCGCGCGACGCCTTTCTCCATCGAGGGCGCCTCCTTCACCGCCGATTTCTTCGCGCTCCCACTGGCCGGCTACGACGTTGTCCTCGGCACCCAGTGGCTGGCGACGCTGGGCCCAATCCTCCGGGATTTCGGCGCTCTAACCATGTCCTTCTGGCACCATGACCAACAGGTGTGCTGGAAGGGCGTGGCCGGTCCAGCGAGTCCGGGCCTCAAGGCGTGTCACACCACCGACTTCATGCCTGCCCTGTTGGAGGAGTTTGCAGCAGTCTTCGGTGAACCAGATGGCATGCCCCTGCCGCGGTCTCGCGATCACCACATCAACCTTCTTCCCGGCGCGGCGCCCGTGGCTGTCCGCCCCTATCAGTACCCGGCGTCCCACAAGGACGAGCTGGAACGCCAATGCTCCTCCATGCTGCGCCAAGGCCTCATCAGACGCAGCAATTCGGCGTTCTCCTCGCCGGTCTTACTTGTCAAGAAAGCGGATGGCTCTTGGCGATTCTGCATCGATTATCGAGCATTGAACGCCATCACCATCAAGGACACCCACCCCATTCCAGTCGTCGACGAACTCCTGGATGAGCTCCATGGCGCTCGGTTCTTCTCCAAACTGGACCTGCGCTCGGGGTATCATCAGGTTCGGATGCATCCGGTGGACATCGAAAAGACAGCGTTCCGGACGCACGATGGGCTGTACGAGTTCATGGTCATGCCGTTTGGCCTCTGCAACGCGCCAGCGACGTTCCAGGCCCTCATGAACGACGTGCTCCGGCCATTCCTCCGTCGCTTCGTCCTCGTCTTCTTCGACGACATCCTCATATACAGCCGCTCCTTCGCCGAGCATCTCCAGCACGTGCGCGCAGTCCTCACCACTCTTCAACACCATCGGCTCTTCGTCAAGCGCACCAAATGTGAGTTCGGGGCTGCGTCCATTGGCTACCTGGGCCACATCATCTCAGCCCAGGGTGTAGCCATGGACCCGGAGAAGGTGCGCGCAGTGGCCGACTGGCCACAACCACGCTCTGTCCGAGCTGTTCGTGGGTTCCTCGGATTGGCCGGGTACTACCGCAAGTTTGTGAACGATTTCGGGGCGATCGCTTCACCGCTCACCGCCCTGCTCAAGAAAGAAGGCTTCATCTGGTCCCCGGAGGCCGAGGCCGCCTTCGCTGCTCTCAAGACCGCAGTCACAACGGCACCTGTCCTAACCCTCCCTAATTTTGGTCAGCAGTTCATTGTGGAGTGTGATGCATCAACGCATGGGTTTGGCGTCGTGCTTCTTCAAGCCGCTCACCCGGTGGCCTTCTTCAGTCGCCCAGCAGCCATGCGACATCGATCACTAGCGGCGTATGAACGCGAACTGATCGGCCTAGTGCTGGCCATCAGGCACTGGCGTCCATACCTTTGGGGGCGGCATTTCCTGGTGAAGACTGATCACTTCAGTTTGAAGTTTTTGCTGGATCAGAGGCTGTCCACTATCCCGCAACATCATTGGGTGGGCAAATTACTTGGTTTCGACTTCACCGTGGAGTACAAGGCGGGCAGCACCAATATGGTGGCCGACGCCCTCTCACGCCGTGACACTGAGGAGTCCATGCCGCTGTCCATCTCCGGCCCCCAGTTTGACTTCATCACGCGCCTGCGTCAAGCTAATCAACAGGACCCTGCCTTGGTTGCTCTCCAAGAGGCAATCAGCTCCGGCCAGCGCCAGGCACCTTGGTCAGTCACTGACGGACTGGTGGCCTTCAACGGCCGCCTGTACATTCCTCCAGGCGCACCACTCCTCCAAGAGGTCCTCGCTGCTGTCCATGAGGACGGCCATGAGGGCGTCCAACGCACGCTTCACCGACTGCAGCGCGACTTCCACTCGCCCAACTTGAGGGCAGCTGTCCAAGACTTCGTCCGCGCCTGCAGCACTTGCCAAAGATACAAGACTGGGCATTTGCATCCTGCTGGGCTGCTTCTTCCTCTCCCTGTGCCGTCCTCCGTTTGGTCGGACATAGGTATGGACTTCATCGAAGCTCTTCCCAAAGTGGGCGGCAAATCCGTTATCCTCACCATCGTCGACAGGTTCAGCAAATACTGTCACTTTATACCACTGGCTCATCCATACTCCGCGGAATCAGTCGCCCAAGCATTCTTCTCCAGCATTGTAAGGCTGCACGGGATACCCCAGTCCATCGTCTCGGACCGTGACCCAGTTTTCACTTCCCTCTTCTGGAAGGAGCTGATGCGCCTTACAGGGATCAAGCTCCACATGACGACTGTGTAGACGGAGGCTGCCAACAAGGTGATCATCATGTACCTGCGCTGCATGACAGGGGACCGGCCCAGGCAATGGTTGCAGTGTTTGCCGTGGGCTGAATACATCTTCAACACCGCCTATCAGTCTGCCCTGAACATGACGCCCTTTCAGGTCGTTTACGGACGGGAGCCGCCCTCCATTCGTACTTATGAGTAGGGTGAGACACGTGTCGCCGCATTCGCCAAGTCTATGGCTGAACGCGACGAACTGCTGGCTGATGCACGCGCCCGGCTGGAGCAAGCGCAGCAGGTATACAAGCGCTGCTATGATCAACATCACCGTGACGTTCACTTCAGTGCTGGTGACTGGGTTTGGCTTCGACTCCGCCATCGCGCACCTGCTTCGCTGAACTCAGTCACCAAGGGGAAGCTTCGGCCGCGCTTCTATGGGCCCTATCGGGTGGCGGAGGTCATCAACGAGGTTGCCTACCGCCTCGACCTTCCGCCACACGCGCGCCTCCACAATGTTTTCCATGTTGGACTCCTAAAGAAGTTCGTGGGCACTCCTCCATCGTCGCCTCCGCCTCTGCCTCCAGTCCATAATGGCGCCACCCAGCCCATGCCTGAGCGCGCCACCCGCACCAGGCTGGCCCGTGGCGTACGTCAGGTACTCATTCACTGGCAAGGCGAGCCAGCGGCCTCCGCCACCTGGGAAGACATCGCCTCTTTCCAGGATCGCTACCCTAGCTTCCAGCTCGAGGACGAGCTGCTCGTCGAGGGGGGGGGAGAGATGTGATGTGGGGCCGTAAATACAGCCGCCGGCCCCAAGCACGAGGCAGCGAGCGTGGCCAGCAGCAGCTGATCGAGGCCAAGGCGGCTGAGGTTTAAGGCCTCACGTTGATCAAGAAGAGAAGATGAAGAGAGTAACAGACAGCTAGTTATGGCTGGGGAATTATGGCTAGGAGTTAAGCTTCTTTATTAGAGTGTAGGCTGGCTGTTTAATGCTGGCATTAGAACCTAGGAGCCAGCCTCCTATATATGTATCGACAGACCCTTTGAAGTATTAAGCAAGAATGAATTAGCAGTCTCTAATCTTTCTCTCATCCCCATGTTCTGGCGCCTCCCTATCCCAGCTACGAGTTACGCAGCCAAGGCCCGGCCACTCGAGGGCCCGAGGTCCTTGACAGAATCTTAACACAAAGATATGCAACTCTATTGTGTGTTCAAGAAAAAGAAAGCATGTGTGCTGACTTATCGTTTGAACATTATGGATAACTGAGCAATCTTATTTAATATGAAAGTTAATTAGCATTATGTGCATAATCCACTGTCTAGACAGGAAATGAAGCCAAAAATAGCTAAAGAGAGAGCGAGAGATTAAAAAAAGGATCCTACATGGGACAACGGTAATATTTTAGGAACTTAGTAAACAGGAAACTAACCTTCCTCAATACACATTTCATATTGCTTTATAAAAGAATGCCCTCAATTTCTTGGCAACGACAATCTTATCTTTTTAGAAGCGACTATTAACTTGTGCAAAAAGTGCCCTAAAGTCTGTAGTTGGCGTCCCTTCACCTTCTGGTTTTGATGCCAGATCAAATGCCTTAAACTTTGCCTCTTCGAATAGCAAGGCCTGCATAGGAAAGTCACAGATCAATCAAAAGCTAGAGTTAGCACTTATCACAAGAACTTGAGAAATGCATGGATCTACAGTTATGTGTCTTCCACTGTATGAAGCTACCTGTATGCAAACTTCTGCAACATCGGGCCTGGCAATAGTTCTTGTTTCTGTTTTCAGGATCTCATCATCCTTCCCAACAATCAACTCTCGCAAGCCACCATCTTTATCTTGTAAACCGCCAGCTCTGCAAGGAAAAGAAAAACGAACAGTATATTACCAACATAAGCATTCACAGTTATAGCTTTAGCAACTCTCCTTGTATTACAACCTTATAATTGTATATGGAAGTCCAGAGTCCGCTAGGTACTGTTCTGCCTTGCGCTTCCACACCTGAAAAATTAGAAGAAAATTACTAGGAAGTTGCCAGACGATGCAGGCACACAGATGACGTTCTCATGCACACAACACATGCGCATGGACAGACAAACATAGAATAGAATAAATTGGAAGAAAAGCTAAATATACTATGTACCAGTATGTTTGCATTTCCTAACTTGTTTAGTGGGTTGTTGATGTCTGTTCCTCCCATGGATCCCACCAAAACTATGTGCTTTGCACCGATGCTCTTAGCTGCGTAAACATGCAAGAAAAAGAAGCTGAGAAACAAAAAAAAAAAGGCAGCTTCACCGAACCGTCATTTTGAAATGATCAGTAGTTTAACAGATTAGCATAAAACACAGGTTGACTATGAAGCTTTAATAAAAGACATATATGCAAGACAAGGGGTAACATTTACCGGCATCTATTTGATTCTTTTGTCCAATCCAATCCACCTTGAAACAGAGACAAACAAAACAGAGCGTTAATTCCAAACAAACTCAGGAATCGACACAGCTACTGTAATGTAAGCAACATATCAAATAATTTCAGCCACCTGCTCAGGATTACACCCTTCTTCAAAGTAAAACTCAGGGCGCTCCCCCTTGCTAGGATCAAACCCCGGCTTCATCTTCGGGACCGCGCTGGTGAGGATGATGAGCGCGTCGACGCCCTCAATCGCAGGAGCAATGCTCTCGGGGTCTCTTATGTCGCCGACGAACACGTCGTCGCCGCCTCCGATTTTGTCCTTGCTCTCTCCTGTCCTGACCAGGCCTCGTCCCACAAACTGGTCTGCCTTCTCCTTCAACTTCTTGTACACAATTTGGCCTGGCGGATGGGGAAAATTGGATTTTCGCAAACGGAGAGATGAATCAGCATTCAGCAACAGTGTGAACCGCTCTATCAACGGCAAAAAGCCGAGAGCTTTGCGTACGGATGACAAATGCTAAATGATCGGAACTTCAGGAAACCTACCTGTTCGGCCGCCGGCGCCGGTGACGAGCACAGTGCGCGGCGACCCACCGCCGGCCGCCGCTGCCGTGACGGCCAGCCCGGCCCTCTTGGGTCCCCGCCTCGCTGATATAACGTGGCAGCGATGCCGGAGAGGTGGTCCCGTGAACGGAGAGGCCACCCGCATACACGCCGCCGCCGTGGCCATGGTTCTCCGGCGAGTGGACAGCAAGCAGTTGGTCAGTTTACTACAGTACTTTACTGTCTCCTTATCGCTTTCGTAGTTTCGTGCCGCTGCAACCAGCGGATGATGGCCGGCCGTTGAGGCTTGATGGGCCGCATGTGTCAGTGGGCCGTACCCACTTCGAGTTGGGCCCGCTTTGTCAGGATCTTGGGAGTGTGCTTCGTTGCTGGAAATGGCCCAAAATTTTGATTTTTTGCGAGGATCTGTCCTTTAAAATATCACTTTCCGTATATTATGATTATTCAGGGCTTATAATCAATGAAACACATCCGATCCTCAAAAGGACAAAAGATCAATGAAACACATCCAAGTTTTAACGCGGTCAGAGGTTGGCATTCTATATGTTAAATTATTCATCCTGCTTAATACAATGATACAGAATACACATATTCGAGAAAAAAAGAAACGCATCCAAGTTTTTTATAGGAGAGAATTAATGTAGAGCTTAGAGTTACACCTCGATAAATGCGGTTGTTGGTAGGAAGATTTTTAAGTTTTGAAAAATGGTGGTTCGAATGAAGGTTTTAAAGATGCATTGATCAAAGCCTAGAACAACTCTTGTGAAGGTGAGAGTCTTGGGTATTTGGCAATATAAGATAGGAATTCTAAGAAGATCAATTAGAGACGATCAATATAGTTTTAAATAGATAGAAACAATACAATAGTCAAGATCTCATCTATGAATCTTGAGAATTACTCCCTCCGTAATCTTTTGTAGGGCGTATGGAGAAGTTTTGTAGATACCAAGGAAAACTAGCGAAGGTAGACGGCTGTGTAAATACCGTACCGAACTTAGTGCTGGCTTGGCCAATGCTATTGCCGGTGATTGTTTAATCCGTTCACATGCATGCAGTTTAGACTTCAAGCATTCAGCTGGACGCCGCTGATTCGTTTGAACGCTTGGATTACAAGGCCGAGTATTAAATGCTCCAAGCATTCGGTTGGACGCCATTTAAACTGCACCAGACAATACCTATACATATCCATTCACGCCCTACAATAAATCAAAACTAAGAATTCTCCAAACGCCTTATAAAAGATTACGGAGGGAGTAATAACTAAGGATGAAACGGCTAGAATGTAGCAGATAGCTAAACAACTTGGTAAGATTTGGGTATCATAGGAGAAAATTAAAGGTGGATAAGATCTAGGTATAAATGTTTTTGAGGGGATATATAGAAACACAATGTATTTTCAAGTTGTAGCAAATCAAAGGGATAGAAACAAAAGAATTGAAGTTCTAGAGGGTCTCAAGGTCTAGTGGAAGATCAAACTCATTTGCTAAACATGGAAATTTTTGCTATTGACTCGGTCATACAGATCGAATGCCCCTCCTAATTCTTTAATCAAGCTCTGCCACTGAATATAGAGGTGAACTTTTACAAGAACTTCTTTGCTTTCTAGGATAGGGCTAGTGCTAGACTAGAGAGGAAAATAATGTTGATTGAGTGTAATAACCTTTTTTCTTGAATAGAAATGGAAAAAAAATAGCGCGCTATTTTCGCGCTATAGCGCCGCTATAGCGGCCAAAAGAACTTGACGCGAAGCTATTCCTCTTTTTTACGCTATTGCCGCTATAGCGCGCTATTTTGCCGCTAAATTGAAATAGCGCCGCTAAATGGCCGCTATCGACATTTCCCTGGCTGAGAAAAAAAATTGTGGCTTGTCTTTTGAAAACTATATGGATATTAAATATTTAAGTGTATCGTTTGCTCTTATCTTATTTTTATGACTTATCATGGAAATATCCTAATATGTTATCAACTCATGGATGTTATGACTTTATAATTTTGTGAGTTATTAAGTTATTATGATTATGAATATGATCTTATGATTATCATGGAAATATGGTTAGTCATTGTTTATTGTATAGTTGTTTGGTTATTGTCTGAATGCATTTAAATAGCGCGCTATAGCGGCGCTATAGCGCCACTATAGCGTGCTAGGCTATCTAGCGCTATGGCATATAGCTGCAGCTATAGCGTGGGAATAGCGGCGCTATAACGTCGCTATAGCGTTGCATAGCGGCCAGGACAGTCTGCCGCTATTTTCTATAGCCCGCCATTTAAAACCTATTAGAAATTAAGGAAACCCACCCCCTATTCTTTTTAGTTATTGTGCTAAAGGGGCTCTAACGTCTAATCCCAGATGGACAATCCTTTTCATTTTACTAGGCCTTCTAAGAAACTATCAAAAGTGATCTAATCAACCCATTTAGTGATTTTTGTGAAGGACATCGGACCTTTCGTGTTACTTTTTGCCATGTTAATCTTAATTTCCATCAAAGCTAAATCTAGAAATATGTTAACTAATAGGCTCAGAATGTTAACTCAGCCTTAGAGGTTGGTTTCTTATCAACAAAGTGCTTTCATAAAAGGCATATTTGTCCTGCAAAGTGGAGCAATAGCACATGAGATTGTTTATAGTGTTAAAAAAAAATGAAAATCCAATAGCTATCTCTCCTATTCTTTTCAGATTCGTTGGTGATGTCTTGACTAGAATGTCAATGAAGGTAGCTAGAGTTAAGTTAGTTTAAGGTCTTATTTTGATTTTGGAGATGATGTTATTTCCCCCAAATATGCCGATGATACCATTATTTTTTGGGATCTTTGTAAGGATCACTTGAAGAATCTAAAAGGTATCATTGTTTCTAACATAAGGGTCAACTTTCACAAAAGTGAGTTTGTTCCTCCAAATTTATAGAGGGAGAGTAGACGTTATTTCCCCTTATAGATAAAATGGGAGGAAAGAGATTTAGAGAGAGACAAAAGAGGGAGTTGCAAAGGTGTACATGTGTGGGGAATGGACTCGAATAGTTTTAAAAAAATTTATGAACCTAGAAATCTACTTTTGGAGTTGATGGATCTAACTGAAACCCTACATAAGTAAATGGACCTCGATGCATCTAACTCAATTATATATTTTTAGCTAATGAAAAGCATGATGCAATTGGGGATGTAAGGAGGTGTCTCTCAACGACTTATGTCACTTGGTGCATTATAGATTTTGTGACTATACCATATGCATTACTACTAAAGCGGCGCAGGCCGCAGCCTATAACTGCAAAAGACGGCTGCATATCAATATGGTGGTAGATGCTGGAGCCGGCTAGAGATACATCGTGTAACATAGGGGTGCGCATTGTGCCTACCATGCCTGCTCTAGCGTGATAGTAATTAGTCCATCCATACCAGCTTTTATCGTCATCATTGTCTTCGGAACTACCATAGTCCATAGTGCCTGCACATTTGGGGCGGGGGGGGGGGGGGGGGGGGGGGGGGGGGACTCAAGCGGCGACGACCAAGATGACGAGAGAGAACCATGACGGCGCGTGCGCCCCTTGCGTCCTTTTGTGTGTTTGGTTCGAGAGACGATCCTTATCACGCGTGTCACGAATTGGTGACGACATTTTGACGCCCTGAAATTCCTTGGTTTGATGGAATCTATAGCAGACATATGCATGGACCCCTACTTCCTCAACAGAATGGGCGCTAGCTAGGGTGCCCGGTGTTGCTGCGTTGTGGGTTTGTCTGCAGGCTCAGCTATTGGGAGTTCAGTTACCGGTTGCTACGGTATAAAAGGCCACGCCCTCGGGCGCAAGTGACGCTGCCCGGTGGGTCCCACCTTCTCCTTCCGTCGTCCTGACCTCACTGAATTCCATGGAGGAAGGCCGCGAGGGGAGGGAGAAGCAGGCGGTAGTGGCGGCGAAGAAGATCAAGCTGGCGAGGAGCGGAAGCAAGAACGCCGGCGCGCGGAGCCGGCCGGCGCCCGGGCGCGGGTACGGCAGGAGGTGGTCTTCGTCGACGGACCTGGACATCGAGGCGGCGGCGGCGGCGACGACGACGCCCACGCCCAGGACGAGCGGTGGTGCCGCCGCCGCCTCGACCGCGGTGCTCGGCAGGAGCTACTACGACTCCGCCACCGCCGCCGTCGACGGCGGCGTGAAGCAGCAGCAGCAGCAGGCAGCGCGGGAGGGCGAGGGAGAGGGGGAGCAGCAGCAGCAGCGTCCGAGGAGGCGCTGTGCCGCCGGCGCGCGGCTGTCCCGGAAGATCAAGGAGCACCGGGCGCGGTTCTACATCGTGCGCCGCTGCGTCGCCATGCTCGTCTGCTGGCGCGACGCCGACGACTAGCTTCTTTTTGCTTGCTTGCTTGCTCCGCCGGACGTCGCATCGATGATATGATCCACCAGCAGCAGCCGCCGGCATTCGCAACATATATGTCCGTCTGTTACTATGACAGTATGACTGTGACTGTGAAAAGTGAATCATTTTGTTCATGTACCTCCGTTGCGCGCTTCTCTCTTGTTTCTTCTGTGATTCACTAAGTTTGCGATAGACAAGGCTCAGTTCGTCAATTATTCTCGCGACGAATTGAACCATGGATCCTGATTATCCAGTGTACGTGTGGTGCGCTGCTTGTGATGTGATGCATGCATGAAATGAAACATGCATCAGCGCATATGGTTATTTATTTGTTACCGTTTTCAATCATCGGAATTCAGTCATGAACCAAATCAAACTGTCTTATAAGTTAGAAGTTTCTTTTCGATAAAATTTTAAATAAGCGATCAGAGAAAAATTGGATCGGAGGCGTCGTGACGTCGAAGATTGATCAATCCCTGTAATATAACGGTAACAGATTCCGGCGGAAAGAAATGGAAACTGCAATGCCTTTTCATACTTTCATACGTGGCTGTAGTTTGCACTGGACTAGTAGTATAGACAAAAATGCATGCATGCATGGAACTGTGCTGGAACGGAAAGTAGCTGATGGCGGGGCTGGCTGGCAGCAACTGAACGAGAGTAACCGCATGCAGCTAGCAGGTGAGTGAGTTGTGCACTCATGCGTTTCAGTTTTATTACTGTTTTATTACAGGTAATAAGCCGGACATTTAATATTTTTCTGGCGTGGTGTTGTACGTGATCAAATGTGTCATGTGAACTATGTGTAACCATTTGAAATTTGTATCTAAATTGAGCTAGGTAAGCCGTGGCAAAGAAAATGATCGAGGATATTTTGTTTACTTCGCGGAACAAAATCGAGCATATGCACATAGATCGTTGAAAATATTACATTTTTTTCCAAACTACAATATGTTGCGACTAATTAATAATGAATGCAGCCAGGTACAGGTTACACTGGCATGTAGTATTGTAGGTTTTGATTACTAATTATTCAGGAGAAAGATGAAAGGCGATACCAGTGTATGTACTTGGTGGAGAAGGGGTCCTACGTCACTGGCCGCCAAGGCGAGTCCAGTCTTGGGCTCTATCTCTATCTCACGGAGCTTCACGGCGGTGCTAACCTCACTCCAGACGTTGCGGTGGAGGCGGATTCCATCCACAAGATACACACCTTGGCCACAGCCCCAAAGTTCCTTCTTTCGCCACCCTGCGCTACGGAAAAATCAATCTTTGCCGAGTGCCTGGGGCTTTACCGAGTGCCAAATTTCGGGCACTGGGCAAAGAGCCTCTTTGCCGAGTGTCGCGGCCACGTGGCACTCGGCAAAGCGCAAACACAAGGCAAAGGCCGACACTCGGCAAAGAAAGGCACTAGGCAAAGAGCCCCTCTTTGCCGAGTGCCAGCCACGTGGCACTCGGCAAAGCATGTGGCCCCGAACTGTGCCACGTGGTCAGGTCTTTGCCGAGTGCCAGCCTAGCGGCACTCGGCAAAGCATGTGGCCCCGAACTGCGCCACGTGGTTGGGTCTTTGCCGAGTGCCGCCAGGCTGGCACTCGGCAAAGAGCCCCTCTTCGCCAAGTGCCAGCCACGTGACACTCGGTAAAGAGCTCTTTGCCTAGTGTTTTTTTTGACACTCGGCAAAGCCAGTTTTTAAATTACATTTTGAAGCGGTAAATTAATCCAAATGAAAAAGTTTTTAACTACAAAGTTGGTTAACTTATCAAGATGAACAATTTTTGTTTTGGTGATTTCTTCATTTGATAAACTTAAAAAAAATCGTTCACAAATTTTATATATCTCTCCGGTAGTTTATAAAACTACAAGAGTGATATATAATGTTTGTGAATAATATTAGAACCACAATGTCAGATGCACAAATGGTCAAACAACCAAAATAAACTTTGTAGATCTTGACAAGTTATGAAATTTTGTAGTTGATAACTTTTTAATTTGAAGTCATCTAGTTATGCAAAACTGCGTTCAAATTTAAAAAATTTAAAATTCGAATTTTTTAAAATACCTCGGATGGAGAAATAACCAAAATAAAAGTTGTAGATCTCGAAAAGTTATGAAACTTTGGTGTTGACAACTTTTTGATTTGAAATCATCTTGTCAACGAAAACTACATTTCAAATTGTCAAATTTGAAATTCATATTTTTATAAATGACCTCAGATGGAAAAACTACCAAAATAAAAGTTGTAGATCTCAAAAAATTAGAAAACTTTGTAGTTGATAACTTTTTTATTTGAATTCGTTTAGGGCCTCAAATAAGCAAGTTACACTCGGTTTAGTATAATATATGGGTAACCGAAACGGAGATGGAACGTATATGTGTAGTGCAGTGGTAGAGGGGGCTCCGCGCGAACGAGAGGTCGTGAGTTCGAATCCTGCTGACTGCGTGAGAGAAAATTGTGTGAAAAATACCAGGACTTGCGATTTCGAGATTTCGAGAGAGATGGGTGGGTGCTGCCTAGTGGGCCCCCTGGCACTCGGCAAAGCCTTCGCCGAGTGCCCGATATTTGGCACTCGGCAAAGAGCCCTTTGCCGACATTTTCTTTGCCGAGTGCTCTTTACCGAGTGCGGCACTCGGCGAAGCGAGTGCAAAAGACTCTTTGCCGAGTGCTGCCAGCACTCGGCAAAGAACTGATCTGATGTAGTGCTGGTGATGTCCTTGTGCCTGATTCCGCTCGCCTCGCCGCTATATGCATGAGATTCCCAAGAGCGTGAGAAAATGAAACATATTGCTCGTAGTGGAGGTTTCTTCATGTCTTATTGAGTTGGTAATAACGGTGAAAAACTCTTTGTATCCTCACGAAATTCGATCGATATCTTTTCTCATAATATCTAGTCAGCAAATTTGTTGATGTGTCGTAACTTTAAATGAGAATAAAACTATGATGAATCTCCGCTGAGGAGACTGGTCTAAGCTACAAGGTGTACGCGTGGGCTAGGGGACACAGACCAAGATTCAAGGGGGTGATTTCCATGTGTGCTTTTCTCTCCACCTTTTCTCCTATTTTCTTTTTGTTTCCTCCCTCTCCAAACTCATCTTCTCCATCGATATGCAGGTTGTATCAGGGATTGAGCCCTCTATTGCCCCCAATTGATCTAACCCTAGCTATCATCCAAAGGTGACACAACTACGACATGGTGCTGGCCAGATGAGACTAAACAACAAGGTGAGCGGCATTGAAGACAAGGGGCGGTTTTAGGGGTTGGAAATTGGGACGATAACATGAGTTGCTTTCTTGGTCTTATCTAGTAGAGGGGCAGAGATTATTATCACCTCCTGCATGCACAATTTTCTGCAATGCATTGTGTTGCTAATAAACCCATTGCACTTATAGTTAATTGCTAACATATATATACCAGGCTAAAGGGGAAATAAAAAAGAACAATTTCGTAAACATAGGTATGTATCTTTTGATTACATCATTCAGGATAAGTTAGAGATCCCCTGTCACACCCCAAAATTTCTGATTTTGGAGTGTGAGTAGAAAACACTAAATAAAATAATTAATTTTAATATTTGTATAAAATTGATCAAGTTTAATGGAGCTAGCGCCACTTTAAATGTAGTAAAACAAGAATTTTCAAATTTTGGTAAACTAATTTGATGGGTTATGCTTGATGTGATGGTTTCTTGTTGCTTGACCTTGAGTTGTTAGTCGGTAGAGTTTCAAAACGCGTTTGGTAGGTCGTCTATCTTTATCATGTCTGTTTCTGTCTTTTTCCGAAAACTAAATTTATCGTTCTCAGCTCTGAACGCATCTTGGCCCCTAATGGGTTTCGGTGATTGGATGAAACACAAGATTACTGTGACTAACGTGTGTTTTGCAGAAACAGGGATGAGTTAGGTCACGGTAATGGCGACGATACGGGCATATGGAGTTCATGTCCCTTGGCGATGGAAATCGTTTCGGTTTTCAAAGGACGGACGACAAAGACGGTGGTAGGCTAGGCTAAGTGTCGCATGGTGTTGGAGGATACTTAGGTAGTCTTAGGTCTTTGTTTTTCCTTTGGCCGTACTATAAAGAGGGGTGTGAATCAGTAGCTTGACCTAGATGAGTCTATTGAGGTAGGTGTGGTGCACACTTATTATTTCATAGCCCTAGGTAGCTCAGAGAGATGCCTTATGTCGAGAGGAACAAAAGTTGTTAAGACCACGTCGCGATCCGAGTTGATCTTGCCCTTGGTATGGGCATCGGATGCGCGTTGAGTGGGCATCGGAGGCTCCGATGACCATCGGATGCTCCGATGGTGCCACATCGGATCGTCTGGTGTCACTGTTCACTTGAGAGTGAACTGTGCAGTGCATCGGACGCTGGCATCGGACGCTGAGGGCCAGCGTCCGATGGCCATACAAAGAGGTTCCAGAGAGGTCTTTTCGGCATCGGACGCGTCCGATGCAGGGGCATCGGACGGTCCCCAGCGTCCGATGCTCCGTAAACATGTCTGACAAACTGGTACAGTCGACCGTTGGCCGAGGTCATCGGCGCGTCCGATGCTAGGCATCGGAGCGTCCGATGACCCCGCAGGAACCCGGTTTTGTCCTGTTTTTGGATGACCGGTTGGGGGAGTATATATACTTTCCTCCCTCCATCCATTTGGGAGTTCTTGCCACTTCCATCAGCTGAGAAACACCTTGTGAGTGTGAGTGAGTGCAAGAGCCCTAGTGAGGTTGAGTGATTGGCTAATTGTGAGAATTAGACACCTCCTAGTAAGATTTGAGTAGCAAGTGTGCATCCATCCATCTCTTTGGCCTTGTGTTGGTCAAGTGAGAGTTCTAGCTTGTTACTCTTGGTGATCGGCATCACCTAGACGGCTTGGTGGCGATCGGAGAGCTTGGTGATCATCCGGAGGCATTGTGGATGACCCAAGTCAAGTTGTGACCGGTAGCGAGCGATTCACCGGGCCGGAGAGGCGAAGAATCAGCTCGTAGTGAGCACTTGATCCTTGCGCGGATCAAGGGGGAGCGATACCCTTGCGCGGGTGCTCCAACGAGGACTAGGGGGGTGTGCCGACACCTCGATACCTCGGCAAAAAGATCGTCGAGTCATCTCTACTCTCTTACTTTCACATTTACATTCAAGCAATTCAATTCCGCATTACTTCTTGTTGTTCATTCTATATTGAATTGTTTTGCTAGAGTTAGAGTGGCTTAGTCTTGATCTTTTGTGTGGTAGAGTAAAAGAGAAACACACTTCTAGGCACTAGGGGGTTAATTGGAGCTTGATAGTTTTAATTATTGAAAGAAGTTTTAGAGAAGCCCAATTCACCCCCCCTCTTGGGCATCTTGATCCTTTCAATTGGTATCGGAGCCTCGTGCTCTCGATTTAGGCTTAACCGCCTAGAGTTAAGATGTCCGGAGGTGATGGACCACCTCCCATGTTTGAGGGAGACGACTTTCCATATTGGAAAATCCGTATGGAGTCGTACCTAGAAGCGGTTGATGTGAAATGCCTTGATGCCGCCATAACCGGCTTTGCCAAGCCCAAGGAAGGCACAAGCCTCACTCCTAATGAGGAGGAAAATGATAAATGGAATGCAAAGGCCAAAAACATTCTTTTTAGAGGTATTTGCAAAGATGTGTTCAACCGTGTTCGGAACCACAAAAACGCCCATGATCTATGGGAAAACATTTGTGCGCTCCATGAGGGAACCAAGAGTGAGCGTGAGGAACGCTATCATTTAGTTATGCAAAAACTTCACTCTTTTGATATGCATGCTAATGAAAGTGCAAATGAAATGTACTCACGGTTGAATGTTCTTGTAGAAGAGCTAAATGGACTTGGCCTCACACAAATGCAACCATCCGATGTTGTGAGGAAGATTCTTTGTGTCCTTCCAATTGAGAAGTATGGACACATTGTGACCGTGCTACATCAAGGTGATCTTTCCACATCTACACCAACACAAGTCTTGGGGAAGATCAATGCTCATGAGATGTACATGCACATCACACCAAGTGGTGGCTCCTCCACCGACAAGAAGAAGGACTTGGCCTTCAAAGCAAGCCATGACAAGAAGGGCAAGTCCAAGGCTATTGAGGTGCATCATGAGAGCACAAGCGATGATGAAGATGATTCCAACATTGCTCTCATGGTGAAGAAGACCACCAAGATGTTGAAGAAGCTTCACAAGAATGGAGTCAACTTTGACTCAAGAAAGAAGAAATTCTTCACAAGTAGCAAGAGGAGACCAATCTCCGAAATGGATTGCTACAATTGCGGTGAGCTTGGCCATCTTGCTCATCAATGCACCAAGCCCAAGAAAGAGAGCTACAAGAACAAGAACAAGGGCAAGAAGTATGACTCATCAAGTGAAGATGAGAAGAAGGATGAAAAGCCCTACTATAAGAAGGATGGCAAGAAAAAGAAGCAATACCACAAGAAAGGTGGGAAGGCTTACATTGTTGGTGATTGGCTCACCGACATTGACTCCTCCGGTGTCTCATCAAATGAAGATAGTGATGATGAGAAGGAGAAGGTGGCCGCTCTAGTCATTGGCTCCTCTACACCACCACCACCACCGTCACCATCATCATCTACACACCTATGCCTTATGGCCAAGGGTGACCGGAAGGTACAAAACAATGATGTCTCTAGTGATAGTGATAGTGATGGTGAATTTGAGGCTCCCACTTATGATGAACTTGTCAAATTGCTAAATGACTACTCTAAAATCATAAGAAAGACTAGAGCTAAAAATGAGAAGCTTGTTGATGAAAATGAATCTCTTGTTGAAAAGTGTGATCATGCTATTCATGCTAGTGATGAACTAAAAGATGAACTTGCAACTATGTCATCCACTATCAAGGAGCTCAAGTTCTCTAACAAGGAGCTCAAAGCTAAAAATGAAAAACTTGATAAGATGCATAGTGACCTTTCCACTAGTCATGCTTTGCTTAAGGAACAATATACTCAAGTGAAAGTAGATTATGATACTCTCACCATTGCTTATGATATGCTTTCACATGAGACACATGATGCTCCTAACCTTGTTGTTAAGTGTGACATAGCAACATCTTGTGAGGACTTGGTTAGTGAGCATGTTGAGCAAAGTGCTAGTGGCAAGGGCAAGAAAGTGGTTGAGGCCGATCACTATGATGACTATGTCAAGATCAAG
This sequence comes from Coix lacryma-jobi var. lacryma-jobi, assembly GCA_009763385.1. Taxonomy (NCBI): domain Eukaryota; kingdom Viridiplantae; phylum Streptophyta; class Magnoliopsida; order Poales; family Poaceae; genus Coix; species Coix lacryma-jobi. The sequence continues at coordinate 158,731,547 of CM019826.1, forward strand.
AATGAGAATGCAAAGCTCAAAGTTGATCTAGAAAAGCTTTCAACTACCAAGCAAGTTATCATTCAATCTCATGACGATGATTATAGCATGACACTTGAGCTAGACATGCTAAAAGAAGAGAACAAGAGATTAAAGATGGAGAGGGACTACAAAATGACACCATCTCAATTGGAACTCCAACAAGAGAATGACAAGCTCAAGAAGGAGAAAGAGCACCTCACCACCGGTTTGAGGAACTTCACCAAGGGTCAATGTCTTCAAAGTGAGCTTCTCATGAACACCGTCATGAAAACCAATAGAAATGGCATTGGCTTTCTTGAAGAGAAGATGAAGCAACGCAAGAGCATCACTAAGCCAAAGAAGAAGAAGATTGGGAGATGCTATGAGTGTGGAAAGGAAGGTCACTTTGCTCATGCTTGTGAGAAGCCAAAGCCCACACCCTTGCCCAAGCATGCTAGACCCTTTGCTTTCAATGCTCACTACATGCTTAGACAAGATTCTAGTGGCAAAGTGAAAGTAATGTTTATGGGGCCACCTAACAAGAATAGACCAAGGCAAATTTGGGTTGCTAAGTCACTAGTTGAGAAAGTTAAGGGACCGCAACAAGTTTGGGTCCCGAAAGCTCAAGCTTGATTTCTTGTGTGTGTAGGTGAACTACAAGACCGGTGGATCACATTGGGTAATTGATAGTGGATGCACACAACATATGACCGGAGATCCCCGGATGTTCACCTCACTAGAAGAGAATGTCGATGACCAAGAAAAGATAACATTTGGTGACAACTCAAAGGGCAATGTCAAAGGATTGGGCAAAGTGGCTATATCAAATGACCATACCATCTCCAATGTGCTTCTTGTTGCATCCTTGAGCTTCAACTTGCTATCCGTTGGGCAACTATGTGATCTTGGCTTTCAATGCTTGTTCACCGACAAGGAAGTGGTTGTGACCAAGAAAGATGATACACAAGTGATATTCAAAGGCTTTAGATACAACAATCTCTATCTAGTAGATTTCACCTCCGAAGATGCCAACTTGAAGACATGCTTGTTCACTAAGCAATCACTTGGTTGGCTATGGCATAGAAGATTAGCACATGTTGGAATGAACACTCTCAACAAGCTATTGAAGAAGGATTTGGTTAGAGGCTTGAAGGATGTCAAATTTGAGAAGGACAAATTGTGTAGTGCATGTCAAGCCGGCAAGCAAGTTGCAAATACACATCCAACCAAAGCCTTTGTGTCAACATCAAGAGAGTTAGAGCTACTTCACATGGATCTATTTGGACCAACAACATATGCTAGCTTGGGTGGAAATCTCTATTGTCTAGTGATTGTTGATGACTACTCTAGATACACTTGGGTATTCTTTCTTCATGACAAATCCGAAGCAACCCCTTCATTCAAGAAGTTTGCCAAGAGAGCCCAAAATGAGTTTGACTTGAAGATCAAAAAGATAAGAAGTGACAATGGAAGAGAGTTCGACAACACCCACATTGAGCAATATTGTGATGAAGTTGGGATCAAGCATGAAGTCTCCGCAACCTACACACCACAACAAAATGGGGTAGTTGAGAGAAAGAACCGAACACTAATCACCCTAGCAAGGACTATGTTAGATGAGTACACTACACCGGAAAGATTTTGGGCGGAAGCAATCAACACCGCTTGCTATGCATCAAACCGATTGTTCCCCCATCGTCTACTTGGCAAGACCCCCTATGAGCTACTCAACAACAAGAAGCCGGATGTATCCTTCTTTAGAGTGTTTGGGTGCAAATGCTACATCTACAAGAAGCGCCAACACCTAGGGAAGTTTCAACGCCGATGTGATATTGGTTTTCTTGTTGGTTACTCATTGAAGTCCAAAGCATATCGAGTATTCAACCATGCCACCGGGATGGTAGAAGAAACATATGATGTGGAATTCGATGAATCTAATGGCTCTCAAGGAGAGCATGAGAATCTTGATGATGTAGGAGATGAACCATTGAGGGAAGCAATGAAGAACATGCCGGTTGGAGCCATCAAGCCTAAAGATGATGATGATGATGTGCAAGTCATTGACAAGCCATCCTCATCCAATGTACCACTTGATGATGACAAAGATGGAAGGGATCCAAATGAAGATACTCATGTCTCCCATGATCAAATGGTGGTACAAGCTCAAGATGTTGATGCTCCACAAGCGGTCCCTCAAGTGGTTGATCGAAGGACTACTCCTCTACTACAAGCACATCCTCAAGATCTCATCATAGGGAGTCCGACAAGGGGTGTAATGACTCGCTCTCAAAAACTTGCTTTATTTATGGAACATCACTCCTTTGTTTCTCTTGTTGAGCCAACCATTGTAGATGAAGCTCTAGGTGATCCGGATTGGGTGAATGCCATGCATGAAGAATTAAACAACTTCACCCGCAACCAAGTTTGGACACTTGAAGAGCGACCAAAAGGCGCAAGAGTCATTGGAACAAAATGGGTGTTTAGGAACAAACAAGATGATCAAGGCAAGGTTGTTAGAAACAAGGCAAGGCTAGTGGCAAAGGGGTTCTCTCAAGTTGAGGGTTTGGATTTTGGAGAGACCTTTGCACCGGTTGCAAGACTCGAAGCCATTCGTATCCTCCTTGCATATGCATCACATCATGACATTAAATTATATCAAATGGATGTGAAAAGTGCATTTTTAAATGGCTTCATAAATGAACTAGTCTATGTTGATCAACCTCCCGGGTTTGAAGACCCTAGATATCCTAATCATGTTTATAGGTTGTCCAAGGCGTTATATGGGCTCAAGCAAGCCCCTAGAGCGTGGTACGAGCGCCTCCGGGATTTCCTCATTGAAAAGGGCTTCACCATTGGGAAGGTTGACACCACACTATTCACCAAGAAGCTTGATGGAGAGATCTTCATTTGTCAAGTCTACGTCGATGATATCATCTTCGGGTCAACAAATGAAGCCTATTGCAAGGAATTTGGTGACTTGATGTCGAAGGAGTTCGAAATGTCCATGATTGGAGAGCTCACTTTCTTCCTAGGCTTTCAAGTCAAGCAATTGAAGGAGGGGATTTTTATATCTCAAGAGAAGTACACAAAAGACCTCCTCAAGCGCTTCAACATGGATGATTGCAAGCCTATCAAGACTCCAATGCCAACCAACGAACATCTCGACCTAGATGAGGGAGGTAACCCGGTTGATCAAACTCTCTACCGTTCTATGATTGGTAGTTTGTTATACTTGACCGCATCTAGGCCCGACATCATGTTTAGTGTGTGCATGTGTGCTCGTTTTCAAGCCGATCCTAGGGAATCACATCTCATAGCGGTGAAAAGAATCCTTAGGTACCTAAAGCACACCCCAAGCATTGGCCTTTGGTATCCCAAAGGAGCTAACTTCCAACTCGTTGGGTATTCCGATTCGGATTATGCGGGTTGCAAAATTGATAGAAAAAGCACATCCGGAGGGTGCCATTTGCTTGGGAGATCACTAGTTTCGTGGAGTTCTAAGAAGCAAAATAGTGTGGCCTTGTCTACCGCCGAGGCGGAATACATAGCCGCGGGTGCTTGTTGTGCACAAATCCTTTACATGAAGCAAACCCTTTTAGATTATGGTGTAGTTCTAGAAAGGGTACCTTTGTTGTGTGACAATGAGAGCGCGGTTAAGCTTGCTAACAACCCGGTTCAACACTCTCGCACAAAGCACATAGACATTCGCCATCACTTCCTTAGAGATCATGTTTCCAAGAAAGATATATCCTTAGAGGGAGTTAGAACCGAAGATCAATTGGCGGATATCTTCACAAAACCCCTAGATGAGAGCACCCTTTGTAGATTGCGAAGTGAGCTCAATGTGCTTGATCTAAGTAACTTTGTCAAAAGGTGAAAGGGGGTTGTCTTTGCATTGCATTGTACCATATGCCATGTTTAAATTATGCTATGCACATAGGCTTGTCAGACGTGGTTAAGATAACCGCCCTAAAAAGCGTGTGAAGAAGCTTACCCATGAGCAAAATTGACAAGCAACCTAGATTCAAATTCCGCTTTGCATTGCATATGCATGTTTGTTGCTTTGTCGTTTCTTTTCGGTTATGTTTTGAACAACCGCTGTGTTCGTCCACCGCTAGGGGGAGCATTTGAGGCTCCTTATGGTTGAGACCTCTAGTCTTGGTGGCCACATGTTGTCTCCTCGGGTATTATCGCCTACCTTACCTAAAAATGATATGTAGCCTATGGCAAAATATTTATAAAAATTGAGGGTTTATGCGAGGGTGCTCATACTAGGTTCCAACTGGTGTTTATTTGCCTCTTATTTGAGTTGGAACTTGGTTGGGAGAGGGAGCGGCAACGGAGATCTTCAAATCTGCTCAAATAGAGCATCGGATGCAGCATCGGACGCTGCATCGGACGCTGGTTCAGCATCCGATGCCTGCACTGTAGGCAGCCCCGGCTGAAACAGTGAATTTTGCGCGTCCGATGTGTTCTCAACGGAGCCTCCGATGCCCATCGGAAGCTTACCAGCATCCGATGGTCAGGCACCAGACGCATCCGATGCGCTTTCGGCGTTTCTGGAGCTCTCTGGATAGGCATCGGCGCATCCGATGTGTTCTCATCGGAGCGTCCGATGCTCCTTTAAGCGGCGCGGTTTGGTCTTCTATTGACAGACGGGTCCCACACGTCATATCCATCGTCTTCTTCCTCGTGCCCACCTGCCCGTGCCCGCTCCGCCACGCCCGCACCCTCACCCTAGCAGCGCCGCCGTACTCCCCCCCTCGCGCTCGCTCGCTCGCCGGCGCGACCTCCCCTGCCGTCCGCTGTTTCGCCGTGCTCGCCCGTCCACCTCCCCGTCGCGAGCACCCATAGCCCCACCCGCTCGCAAGGATACTCATTGGTCCTCCTCGCCGGCGGCCGTGGTCTCCTCGCCGGAGCTCTCCTCACCGGAGTTCATCCTTCGTCACCGCACCATTCATCCTCTCCGGCGACCCTTCACTCGGCAGCCAGAACTTGCAGTGAGCACCTTTCCCCGCCCCTTCATACTCTATGCCCTCCAGGTGCTCGACGAAATGCTCCAGTGACTGCTCCACCCTGTTTTGACCCAGTTTCGATCCCATCTTTTTGTAGTCCCCTCGTTGTATCGTGTGGATCCCGGAAAGTCATTCCTCATCTCTTGCCTGGGTCGTTTCGTTCTTCGCCAGGTAGCACAGCCCCTTCCCTTCTTATCTCCTCTACTTTGCTTCCTTAGGGTCTTCTTCTCCCTAGATTATATGTGTGCTTATATATATCCTCTCTCATCTCGCAGCAAGTCAGTGGTTTGCCGTTGACAGCCTGGTCAGTTGCCAGTGCCAGATAACCCGGGGCCAAGCCCGCGGGTACGGATCGAGGCCAAGCCTCGCGAGTGACAGAGGCAGAGGTTCTCAGTGCTAGGGGGAGTCCTTGCCAGTGGTCTTCTTGTCAGCTGCTTGTCAGGGGTTTTCCGAGTCAGTGATTTCTGTTCAGTGGCAGGTGATCTTTCCGAGGCAGTCCAGAGCTCCTTCAGTACAGTTACCTGTTCTTGTCAGCCATGCGCTGCAAGAACGTTGGTGGTGGCCCCGACGACTCTCCTCCCCGTCGTCCCCCTTCCGGTCAGAGGCCTGGGAAGGGGAAGCTTATCGTGCGCCGGAAGCGCACACGTCAGGAGCGAGAGGCAGCTCAGGCTCAGGCAGTGGCAGACGCCGCCGAGCGTGCAGAGCGAGGTGGCAGTGCGGGCGGACTAAGGATTGAGGATCAGCTGTCCCCCGAGCAGCGCAGAGCGATCGAGGAGGTCGAGCGTCGCCACGGTTCGCCGCCTGGCACGCTCATGGCTGCCGGTCGTCGGACGACGTTCACCTCGCCCGGAGTTGAGCCCGAAAGCTCAGGGCAGGGTCAGGCAGAGGCCGAGGCAGCAGAGGCACCTGAGGCAGAGGCTCCAGAGGCAGAGGCAGCGGAGGAGGTTCCTGAGGCGGTTCCCCGACGCCGGTCCACTCGTCGCCGGACAGCGGTGCCACCTCGGCCCGATGTCCCTCTGCGTGGCGCACGTGCTCCGTCAAGGCGTGCTCCTCCGCCGATCCCGCGACTGGACCTCAGGGGCGCCACTTGCTCTCAGATCCAGACCCTTCGACTTGTGCCAGTGGAGCAGTGGTTTCCCAGGGAGCGACAGGAGCAGGCTGGTCCGTCGTTCTACACTGTGCTGCAGGAGGATTTCTACCAGGGTTACAGGAACGCCGGGATTTCTTTGCGACCCCAGCGTGTCTGTTCCCTAGAGGCAGTTGTGGATGCAGCAGGAGAGCAGATTCGCCCCATCCTTACTTTCCTACCTGGTCTGGCAGATCTACTGGGGCGGTCTGGCTCCTATATTGAGGACTGGGTTTTTCAGTTTTATGCTTCGTTGTGGGTACACCCAGACCGAGAGACTATTGAGTTCGCACTTGAGGGAGACCACTACAGACTGTTCTCGTCCGAGATCCGGGATTGGTTTGGCTTGACACGATCACAGACCCGGATCCACGACTTGTGTTACGACCGGACGGAGCCACCCCGCCGCCCTCACGGTGGTGCCCAGCCCTCGACCGACCTGGTTCGCCCGTGCTTCACAGAGCCGTTCGGCGAGGGTTCGAGCCGCACTCCTAGGGACCTTACCCCTACGGCTCGGATCCTCAACGCGATCCTCAGGCGGACCTTGCTTCCCAGGGTGGGCTTCGGAGAGGGTCTCTCCAGGCTGCAGCTATGGTTACTTGCATATATGATCAGGCAGCAGGAGTTTGACGTTTGGGACGTGATCCTGTGTGAGATAGAGGACACTGTAGCAGAGGGCATCAAGGCCCGCAGGCAGCTTCCGTATGCCCATTGGATTTCATACATTCTTTGGAAGGTAGCTGCCACCACTGGTACACAGCTCAGTCAGTCACTCACCGGGTCAGCGACCGTATTCCCTGAGTATAACATGAGTCAGCTATTGGGATACGGTCGGGACCGCAGGCAGCCAGAGCAGCAGGCACAGACTAGCACTCGTCAGAGACCTGAGGTGCCAGAGTCAGCTCAGCAGCAGGACGAGGTAGTTCAGGCGCTCGCGGAGCAGGAGCTTGCCGATCTCGAGGGTGGTGACCCACACGTAGTCTCGGATCCCACGGACAGTTCCGATGAGGACTACCAGCTCCCGCCTCGCTACCAGCCGCGTCCACATGACCACCAGGCAGGGTCCAGCGGTACTGCTTCCTCCGATCCAGCGCTCCTTGCTATTCTAGCACGGATGGAGGAGCAGCAGCGGACTGTCACTCAGGACGTCCAGAGGCTTGCCCAGGAGCAGCAGCGGTTGGCCCAGCAGCAGGCACTTGCACAGCAGCAGGCTCAGGAGCGTTCAGACGCCCTGCAGCGACAGATGATGGCCCTCCAGCAGCAGACTTTGAGCTTCATGGAGAGACTGGCCAGCGGACCTCCCCAGTGGCAGTGGCAGCAGCCACCACCGCAGCAGCAGCTCCAGTGGCAGCCACCAGTCCATCCTCAGCCGTTTGGTCAGCCACCGCAGTTTGGTCAGCAGCACCAGCAGCCTCTCTCGGGCCCCAGCTCTTCTCAGTTCACCAGCTTCACCACTCCTCCAGGCGGGGCCCCGCTCTTCAGTCCGCTGCAGACAGGCTTCACTCCCAGGCCGACTGAGCCCCTTTACACGACGACTACCTCGGTTACACGGGACTTATCGGCCAGCTTCAGTGAGCTCACTGGGTTCCCCACGCCAGATCTACAGGACCCAGTCCGGACGTCTACAGCTCCAGTCACTTCCACTACCGAGACTCTTCCGAGTTCTGTAGCGTCCTCAGAGCAGACAGAGCCCATCCAGTCTGAGACCACGACGACCGTGCAGGCTGAGTTACCTCCGATTCATGAGCTTCCGCACTCCTCTACTCAGCTTGACACTGCTACAGAGACTGTGACAGCTTCAGAGCAGGCACAGCAGTCCGAGCCGACCCCGACCGCTTCTCCGCAGCTTCCAGCTACAGAGGGTCAGCAGGCTTTGGGCGACTCGTCCTCCGACTCCGAGGCCCTCCTTCAGCAGTTCGAGTTCACTCAGAGGACTCCGGAGACGGCACCCGACTTGTCTGCACCACCTCCGCCCTCCGACGCTTAGTTTGGCGCTTGATGCCAAAGGGGGAGAGTGGCCGAGTATGGCGATAGGGGGAGTGATGTGAGAGGGTTTTGATATCTTATGTTGTGTTTCGCTCACATACGCTCTTTACTTATCGCATCTTTTGTGCATATTTATGTTATGGATCTTATGACATGTTTGTGCTCACTATGATATATGATATGACATGTCATTTCTCTTTACTCGACTACTTGTGCTCAATTCTCATTTGTTATGTATTCGAGCTCTTTACTCTTGCACTTGCTATTCACTCTAACTTGTTGAGTGCAGGATGTTGTCATGATATGTATGAGCTTGCCCCTAATCATTTTCCCTTATTCATTGCAAGTTCATACATGTCATGATTTGAAAACCTCTTCTCTCTATACTCGATCTCGTGTTGTCATCAATCACCAAAAAGGGGGAGATTGAACGCATCTTGGCCCCTAATGGGTTTCGGTGATTGGATGAAACACAAGATTACTGTGACTAACGTGTGTTTTGCAGAAACAGGGATGAGTTAGGTCACGGTAATGGCGACGATACGGGCATATGGAGTTCATGTCCCTTGGCGATGGAAATCGTTTCGGTTTTCAAAGGACGGACGACAAAGACGGTGGTAGGCTAGGCTAAGTGTCGCATGGTGTTGGAGGATACTTAGGTAGTCTTAGGTCTTTGTTTTTCCTTTGGCCGTACTATAAAGAGGGGTGTGAATCAGTAGCTTGACCTAGATGAGTCTATTGAGGTAGGTGTGGTGCACACTTATTATTTCATAGCCCTAGGTAGCTCAGAGAGATGCCTTATGTCGAGAGGAACAAAAGTTGTTAAGACCACGTCGCGATCCGAGTTGATCTTGCCCTTGGTATGGGCATCGGATGCGCGTTGAGTGGGCATCGGAGGCTCCGATGACCATCGGATGCTCCGATGGTGCCACATCGGATCGTCTGGTGTCACTGTTCACTTGAGAGTGAACTGTGCAGTGCATCGGACGCTGGCATCGGACGCTGAGGGCCAGCGTCCGATGGCCATACAAAGAGGTTCCAGAGAGGTCTTTTCGGCATCGGACGCGTCCGATGCAGGGGCATCGGACGGTCCCCAGCGTCCGATGCTCCGTAAACATGTCTGACAAACTGGTACAGTCGACCGTTGGCCGAGGTCATCGGCGCGTCCGATGCTAGGCATCGGAGCGTCCGATGACCCCGCAGGAACCCGGTTTTGTCCTGTTTTTGGATGACCGGTTGGGGGAGTATATATACTTTCCTCCCTCCATCCATTTGGGAGTTCTTGCCACTTCCATCAGCTGAGAAACACCTTGTGAGTGTGAGTGAGTGCAAGAGCCCTAGTGAGGTTGAGTGATTGGCTAATTGTGAGAATTAGACACCTCCTAGTAAGATTTGAGTAGCAAGTGTGCATCCATCCATCTCTTTGGCCTTGTGTTGGTCAAGTGAGAGTTCTAGCTTGTTACTCTTGGTGATCGGCATCACCTAGACGGCTTGGTGGCGATCGGAGAGCTTGGTGATCATCCGGAGGCATTGTGGATGACCCAAGTCAAGTTGTGACCGGTAGCGAGCGATTCACCGGGCCGGAGAGGCGAAGAATCAGCTCGTAGTGAGCACTTGATCCTTGCGCGGATCAAGGGGGAGCGATACCCTTGCGCGGGTGCTCCAACGAGGACTAGGGGGGTGTGCCGACACCTCGATACCTCGGCAAAAAGATCGTCGAGTCATCTCTACTCTCTTACTTTCACATTTACATTCAAGCAATTCAATTCCGCATTACTTCTTGTTGTTCATTCTATATTGAATTGTTTTGCTAGAGTTAGAGTGGCTTAGTCTTGATCTTTTGTGTGGTAGAGTAAAAGAGAAACACACTTCTAGGCACTAGGGGGTTAATTGGAGCTTGATAGTTTTAATTATTGAAAGAAGTTTTAGAGAAGCCCAATTCACCCCCCCTCTTGGGCATCTTGATCCTTTCAAGCTCTATCTTTGGTTTTGTCCCAAATCATTTCTTTAAATCCATCATCCATCATCATATCGCTACAAACTTCTCGGTTATTTTTCTGGCCTTTTCCGGAACAGTTTCCGATCTTTCTGCAAGCTTTATCTAATTTTTAGATACTCCAAAATATCTTTCCATGAGCTCTAAATATTTTATTTGGGTTCATCATGTTTCAAAGTGTCTCCGAGAATTTTACTAGAATTTTCGGAGCCATTGGAGTATTTTTCGTGGCTTAAATAATAATTCTGAACTTTTCTGGAATTATTTTAATCCCGAAATTATTTAAATCCGAAATTAATAAAATATCCCATTTTTCAAACTTATCCAAACCCTACATATATATATACATACATGCCGGTGTTCATCTCGTCGCGAGGAGTCCAAAAGTACGGTCCGTTTCGCGAGCCGCCACTTCTACCGTTCTAGATGTGAAGCCGAAGTTTCGCATCTCCTAAAATCCGGCGAACTTCCGGCGAGCTTTTCCGGCCAAACCGTCGCGTCCCGGAGAAAACCATCACCACCATGAGGTAGCTCTCATCGTTCTCTACACCGTGGTGCCTTCCTTTTAACGAATCCATCACGTTTTGATACTTTCTCTCCTGTTTTTTCTTTTTCTGGTGAAGTTCTTCGACGAAGGCCACCATACCTCGTCTGTGTTATCAGTTCGTCATAGTCTGTGCCTGGGTGTCCTCTGCTTTGGGCGGTCGCGGCACGCCGTCGCTCCTCTCCGTGTCGCCACCAGCAGGGCCAGCCCCGTGCCCCTCCCATCAGTCACTGTTTCCTGCTCGAGGGAGCAGGGCAGGGCAATACCACGGCCGACTGGCAGCCTGGTCATCGCCCCAACGAGCCCGCATCGGCCTCGCGTGTTGCCATGGCCTAGCGCCGTTGCCGCTGGCCGGTCCGGCCCTGGCCAGTCCCTCCCTCCCTGCACACGAGCACATCAGCAGCAGATCAATCCCTCCGCACACGTACACGCATGAACAAGGTGAAGAAAGATAGAAGACAAGGTATTCACGGATTTGCCACTCAGCGTTAATCTCCACCGTTTAATCATCTAATCTCCGTTTTAGTCCGTTCTAGTTGTGTTAGTTTCGTGTCGTCATGATCTACGCGGTAGTGTTAACGCCTTTCATGTCACATGATTTTACATATAAAGTTAATTATTAAATTGATTAATAAACCTACAACCAATTTATAATTAAAATCAACGTAGATTTTATACTTCGATATTTTGTACACAAATGTTAACATGATTAGTTACTAACATAAATACGTTTTTAATTTATAATTTGATTAGGCTAATCGTTGTCATATAAATACGATTAGATACTCTCACGTGTTTTTATTTTCTTTTACTAAGCTAAGCTTTAACTTGATTAAATTATATGATAATATTTATGAATAAAATATGATTAGTCTAGCCCGACTTAATAATTAAAATATGTTTTGTCTAATCTGAATTAATAACTTGTCATGATCTTATTTAATTAAAATAAAACAAGTCGGTAGTTCTTCCTTTTATAATATAAAATTCTCGGTAGACGTGTCTTTCAGTCGTTTCGTGCGATCCCCGACCGTAGTGCGAGCTCTCTTTTAGTACGTTGTTTTGTTTTGGTCTTGTGTTGTTCTTAGCTCTCTTTTTGTTGTTTGCTTGTATGTTGCCTATGTTTGGTGCTTGCTACGAGTAGACGATGATCGGTTGTGCACGCTGAAGATCAGAAGGTGATGACCCAGAGCTGAAGATGTGAGAATTGGTCAAGTGTAACAGGCAAGTATAACATGGGACCATCCTTGTTGCCTATTCATTTAAAATTCACTATTCATATGCATGTGTCTAATATGCAAACCATAGGTTTTCCTAGTTGATTCAACTCTATACCTTGTTACCATGGGATATATGCATAAGGGTAGATCTGCTAGTGCTTAACTCCAATCTATATGAACAAACGAGATGACTAATAATATGTGCAACACATACTGATAATTTGTTTCCATGGTAATGTGAACATCTGACCCCCTAAATGATCTTCTGCGGGCAAAAGCTGGGACATACAGTACAACCGTGAGGGCTACATGGCTCTGGTTTTAGTTGGTTCGAGGACCTCTCCTCGCCTGATGGTGGTTACCCGAAAGGGCACAAAAGGGGCTTGCTGAGACGGATATAGGACGGCCGCCTGGTCTCATGTGTATAGCCGGGAAGGAATGTGCCATCGGAAGGGGGTTCCTATGTCTGCTTGCCGATTGGAAACCTAGTGGCCATTATCTTGTTAGGGGAACCTCGAAAGACTTCATAGTGTACCCTGCCGCACTTCCTTGGTAGAGGTGATATGGGATTTGCAACCCCTGGCATCTGGGGATCACGGCTCACGGGTAAAGTTGTACAAACTTTGCAGAGTATTAAACTGGTATATCAGTCGTGTTCACGGTCACGAGCGACTCGAAAAACTTGCAGGCTAATCACTTAAACGAAATTTACTTTTGTTCACGTTACTATCATATTTGTGATTCTGATGATGTTGCCATAATATTATTCATGTGGTATAATTGGGTTTGCAAGCACAACCTGGTGACTACTTAGATCTAAAATCTTGACCAACTAAAAGTGCCAATCGCAGTAAACCAGTGTCAAGCCTTTTTGAGCTTCATAACCCCATGTTGTATTTGCTGAGTACGACATGTGCTCACCCTTGCTATTTCCCCCACACCCTGGTCTCCATCAGAATTGCGCAGCAGAAGCGTGGTGAAGACACAGATGACTTTCTAGAAGACTGAAGGAAGTGCTAGGCATATGTTACCCTCAGTCAACTGTCTCTGTGAAGATTGGAGCTTGAAGAGAAGATTAGTATCCGTTCCGTTTAACTTTGATGTAAGTTTTAGTTATAGCTGTGTTTTTGATATCTAGAACACTGTTTTTGATATCTTTTTCCTCTGTGGTTGTATGTGTGGACTTCCTGGGCACACATATGGCGTACCTGGTTTTGTTCTTTAAAACCGGGTGCTACATCCCCATATTGAAAAATTAAAATATGAGATAAATAAATGCATTAGTGGTGTTCGCCTTCCCGTGTGAGACAAAAAGAGTAAAATATGTGAGCTTCAATGCGGCAAAAGGAAGAGGAGGTAGCTCATAATTGTCTACATGATCATGGCTTCATGTACTTGGTCACAGTTCCCATGTTACCTATGGCCACCCTTATCTGAGTTGGCGCTAGTGGACACTAGGTCACAAGAGGATAGTCATGTGAGATTATAGTAAACACCATCATCATATTCATTATTCGCATTGTCGATATGCTGCTGCAAACTCCTCTTTTTATTGTCGTGAGAGGAGAGGGTTGATGGTGGATGATGAAATCAACTCTCAAAATAAAGAGGTGACATTGGACAACACAATAAACATCATATATGATTGGTCACCTCTCTCTCTCTCTCTCTCTCTCTCTCTCTCTCTCTCTCTCACACACACACACACACACACACACACACACACCACCCTCACACTAGAGGGCTATAACACACCAGAGAAATTGAGTTTAGAGAAGAGGCTAGTATAGTGAAACAAAATAGAATAGTGGGAGAGGACTGAACAAGGAAGATGACATGGAATTCCCACACCCCACACCCTACCTCTCCCTCCCTTTTGGTTCTTGATTGTTTCACAAATGGATCATTGTACTTAATGAGGGAATAAGGACTCCGGCCTATTGCTTCCGCCATCTTTTGCACCATTATAGAGTACTTCATGGGGCCTTAAGTGCATGACACTTTGGACAACAACATAATACTAAATGTCTAGGTTGAAATAGCTAGTTTTTCCTACTTTATTTCATAAATGTATGAAATGTTGTGCAAGCAGTTATTAGTTTATCAACAAATGACCATTGAATTATATTATATTGGTGTGTGTCGTAGCACTTGTTATAGATAGGCCACACGACTTCAACAAATGAGATTAGATTCTTGTGGTCTTGATTAGAGTTTGCATAGTTTGCACAAGAGTCTAGTTTGCATAGGATACGTTCCCCAGATACATTCAGTAAGGTTTATGAGTTATGACACACACAAATATATAGTATAAACATATATACAACGCACTGAGCAGAACGGCGATGATATTACACACACAGTACGTAAGGTTTCTGACAAATAGCAACACGTTACATATAGCAGACCACAAATTAACACTCATTCAGCATATACATTCAGAACCTGTCAGAAAACAGAACCAGCCTTTGATTGAGAGTGAGATCAGCATGCATGGCTGATGGGGTACGGTGTGGATATATGAATTAGCTCTACTTGTCGATCTGTCCGAGCTTGCCGAGGCCGTTGCAGTTGGGGCAGACGATCTGGGCCTGGTCCTTCCTCGCCGCGTTTGCCCGCAGCCTCACGCCGGCCTTCCGGATGAACCCGGCGCCGTCGCACTCCGGGCACCTGCGCCCGCCGGCCGGCCATGGCGGCCATGGATTATATATACATATATATTTTATATACACTGGATTGATGCGTGCGTGTGTGTGCATGGAATTGAAGCTCGTAGATCGAGGTCTCTTACGTGTCCTTGCGCGAGAAGAGTATGGGGAAGGCCGTGCCCACGAGCGCGACGGCCACCGCGCCGGCGATGAGGTACGTGGTGCCCTCCGCCGCGACGTCGCCCACCGCCGAGACCGCGACAAGCCGGCCGCGGCCGGCGGCCGGCCTCGTCGTCGCCCTCCTCATCGACGGCGGCAGAAACGACGCAGCAGCAGCAGCACCGCTGGCCGCAGCAGGCCGTGGTGGGAGCAGTTGCCGCGGCATGGCCGATGGGCAGCGAGCAGCTGATGATGGTGGCGCGTTGACGACGGCAGCCATTGTTCGATCGTTTACTTGCTGTTGGTTATTGGCTACTACTGACCGCCCGGCCGGCGATGGGCGGAGCGAATGGCGGAGGTGCGTGGTGGCTGGCTGGCGAGCTGGTGAAGGGTCGATTAAGGATGGGAGAGCTGGCGGCGATGGCGACGAGCCGACGAGGATGAGTGAAGTGCGACCTCACAAAGTGGATCGCGGATAAGCGAGGGAGGGGAAGGCACGTCGTCCCATGCTGCAGCACTACATACTGTACATGCATGTGACCGTTAGGAACAATCTCCTTTTCCTGGGCCCACCACAGGACCCTTCCGCCCCCACCCCCCATCTGACGGACCGAGTCAGCCAGTCCTCGTCACCATGAGCTTGCATATATCTTATAATTCAGGTCTTATTTAGTTGCATCCTTGAAAATTTTTTGCGTTCTACGGTAAATCTTGGAATATTAATTTAGAGTATTAAACGTGAATTAATGATAAAACTCATTCCACAACCCGGTAAAATTGTGAGATCTTTCTAAGCCTAATTAGGTCATGATTAGACAATGTTGTGCTACAGTAAACAATCTCTAAGAGCAACTCCAGCAGGGCCCCTATTTGAGCCCCAATAGCTAAATATATGGTCTTACATCAAAAAACCAGCTCCAGCAGGGCCCCTACTACAGACCCAAAATTTGTTGGGCCAACAAAAAACACCCCACTTCCAACAAATTTGTTGGGCCAACAGCACAGCCCCAATCCGTCTACTGCTCAATGACATGTGGGTCCCTTATATGAGTGACTGCTCATATGAATTTGGGGGGCTTTGTTTGAGGGCTGCTGTTGGAGTGGAGGAAATTTATTGAGCCAATAAAAATGGGGGTGAGCACCCAAATCCAAAATAGGGGCATTGATTTGGGGTTATTGCTGGAGTTGCTCTAATAACGGATTAATTAGGCTTAATAGATAGATATCACGATTTTCCGTCCATCCGTATAATTAGTTTTATTTAGTCCTCTTAATCTTTGATTTACAATTGCTTCAGTAATTTTGCAAAACAAAAAAAAATGCAAAATTCCTACGTCTAAATAAGGCCTCAGAATAGAGTGTGTTTCATAAATAAATAATTGAATATGCTCTGATTTTTTTTCAACGCGAGGCCAACCTCGGATTGAATGGAAATACAAGCATTTGATACAAGAAGTAGCAAGACGAAAAGAAGACATCATAGAGCATGTTTGTTTTCATGCACCAATACAGCCTGGACGGACGGAAAGATGTTGGATGCCATGGGCCTGGCCCGTCAGATGCAGTGTAAGTTGTTTGTTTCCTCTTCCCAACTGGACCAGGCTGAAGTAAGGCTGTGTTTGTTTACCTGTACTGCATTAGAGGCCCACAAGTCAGTCACATCACCTGCACCAACATTGGAGCTTGGGCTGGCCTGGCTCCAAAGAAACAAGTTTCCAGTCTGTTTCCCTTGGGCCTGGCTGGGGAGTGCTTTAAGAAGCGCGTTGACTAGGCCCCAAAGGAGAGCAGACAGACAAACAGGAAAGGGTGCATCACTATGGCATGGCCCAAGACCTCCTTCACCCTTCCAAACAGGCCCATAAATTCCACAGACATCTGACCTCTGTCTCAGAGAGAGAGAGAGAGCATGTACGGGACTTAGGCAGGACTAGAAAAAATATAGTCAAAATCTGACAGGTCATCTTCCTTCTTTTTCCAATCATTGCACCATTTTCCTTCGGTGATCGTGTGTATCCTCCTCTTGATGGTTGTCAAGTTTTAAGCGCTTTTGTTGATCTTCCTTTGACTCCTTTATCTATGAGCAATTTTATCGTCACCTCGAGGATACTATCAGTGCAGGCAGCACTTGGTGTTAGCCTCGGCATAAAGTTATATTTCACCTAGATCAAAATAATTTGAAACCAATAGCCTCTCAACGCAAGCAACACTGTAGCAGCTTGTCCTCTGCCATGGTCCCACCACTATGCTCAGCTTTTGTCCAAGACCTTTCAGCTTTTACATGTCCTTTTATATATACAACAACGCAGGCAACACATGGTTGCTTCAAACTTTTTGCCAGTGCAAGCTAACGCTTCCTCCGTAGGAGAACCTGACACCCTGCGAGGCTAATGTTTCTGATGATTTGGACAATTGATGTATTGGTGGAAGTTGGGGCAGTACTCCACGGTGGAGCGTTGAGCATGGTATTAACACCATTGATCACCAATTCTCTGTCCACCTCAGCATAAAAAAATCTGTCCAAAAGCGTATTAAAGCCTTTGCATGATAAAGGATGTATAAGTTCTCAAGAACTCTGTGGGAAAAGAGGTGGGCCTTGATTGCTTTAATAATTTAATTTGTCTTTGTCAAACCATTATATGTGTAGACTCATAGTTGGTTGTATATGAAGTGGCAAAATCATGCAGCCCACATATATAGTTGGCTGTGTTAATTATTAGCCGTGCTCTAAGGAGACGTTCGATTCAACGCTTTGTCCCCTGCAAATTACCAGTGCCATCGATTCACGTTATTCGATGTTTTAGTTGTGCAACCACATAATCGACAACAGATCGAGGGACCGGAACCGTATGCAAGCTAGCAGAGCCTACTCACACACAATAATACCGATGCCACGCTCACCTCCGCCGGCCGTTAAGTGATTGGCGCTATTACTTTCTCTAGCCAAACAAAATCATGTAAATGATGCTGCTGCCATGGGATCCTCCTGCATTCCATTTCCATTCCCGTTGCCGCTATATATATAACCAGTTTGACAACCAAACACCACCGTTGGCCAGGGCTGAAACATCAAGGGCCCTTTTAGAACCAAGAGCTAGAGGGAGCAAAAACTCAGGAATAGAATAAAACTCTCACTGACAACTAAGATAATAACTAAAATGATATCCCTATATAAATACTCATTCTGAGAAAAGTCTATGATCCTAGAGGGATCGGAGTTTCCAAATGAGACCCAACAAGTGTTGTGAGGTACAGTATATATAAACATGTCTTATTATATTGTCGTAGTATTCAAAAGCCAACATATATACCTAAACAATTGGTTACGCTCCCGATAATGATGTAGAAAATACAGTAGTGCTATATACATATCATAGAAGTTTAAACGAACTTTGAGAATATACAGTACGTATTGTTGATTCCTCCATCATTATCACAAGATATATATATATATATATATATATATATATATATATATATATACAAAACACTTGAATGAATAATGAAATACAATAAAAAGCAGGTAGGTAGGTACAGTAGTAGATAGCGCCGTCACCGTGGATGCTAAACACGCCACAGATCAATGGATATATACAGCCAAGACTAAACATAATTAAGTTGGCAACGTATGCTATACAAACTCCCTTCCCATACAAACTATACAAACTACGACCACCACCGTTAGATCGTCATCCGATGGCTGCAACCAAGGGTGGGAATCATTATCAACGTATGTCATCATGGCAGCAGGGCGCGGCAGCAGAGCGCAGCAGCGGCCGAGGGGCCTATTTGCTAATGATTCCCACCCTTGGTTGCAGCCATCGGATGACGATCTAACGGTGGTGGTCGTAGTTTGTATAGTTTGTATGGGAAGAGAGTTTGTATAACATACGTTGCCAATTAAGTTTACAAGAATCATGCATGCATGCATCGATCGATCCAAGCCAAGACCTCCTCGCTCTCCACCCGTCGTCTGAACCCTCCCTCGTCAACAGTCTCTTGAAGCAATGGCGAAACCGAGCACGTACGGACACGGGAAACCCCACATGTGCTTGTTTGCTTGCTTGTGCTAGCTGTCGACCAGACGAACTGATGATGGATCCATCAAGAAGCAAGCATATGCATGGCATGGCAAACATGCCTGCTTGCTTGAACGCATGAGCAACGAAACATGGCAATTGCAAGCTACTGTAGTAGTTAGTACGTATTCAACAGTACGTCACAGACGAACTCAAATCAAACAGCATGTGCAAACCGTACGTAGGCAACACAGAGACAGCATGATGGGTACGTACTGTACGCAGTTGCAGACAAGCGAGCCTAACCAACAGAAGAAGATTAGAAACCGTACGCGTACCTGCTCTCCCTAATTGCACTTGCACCAACCTCTGTTTCTCTTCTCTTCTCTTCTGCTCCGTCTGCCTGTGCCTCTGAAGAATACAGTATTTTGTTAGACTACAGCTAGTAGTACTCCTCGGCTGGCAATTTCCGGTACGGTTGCCGTGAAGGTGAAGAAGGGGAGCATGCTTTTGCGTTGACTGGTGATGCCATTGCCGGCCAAAATGCATGGTCGGTCATTGTGGTGCATGCCCAGATGGCCGTGGCCAAATCCAATTCCAAGTATGCAATGCAACTGCAAGCAAAGGTATGTAGCAGCAGCAAAAGATCGGAATCGGATCGGCTTGAATACGAGCAGTGGAAGGAGACGGGAAACTTAATACTGCATGCAAAGCACATGCATCCAGTCAACCCTTCATCAGGAGAATCTCTGCATGCTGCTAATTGAGCTCCATTTACCTGCAATGCAGGGAACAGTCCTTTTCGAGTTTTCGTCCCCATCCCCATATAAAGGCGTCACGCCACGCCGCGCCGGTCATCAGAGGGTAAAATTCATGGAGATGCCACACTTTCTGTGCTTTCCTTTGCTCAGTGCTTTCACAATGTGCTTGGCTTGCATCAGGACAGGACAGACGCCGGGACAGTGATGCTCTTGTCGTAGTCGTCCAGCACCACCGCTGAAATATCCTGCTGCATCATACTGTAGATCGACTATGGCAGTAAGTACAAAAGAAGTAGAGAATACCAAAATATCTCCAGGCTTCATAAAAAGTACAGTACAAGGAAGCAAAAAAATATCCCAAGTTCTGAATATGACGCAGCATGCCTCCAAAACTCAAGATTGCCGGCAGGCGGCAGGCAGTCTATTTATTCATTCATGTCATAGGGAGGAGGAGAGGACGCAATACACAGGAGGGATATGGAAGAGTAGATAACGCAGCATCTTGTTCTTTCTGGACAGATGGGTATGGGCTGGACTGAATGCAAGAGGCGTTGACTTGTGACCCAAAGCAAAAACAGCAGCACCTTGTATATAGTAATGTGTAACGACCTGATTGATCGCTTATCATATCATCATAGTGTGTAACAACTTGATTGATCGCTGATCATAGTGATAAACAACACCGAAGGTGGTAGGCAGAAGCTGCTCAATCAGATGAGGTGTATCCATCCATCTGCCGCAAGATAGCAACAGATAAGAACGCAGAGAATGAAAAAACCCTTGCAGAAGAAAGATTTTTTTTTTTTTGGCTGTTGAATCCAGCAATAGCCAGCGATGTCATGTTGTGGTATCCAACTATCCACCGAGTTGTTAGACTATCCGCACTCACGTTCCTCTATTTTCATCCTCTATACTGCCTGGTCATCAAGATTCTCTCCTCTATACTCATTTCTTCTGCATCCATTCATCCTCTATCCACTATGGGTCCACTTGTTATTTTATCTAAATATATCCATAAGAGATCTAGTTTTGAAGAATTAATTGCAACGAATTCAATGGTGCAATCGGAATTTAATTTGAACTTTTGGTTCGTGAGTTATAACATTTTTTAGTTATTTAAATTGGTGGGATCCACCACTGCTGCTCTCACCTTCCTCCTTTCTCTCTCACATGGTGTGGCTGGGCAGGTATTGCGGGCTTACGCTATCGCATGCGGTATCTCTAAATTTAGCGGACGTACGTTGCTTACCGGTCGTGTAAAGTACACCACTGCAGCCTATGTGATAGGGTATATCTCTTTAGCGTTTCCTATAGAGAACGCCACTGCAGTTCGTCTTACGAACGCAAAGAGTAGTGTGCCTGCCACAATGAGAGCTGAACAGAAAAGAACTGAATGAATCGAATAGAATCATGCCCCAGCCATTTGCTACCAATAATAATAATGAAAGAACAGTTGATCGATCACCTCCTAAACACCAACGAACCAACCAAATGCTCATTTCAGAACCACTAATTTCGCAGTGATGAACTGAAGAACAATTCCCCGCCAAATGCCCATGGTCTCTCTTTCTAACGAGGAGAGGTAAAAGATGCTGCTGCTCTCCCTCTCCTTCCTATGTACTTACAAGTTACAACAAACACCAATTCCTTGCCCCAATTGCTCTGTTCTACAAACTCAAATCCTCCAATTCCTTCTTCTTCCTCTTCTTCTAAAGTAGCAGGAGCAGTAGTAGTAGTATGGTAAATACAACATGAATGAAACAAAGCAACAAGCTTTTCTTTCAGCCTAGTGAGATTTGTTGGTCATCTCTGCACCATGGCGTCGGCATGGCCGTCCTCGAGCCTCCAGCTGGTGCTCCGGCTCCTGGACCCGTGGCTGAAGGCGGCGCTGTGGTCGGACGCGTCGTCGTCGTTGAGCTCAGGCATGGCGTGCGACCGCGACGCCGACGAGGAGGCGTGGCCGTGGGCGTGGCCGTGCCCGCGTCCTCCTCCTCCAAAGCAGGCGAAGAGGTTGCGGAGGAAGCGGCGCACGGTGCCCCTGTCCGTGGACGCGGTCTGCCTGGACCCCCAGGAGATCCGCCTCGGCGCGCCGCCGCTGTTGAACCCGCCGTCCATCTCCGTGTACACGACGGGGAGCTCCCGCTCCTCGGGCCTCCGTCCGCCGGCGAACCTCCCGACGGCGAACCCGCCGCCGGGGAGCCTCCAGATGGTGAGCCCGACCGTGGCCTCCTCCTCGGCGGCCGCCGCCGCCGCCCCGGCGGCGGCGCGCGGGGCGGCGTCGGTGGGCATCTCGTGGCGGCACACGGGGCAGGAGTTGCGGAGCGCGAGCCAGGGCAGGATGCAGTCGGCGTGGTAGATGTGCGCGCAGGGCATCTCCCTGGCCTCGGCGCCGACCTCGAAGGGCTCCTTGCAGACGGCGCAGTGCGCGTCGGCGGCGACGTGGGACGCGCCGACGGCGACCACGGGCATGGACTCGACGGCGGCCTTGGACGCCGGCGGGGCGTCGCGGGCGCGCGCCGCCGCCAGGCCGCCGGCCTCGATCTGCGCCAGCTGGTCCAGCAGCCGCTCGAAGCCGGACCCCATGAGGAAGTCCGACATGCTGTCGGGGAGCGGGCGGAGGCCCGACCCCGCGCCGTCGTCGTAGAAGAGCTCGAAGCTGCTTCCCCCGGTCGTGGCGGTCGGGGAGGAGTCGCCGTCGGCGGCGTCGGAGCCGGCGGCGGGCGGGGAGCGGCGGAGCACGATGACCGGGTTGAAGGGCGAGGCGCGGGAGTCGGCGCCGCCGCCAGCGCCGCGGCGGGCGCGGCGGGGGCGGAGGTCGGCGGCGGCGTGGTGGTGGTGGTGCGCGCGGGGCCGGCGGAGGTACGCGGCGCGCGGCGGAGGCGCGCCCATCTCCTCGAGGAAGCCCCCGCCGCAGGAGGGGCAGGCGGGGGAAGGGGACGCCGTCGCGGCGCGCACGAAGCGGTCGCACTGGTAGCACCAGTAGGAAGAGGAGGAGGAGGAGGAGGAGGAGGAGGATGGGGAGCGGGTGGGGGAGGGGGAGGACGGCGTCGCCATCGGAGGAGGGGGAGGACTCAGCTCAGCTCAGCTCAGATCTGGGCGGCGGAAAAGTCCAATACTCCAAGGAGGAGGAGGAGGAGGACCTAGCTTGCCGACGCTGCTGGCTGGCTGGCTGGGAACGGCAGCCGATCCGGACCGGCCGGCCGGCACGGCGGTGACTGGGAAAGGTAGCAGCTTTCTGCTCCAGGCAGCGGCGGCGGCGGCGGCGGCAGCGGAGGGGAGAGGGAGAAGGAGGAGGAAGGGTTGGTTGGTGGTGGGGGAGAGGAGGAGGCGAGGCCGAGGACTGATTCCCGTCTCCTTTGGGTGGGGTGGTGTGGTGGGTGGAGAAGAGAAATGCGGGAATGGGGGGTGCCTGATTGCCGCCTGGTGGTGGTGGTGGTGGTGGTGGAGAAAGCAGAGGTTTTTAACCGGCGGAGGTGGAGGCGGAGTTGTGGGTGGGCCGTGGGCCGCCGTGGCCGAGGAAAAAGGCACGCGATCGACGCGACGCAAGTGGTGTGGTCGTGGTCGCGGAAGTTGCGTGCGCTGCCCAGACGGACACACACGATGATGCCGCCGCGTTGCGATTTGGAAAATTCAGAATTTTTTAGTGCTTTTCCTTTTCTTTTTTTTTTAAAAAAAATTGGAATTAGGAGTACTGCCCTGCTGCTGCCCTGCTGCTGCTAAAAACTGGACGAAAGCGCGTTGCGTTGCAGTTGCGTTCAGACCGGGGACGGACCTGGAGGCGCCGCGTTGACGAGATGGAGGAAGAAAAACCAACGAAACGGCCGCTGATGAATTGAATGAATTCCACGGCGGCCGCGGCGTTGCGAAGCTTCCTTTGGCTCACTCCTCTTATTCGGCTCCTTGTTGGATCCTGTTTGGTACAGGTCAGTTTCACTAGTGAAGCTGTTTTTTTTTTAAGAAAATAGCTTCATGAGCAACTTACTAAGTAAAACTGAGCTGTTTTGAAAAAAAGTGTTTGGCAAAACAACAACTTTATGCATGGTTGAGAGAGAGAAAAATGAGAGTGTAAACTGTAAAAAGCTACTTTTTTTTCAGCTTCAACTCAGCTTAAGGTTTTGTGAGAGAGAGAATAAAGCTGTTTTGAGAAAAGATGTTTGGCAAAAAAAAAACAGCGAAAGCTGTTGTGAGCTGTACCAAACATGCCCTTCCTCTTCTGGCGTGGCGGTGTACCCCGACGAAACGAGTTTTGGCTTTCTTTTCTTTTCTTTCGTTCATTCATTCATGTGTTTTTTTAAATCATCGTCATCAGAACGGAACGGTCTCTGTTTTTTGTTTGTATTTTTCATTCTCATTCTTAATTTCTCTCTCTCTCTCTTCCTTTTGTTTCTGCGAGCTTGTTTAGGATTAAAATCTTTTATTCAATCCAATCAGACAAACAAACCACACGTGCGGTACGCGTCACAATTGAGCGTGTGTGCCTCCGATGTCCGATGATCGACCAGCTTTTTAATTAGCAGCTGCTTTGACTCGATTTCGAGTTGCTCATGTGTTCCTGTCCAGCGTCAATTTATTTTGTTACTCCCTCTACTCTAAACAACGGGTAATTAACACGATGCCGTTAGCTCTAATCCTCACCTCCGGTCCGAGCCTTGATCGCCCTTACGGTACGTCCTCCTCTCACCCCCCACCACCTCTCTCGTCGTCGTTCGTCCAAACAAAGAGGCCGCATCTCTCCATCTCTTGATAATAATTGATATGATATATCAGTGGGCAGTGGGGCGAATGTTGGCCGGGGAAGCTCGCTACGGTGGACGGTGGACTTTTGTGTAAAAGAAGACGCGCAACTATTGTCCGAGGGAATACTCTGGTCAACTGCATCTATTTTCGTTTGTGTTTATTGATCATGACGGGCTATCAGTTGATTGGTCCTAGGTCTAGGCGTTTGGGTTATCCGATTTTGATTTTTTTTTCAGGTCGGGTAATTCGGGTACTAAAAATGGCTACCCTAATTTAGTCCTCTAGAAACGCTACCCGGAATTTCGAGTACCCGATAATTCGAGTTCGGGTATTACCCGATATACCTGAACTCACGTAAATTAGCAAAGTGTATAAACCTTTAATAGCAGTTCATATATAATTTTAGGAGCAATTTGTATAGAATTTCGATGGTAACTTCAGAGAATAATATATTACAGTTACTTGTTCAAATAGAGAGAATCATATGCAAATTAAAGTGGTAAATTCATGTGTTTAACTAACAACACATGACAAATACAAAAGGCAACACATGACATAAATTAGATTGGGTATCTCAAGTTTGGGTAATTCAAGTTTAGGTAATAGGTAGCAGGTATTTTTTTCCAGGCTTGGTCGGTTGAGTGCCAGTGGACTTTAATTTTTTAGACGTACGTTACCCTCCTTCTTCTTCTATAAAAATAAAAAGGTAATAAAGGGCTTCATAGAACTTTGACCATCTATCCTTGAACTACAAATATAGAGCAGCACCAGCACCGATTGTTTTCTCTCTACAATAGGAACCTACAGTACGTTCATAGGTTGTTGAGTTCATCCTACCTTTGCATTGAGGTATGATGGTTTATGTTATAGAACATAATATTACGGCTATGTTTGGTATAGCTTAGCTTTACTAATAATTTTTTTTTTTAGAGAAAATAACTTTATGAGTAACTTACTACATAAAGCTGAGTTGTTAACAGCTTCACCAACAACTTTATGCATGGTTGAGAGAGAGAAATGAGGTGTAAGCTGTGAAAAGTTACTTTTTCAGCTTAATATCAGCTTATGGTTTTGTGATAGGGGAAACAAAATAGTTTTATAAGTGAAGCTCTTTTGAAAAAAGTTGTTTGACAAATAAACAACTCATAAAGGTATTGTGAGTTGTACCAGGCCCTAGGTCTCATTCTTTTGCTTTTATTTTCCCATTTCTTTTTTTTTTCTCATGGCATTGTATTATACCACTACTACTCAGCCACACAGAAGGCTGGGGCAGGTAGAATGGCCGGCCGCCGGCACGAAACGGAAGTTGCCGGAGACGGTCAACTCAAGGCCTCAACGAGTCAACGGCCACGGCCTGCCATCACGACGGTGACGGTGTAGAGGGGAGAACACAAGGACAGGGGATTGCCGGACTCGTCGTTAGGATTTGCGCGCATGCCTCGCGCCACTCTTTTCTTTTTTTCTTTTTTTTTTTTTTTTGCTTGCTGACTAGCGACCTGAGACTAACTGCGGTGTCGGTGTTTCGAACCCGGGGGTATGACACCAACGAGTAATGTGATCGCGTGCTCTCTTCCTGGATGGTGATGCAAGATGACACAAGGATTTATCCTGGTTCGGGCAAAGAAGGCCCTACGTCCAGCGGGGGAGGAGGTTCTTGTATTACTCGCACCTAAGTGCTTGTACAGGGGCGAATACAAGCTCAATGAGCGTGGACCGGAGTCCGGACTCGAGTGTGTACGTGGGTGGACTTGTGTGTTGTCTCTCGGAGTTGTGTAACCGCGGACCCGCGTCTTGTCCCCCCCCCCCGCGCGAAGGGCCCTGGCGTCCCCTTTTATAGCGCAAGGGGAGGCCAGGGTTACACAAGGGTACTACAGGTGTCGGGGCGTACGATGCCCAATACGGAGAGGGGTAGGAACCCTGTCTTGTCGGGGCCACTGGAGCCGACGTGGGCGTTGCTGTTGAGGCGTCCTTGGGGCGTGGCCTCCATTCCGGGCGCGGACGTGATGGCATGCCGATGTAGAAGCCGTACAGCACCCATTCCGGCACGTACAGGACACGGCGGGGTCCCTCCGGATCTTGGGGTACCTGTCTTCCAATAGCATGAAAGCAGTTAGGGCTCGAGGGGCGCGGAGCCGACCTCGAGGTGGCGCATACGGGGGGCTCGAGCCCCCGCAGGTATGGACAAGTCTCGTGAAAATTGATTGAGCAGTGGGCATCCGGGCCTCGAGACATGGCTTGGACGTGCAACAGCGTAGGGTATGGGTTAATAGTGCCGTACTGGTGCCCTTTGCCCATGCTTGTGTGGTGAAAACGAGACTTGACTGTGCCCTGGATACTGTGGTACACGTCGGGCTGCAGAGGACGTGACTGGAGTAGGTGGGTGTATTAAATGCGTGGTATGGGGCTGTCATCCGATGCCTGCGCCGCCGAGGGAAGGAAGCAAGCGCCTCGAGGGATAGGCTGCTGTGCCAGAGAGGCTCGAGGTCCCCGCGTGGGGTCTCGAGGTATGGTGTTCGGCTCTGTGGGGGGCGCGAGCCCTAAATTCCAGGACTCGAGGTTTTAGGGGGGCGCTCGCCCGGGGCCTGGCTTTGGAGGGCTCGGGCGAGATGGAGAACGGGCGCAGCCCGAGGCCTGGCTCGGTGAACTCGGGCGAGACGGAGAGCGCGCGTTCGCCCGAGGCCTGGCTTGGTGGGCCAGCGTTGTGGGCCTCGAGGGATTGGTCTCTTTAAGGGGTTAGACTAGTCAGGTTTGTTATTTACAGGCGTTCTAGGTTTAACCTATTAGCTTGCGTTGATTGGGGGTACCCCTTTTGTGGACCCCCGACAGTAGCCCCCGAGCCCTTGGTCGAGTGCTTGCACTCGAGCAGGGGCTCCCGACTGGGATCTCGAGGGTTGGTGCTTTGATTCCGTGGGTGTCGTGCGTGCGACACCCGCGGGTGTAGCCCCCGAGGCCACGGGGGAGTGGTTAAGACTCCCTCGTGGACTTTTTCTTGTGCGAGTGTTAGTTGCGTCTTTTAGGTTCGGGGAGTGTCGAGCCCCGAGTTTTTTAGACCCTCTTTCGTCGAGGGGTGCCAGGCTGAACCGGCGGCCGGCTCTTCGAGCTGTCCGGCACGCCGGTTGCCCTGGCTTGTCATCCCGCGAGTCCTTTCGATCGGATGCGAGGTGGGATGCCTCGTACTACCACGAGCGGGCGAGTATCGAGGTTTCCGGTGAGCTGGTAACGGAGAATCCAAGTGAGACCTCGTGTCCCGTTCGATAGGGGTCGACTGTAGCCCGGAGGCGATCTCATAAAGCATGAGTGCTCAGTCTGCAGGAGTGCCGGGTCCATTCGATAGGGCCCGGTGGCTCGATGCCTCCCTCCGATGGGATCTCACTGCACGTCGTGCTCCCTGCCTTGGATACACGTGAGGGGCCTCGAGGGCTTGGCCCTCGAGTGGTGCCGCGAGTGGCGCCCCTTGGTGTCCCTGACTCGGGTGCTCGAAGCCGGCTGTCGAACCCTCTTCGAGGGCCAGCCTTCGCTGCTTCGAGACTTAGGGCCGGGGCCCGTTTCTTACCTTCGTGAAGAAGCCTCCGTCGTCTGGGAATCCTTCTGCCCGTTGGCGCGCCTTTTTAGGCGGAAACCGTCGGGAGGGCGGCGGACGCGAAGCCGGAGCGACGGTCGTGGCGGGCCGGGTAGTGGAGCGAATGGAGAGCTGCCGCGGTGTACCTGCATCCGGCTCGAGACTTAGTTAGGTGGGCGCATTAAATGCTATACGGTTACCTTTTTCGTCGCGTGGGACGCCTCGCCTGTTGGGGTTTCCCCTTATAAATATCGAAAGAGGGGAAAAGGAATCCTTTACTTTGCCTTTGCCTTCACGCGCCGTAGCCTTCACGCGCCCTCTCCTTCGAGCTAGTCGATTGGGGATTTTCCGGCTGCCCGTCCGCTGCTCGGGTCCGCGCCGCGCCACCGCCATGGCCGCCCAGACACAAGCGCTGTCGGCCGAAGACTGGAGCCCGTCGAAGGTGACGCAGAGCGAGATGGACTCGTTGGTGGCCCAGGGGCTTCTGCGCCCCAACCCGGAGGAGGGACCGCGTGGTGGGTTATCCGTCGGCGGAGCACCGGGAGCCGCACCCGCCGGAGGGGTACGTGGTGAGCTTCACGCGCTACCACCGTATGGGGCTCGGCGTCCCGCCGAGCCGCTTCATGCGGGGGCTGGCCCACCACTTCGAGGTGGAGCTGCAGCACTTCTCCCCCAACTCCATCTCGCACGCCGCCATATTCGCCGCGGTGTGCGAGGGGTACCTGAAGATGGAGCCGCACTGGGAGATGTTCGTCCATCTCTTCCGGGGCGAGCTCTTCATCAAGGCCCTAAAGCCCAGCGGGAGGCGGCTCGTGCGCATGGGCTCCCTTGCCATCACTGCGAGGGCTGGGACCTCGTCGGCCAACGTCCCCCGTGAATACCTGCGATACAAGCTTTCCACCAACCAGGCCGGGTGGGACGACCATTGGTTCTATCTGCGGAATGAAGATGGTCTCTTTCCGCAGTACACCGGCAGGGTCCTCGCTCAACGCCCGGAGAAGTGGACCTGGGGCGTCGCGGCGGACAGGCAACGCCACCTGGCCCCGCTGATGAAGATGATGAAGACGCTGGTGGATGAGAAGAAGTTGACCGTGCAAGCGATCATTTGGGCGTTCCACCAGCGAAGAGTTCTCCCGCTGGCGGACCGCCCCCTTCTTATGCACGAGATGGGGCCGGAGGCCAGGCTCGAGGCGCTTAATCGATCGAGGATGGCCGAGGAGAGGCTGTCCCGGAACGAGGGCGTCTCCCGGTGTCAATCACGATCCAGGGCCGTTCATCCCTGAGTACACCCACCTGGTCGCCATGGCGCCGACGAGGGGTGTCTCGACCTGGTGAGCCTCCCTCGAGCTGAGCTGTTCCGAGCCCCCTCCCCCTTTCTCCTCCTTCGAACCTTTTGCATTCTTCTTGTGGTTTGTCTCGTCACGCTTCTTCTTTCTTCAGGGGGCGTTTACTTGTCGCGCGTCGAGGCCCCGGTGAGGGAGGACGCCGCGGATACTCAGGTGAGGCGCCTCTTGCTCAGAAAGACAAGGAGAGCAAGGATGCCAGGAAGAAGAAAGAGAGAAAAACAAGAACCTGCGTCGCTTGGCTCGGGAGCAGAGACTGGCGAAGGCTCGTCGCAACCGTCAGCCTGGAGACGGGTCCCCCGAGCTGAGCTCCTCGAGCTCGGAGGAGGAGGAGAGCGGTGATGAGGAGGAGAGCGACGACGAGGGGATGGATGCGCGCCTGAGGCGCGCAGGGGTCGTCGATGACAGGGCTGACCGCTCCTCTGTGCAGGAGGGGTATACTGGAGGTCCCCCGGCGAAGGGACCCGCGCAGGACGCAGCCGCGGAAGGCGGCGCCGATCCCTGCCTCGTCGGGGGCCCGAGGTCCGTTGAGCTCTGCGCCGGACGTGCCCCCGGTCGTGAGGAAGCCCCGAACCCGGAGCGCCTCTGCCACAGCACCAACGGAGGCCGCCCCCGCGTCAGCCCAGGCGGGAGGTCTCGAGAAGGGCCGAGCCTCGAGGGGCAGTGACCACATCGGGAGGGGCTCCGGGTCCGACGCCGCGAGCCATCGAGGTCGGGGTCGAGCCCGCGGAGGAGCGGGCGCCAGGAGGAGGTGTCGAGCGCGCGCCATCACGAGCGTCGGGGAGTGTCGGTGTTTCGAAACCGGGGGTACGACACCAACGAGTAATATGATCGCGTGCTTCTCTTCCTGGATGGTGATGCAAGAGGACACAAGGATTTATCCTGGTTCGGGCAAAGAAGGCCCTACGTCCAGCGGGGGAGGGGTGTTCTTGTATTACTTGCACCTAAGTGCTTGTACAGGGGCGAATACAAGCTCAGTGAGCGTGGACCGGAGTCCGGACTCGTGTGTGTGTGGACTTGTGTCTTAACGTGTCTGTCCCCGTGCCCCGAGAATGAGGGCCCTGGTGTCCCCTTTTATAGAGCGAAGGGAGGCCAGGGTTACACAAGGGTATTACAGGTATCGGGGTGTATTGTGTCCCTTACGAAGAAGGGTAGGAACCCTGTCTTGTCGAAGACATTGTAGCCGACGTGGGCGTTGCTGTTGAAGCGTCCTTGAAGCGTGGCCTCCATCCTGGGCACGGACGTGGTGGCGCGGCGAGGTGGAAGCCGTACAACACCCATCCCGGAACGTACAGGACGCGGCGGGGTCCCTCCGGGTCTTGGGGTACCTGTCCTCCAATAGCATGAAAGTAGTTAGGGCTCGAGGGGCGTGGAGCCGGCCTCGAGGCGGCGCCTACGGGGGGCTCGAGTCCCCGCAGGTATGGGCAAGTCCCGTGAAAATCGATTGAGCGGCAGGCATCTGGGCCTCGAGGCGTGTCTTGGACGTGCCACAGTGTAGGGCGTGGGTTAACAGTGCTTCACTGGTGCCTTTTCGCCCATACTTGTGGTGAAAACGAGGCTTGACTCTGCCCCAGACCACTGTGGCACACGTTGTGTTACAGAGGACGTGACTGGAGTAGGTGGATGAATTAAGTGCGCGGCATGGGGCTGGCATCCGATGTCTGCGCCGCTCGAGGGAGGCATAGCGCGTCTCGAGGGATAGGCTGCTGTGCCAGAGAGGCTCGAGGTCCCCGCGTGGGGTCTCGAGGTGTGGTGTTCGGCTGTGGGGGGCTCGAAGGCTAGTGGAGCGCTTGCCCGAGGCCTGACGTGGAGGGCTCGGGCGAGACGGAAAACGACTGTGCGTCCGAGGCCTGGCTTGGAGGGCTCGGGCGAGACGGAAAACGACTGTGCGCCCGAGGCCTGGCTCGGAGGGCTCGGGCGAGACGGAAAACGAGCGTGCGCCCGAGGCCTGGCTTGGAGGGCTCGGCTCGGGGGCCAGCGTTGTAGGCCTCGGGGGGGGGGGTGGGGGGGGGGGGGTTTTGGGGGGTTAGACTAGTTAGGTCTGTTATTAACCGGTGTTCTAGGTTTACCCTATTTGTTTGCGTTGATTGGGGGTACCCCTTTTGCGGACCCCCGACAGTAGCCCCCGAGCCCATGTTCGAGTGCTTGCACTCGAGCAGGGGCTCCCACCTGGGATCTCGTGGGTTAGCTAACTGGCCTCGAGGGTTTCGTCGGTTTGATTCCGTGGGTGTCGTGCGAGCGACACCGCGGGTGTAGCCCCGAGGCCACGAGGGAGTGGTTAGAACTTCCTTGTGGGCTTTTTGCGAGTTTTAGTTGCGATTTTTAGGTTCGGGGGTGTCAGGCCCCCGAGTTTTTAGACCCTCTTTCGTCGAGGGGTGCCAGGCTGAACCGGCCGGCCGGCTCTTCGAGCTGTCCGGCGCACCGGTTGCCCTGGCTTGTCATCCCGCGAGTCCTTTCGATCGGATGCGAGGGGGGATGCCTCGTACTACCCCGAGTGGGCGAGTATCGAGGTTCCCGGTGAGCTGGTAACGGGGAATCCAAGTGAGAGCTCGTGCCCCGTTCGATAGGGGTCGACTGTGGCCCGGAGGCGGTCTCATAAAGCATGGGTGCTCAGTCTGCAGGAGTGCCGGGTCCATTCGATAGGACCCGGTGGCTCGATGCCTCCCTCCGAGGGGATCTCACTGCATGTCGAGCTCCCCGCCTTGGATACACGTGAGGGGCCTCGAGGGCTTGGCCCTCGAGTGATGCCGCGAATGGCGCCCTTGGTGTCCCTGACTCGGGTGCTCGAAGCCGGCTGTCGAACCCTCTTTCGTCGAGGGCCAGCCTTCGCTGCTTTGAGACTTAGGGCCGGGGCCCGTTTTTGGGCGCTCGAAGCCGGCTGTCGAACCCTTTTTCGAGGGCCAGCCTTCGCTGCTTCGAGACTTAGGGCCGGGGCCCGTTTTTTACTTCAGGAAGAAGCCTTCGTCGCTTGGAATCCTTCTGCCCGTTGGGCGCGCCTTTTTAGGCGGAAACCGCCAGGGAGTGGAGATCGTGGCGCAGGGCGGCGGGCGCGGAGTCGGAGCGGCGGCCGCAGAGGGCCCCGGCAGTTGAGCGAACGGTGAGCTGCCGCGTGTTCCCTGCATCCGGCTCGAGACGTAGTTAGGTGGGTGCCTTAAATGCTATGCGGTTACCTTTTTACGTCGTGGGAGACCCCCCCGTCGGGGTTTCCCCTTATAAATATCGAGAGAGGGGAACAGGAACCCTTTACTTTGCCTTTGCCTTCACCGCCGCCGTAGCCTTCACGCGCCCTCTCCTTCGAGCTAGTTGATTGGGATTTTCCGGCTGCCCGTCCGCTGCTCGGGTCCGCGCCGCGCCACCGCTATGGCCGCCCAGACACAAGTGCTGCCGGCCGAAGACTGGAGCTCGTCGAAGGTGACGCAGAGCGAGATGGACTCGTTGGTGGCCCAGGGGCTTCTGCGCCCCAACCGGAGGAGGGACCGCGCGTGGTGGGTTATCCCGTCAGCGGAGCACCGGGAGCCGCACCCGCCGGAGGGGTACGTGGTGAGCTTCACGCGCTACCACCGTATGGGGCTCGGCGTCCCGCCGAGCCGCTTCATGCGGGGGGGCCCACCACTTCGAGGTGGAGCTGCAGCACTTCTCCCCCAACTCCATCTCGCACGCCGCCATATTCGCCGCGGTGTGCGAGGGGTACCTGAAGATGGAGCCGCACTGGGAGATGTTCGTCCATCTCTTCCGGGGCGAGCTCTTCATCAAGGCCCTAAAGCCCAGCGGGAGGCGGCTCGTGCGCATGGGCTCCCTTGCCATCACTGCGAGGGCTGGGACCTCGTCGGCCAACGTCCCCCGTGAATACCTGCGATACAAGCTTTCCACCAACCAGGCCGGGTGGGACGACCATTGGTTCTATCTGCGGAATGAAGATGGTCTCTTTCCGCAGTACACCGGCAGGGTCCTCGCTCAACGCCCGGAGAAGTGGACCTGGGGCGTCGCGGCGGACAGGCAACGCCACCTGGCCCCGCTGATGAAGATGATGAAGACGCTGGTGGATGAGAAGAAGTTGACCGTGCAAGCGGTCATTTGGGCGTTCCACCAGCGAAGAGTTCTCCCGCTGGCGGACCGCCCCCTTCTTATGCACGAGATGGGGCCGGAGGCCAGGCTCGAGGCGCTTAATCGATCGAGGATGGCCGAGGAGAGGCTGTCCCGGAACGAGGGCGTCTCCCGGGTGTCAATCACGATCCAGGGGCCGTTCATCCCTGAGTACACCCACCTGGTCGCCATGGCGCCCGACGAGGGGTGTCTCGACTGGTGAGCCTCCCTCGAGCTGAGCTGTTCCGAGCCCCCTCCCCCTTTCTCCTCCTTCGAACCTTTTGCATTCTTCTTGTGGTTTGTCTCGTCACGCTTCTTCTTTCTTCAGGGGGCGTTTACTTGTCGCGCGTCGAGGCCCCGGTGAGGGAGGACGCCGCGGATACTCAGGTGAGGCGCCTCTCTGCTCAGAAAGACAAGGAGAGCAAGGATGCCAGGAAGAAGAAAGAGAAAAACAAAAACCTGCGTCGCTTGGCTCGGGAGCAGAGACTGGCGAAGGCTCGTCGCAACCGTCAGCCTGGAGACGGGTCCCCCGAGCTGAGCTCCTCGAGCTCGGAGGAGGAGAGCGGTGATGAGGAGGAGAGCGACGACGAGGGGATGGAGGCGCGCCTGAGGCGCGCGGGGGTCGTCGATGACAGGGCTGACCGCTCCTCTGTGCAGGAGGGTATGCTGGAGGTCCCCCGGCGAAGGGACCGCGCGGGACGCAGCCGCGGAAGGCGGCGCCGATCCCTGCCTCGTCGGGGGCCCGGGGTCCGTCGAGCTCTGCGGCGGACGTGCCCCCGGTCGTGAGGAAGCCCCGAACCCGGAGCGCCTCCGCCACAGCACCAACGGAGGCCGCCCCCGCGCCAGCCCAGGCGGGAGGTCTGGAGAAGGGCCGTGCCTCGAGAAGCGGCCGACAGGTCGAGAAGGATTTCGGGCCCGACCGCCGCGAGCCGTCAAGGGCGCCGTCGAGCCCGCGGAGGAGCGGGCGTCAGGAGGAGGCGTCGAGCCCGCGCCATCACGAGCTTCGGGGAGGGAGCCCCCGGGCGTCTCGTGACCAGGGGCGTGAGCGTCCCCGGAGTCCGTTGCCGCACCGCCGCGGGACACAGAAGCGGACGCGGGAGGGCGCGACCGCCAGCGCGGCGTCGGAGCGGGTCCCGGAGCCCGCGCCGGGGCGGGCGCCACTATGACAGCACGAGGGAGGTACGGTCGCCCTCCCGCGACGCGGGGCGGAAGGAGGGCTCTCCCTCGAGGTCAAGCCACGGGAGGCGTCGGGAGCCCTCCCCCCATCCCAGCCCTGCGGAGAGGCCCAGGCGCAGGGCTCGAGCCGTGGGGTGGGCTCGAAGCCCGAGTGGGTCCGGCGATTCCGGGAAGAAGCCCAGCGCCGCTTTGGGTGAGTAATTTTCTTGGACCTCGCCGGCAGCGAGGCTTGACCTCTTTACTTTTGATGATGCATGCCATCTCTGGTTCCCAGGGGGAAGCGCTCCTACCCGGAGGTGGACCTTGCTGCGTCCAAGCGGGCGAAGGCCTCGAGCCCCGTCGAGGCACAAGCACCTCGAGGTATGGCACCTCCTCCGCTAGAGAAGCGCTTGGCTGGAGAAGGCTCGAGCTGCCATGGCTCGAGGTGGTCAGATGATCGTCGCGAATTTTGGTGAGGCCGTCGCCGTCGACCGCAGGGGTCGAGGCATTCCTCTTGATTCTGATATCAATGTCATCTCGCATTGCAGGGGCCTCAGCTCACGGCATCGAGCCCGCCGCTACCATGCTTACTGAGGCGCTGCCGTCTCCCCCTTCTCCTCCTGCGATGGCGTCTGTCGGGAGCGCCACCCCTCCCCCGCTACAGCGGCTGTTCCGGGGGAAGCGCCTGGGGCGAGCACGGCCCCGCCGGTGTCTGGGGCCGAGGAGGACTACGCCCTCGAGGCCCCGACGGTGGAGGACCTCCTGAACGAGCTGGAGCAGGGGCCGCCCCTCGCCGCGGGCTTGCCGATGGTGGAGGCGCCGAGGCGCCAGCAAGTGCTGACGAGACGCAGGAGGGCCGGCCAGGGAAGAGCCGGGGCCCGTGCCGTCGGGCGGCAGGCCGCAGCTGGGGCAGCTCGGGACGGAGGAGGATCAGCCCGACATCGAGCTCGACCGTCCAGTATGGCCGTTTCCTGACGCGCCAAGCCCGCCCCTTGCCATGGTCCACGTCGAGCGACCGGTTCAGCGGGGGGCTCCGCGCGAGGTGCGGGCCATCTTTCGGGAGGTGGCCGAGCTCATGGCGGAGGCGGAGCGGTCCTGCTCCGAGGAGGCGGGCCGGTCCGCACAGGTGTCGGCCGCCCTCGCGAGGGCTGAGGCGGAGCTTCAAGATCTCCGCGCTGAGCTGAGCCGGAACGCCCAAATGGCGAGCCGGCTCAACGAGGCGGAGGCGGAGGTCCGGGCGGCTCGAGGCGAGGTCGCTCGATCCAAGGAGGAGGCCGCCGCCGCTCTCGAAGCGTCGAGGAAGGAGGCCGCGGACGTCCGAAGCGAGGCCACCTCCGCCCGGGCTGAAGCCGAGGCGGCGAAGCAGGAGGCCGCTGACGCCTGTGGCGAGGCCGCCGCTGCCCGAACCGCAGCGGAGGCGGCGAGAAAAGAGGCCGAAGACGCCGAGATTGGTGTCGCCACCGCCGAGCTGCCGAGGGGCGGCGCGGCAGGAGGTGATCCGCAAGGATCTGGCCCTTGTGGAGGCGGGCCGGCTGATCGAGGACCTTAGGTCCGAGAGGCTCCTCATGCTGGCCGAGAAGCGCAGGCTTGAGCAGCGTGCTGAGGGCCTGACCAGCGACCTCGCCGCACTGGGGCAACATTGCGACGGTGAGGCTTACACCTTGTTCTTGTTTGGGTCTCGAA
Source organism: Coix lacryma-jobi var. lacryma-jobi (assembly GCA_009763385.1). Classification (NCBI taxonomy): domain Eukaryota; kingdom Viridiplantae; phylum Streptophyta; class Magnoliopsida; order Poales; family Poaceae; genus Coix; species Coix lacryma-jobi. Next base: position 158,767,578 of record CM019826.1, read on the forward strand.
GTTTTTTGTTACGCCGCAGTCTCACTCTTCCTTGTTCGTTGCGCAGGGGTCGAGAAGACGGTCGAGGAGCTCCGCGGGACGAACCAGGCTCTCTTGGACCAACTCCAAGACGAGACGATGGTGGCGGAGCGGGCTCGCACCTCCCTCGACGGCTTGGCCCCATGTGGGGTGCTCCTCCAGTAGCTGCGGCAGAAGGCGCGGTGGCCCGAGGCGACGCCTTGTGCTTCTTCGACGCAGCGGCGCGGGACCGTGTCCGGCAAGCTCTCCATCATGGCGTCAAGCAGACGCTCGCGGTCGTTCGCTCCGGTTCCGCTTCCCGGTCCACGTTGTCGCCAACGGCTTCATCGAGATCGAGAGGGAAGGACGAGGAGTGGAACAACCGCCGTGTTGACAAAATTTTGGAGAAGATGGAGAGGCCGGGTACATCGCTCGCCAAGATTTTCGAGGAGGACGTGCTGCCTCCTGACGCCAGCAGCGGTGTCGAGGGCCCTCCTCCTTCTAGCTCGGGTGTCGAGGCTGAGCCCGCCGTGGAAGACCTCGGGGAGGAGTACCACACCGACGAGGATTAGGGCCTGCGTGCCAATTTGGGCGTCGAGGCCCTTGTAAAAATTTTATGGCATGGATGAGGGTCTATCGAGACCCATTTGCATATATGACTTGTTTGTTTAAAGGGTTGTTTTCTTTTCAAATGCGTTTGACCACTTCTCTTTGTTGCAAGCTCGAGTTTCTGCTAACTTAGTCCGTACTCCTTCGATACGTCGCGAGCCCCTCGAGGGGAGGCGTAGGTAGGGTACCGTAGCCCGGGGGCGTAGGTGGCCGTCTACGTCGACGCCCCGACCTTTGGAGGCTCGAGGTATTTTGGGATTTAGACGTCGCTAGTTCACTCGAGGCACGAGTCGAGACGAGGGTCGAATTTTTTGAAAAGAAAACACGCATTTTTTTCGGAGTCGGGGGCGGTTACCCCCCTGTCAGCCCCCGAGGAGGCTCGACCCTGAGCAAGGCAGGGTCGAGGCTACCTTATGCTGCCAAGCAAAATGAAAGACAACGCACGAGATTGTTCATTCATATTTGACATGTTTGTACAAAGCAACAAAATGAACAAAGCCTTGAGGCCCTTAAGGATAGAAGCGACGTAGCTGAGATATGTTCCACGCGTTCGCCAGGATTCTGCCTTGATCGTCGTAGAGCTTGTATGTTCCTGGCTTGAGCACCTTAGCCACGGTGTATGGGCCCTCCCATGGAGGGGTGAGCTTGTGGCCGCCCTCGATTGTCTTGAAGCCGTCGAAGCACGAGGTCCCCCACTGCTAGGTCTCTTTTGCGCACATACTTGTCGTGGTAGCGTCGAAGTGATTGCTGGTAGCGTGCGGAGTTGATGAGCGCCGCATCTCGGGCCTCCTCAAGCTGGTCCTTGGCGTTGGCAAGCCTCTCGTCGTTGTTTTTCTCGTTGTAGGCTCGAAGTCGCGGGGAGCCATACTCGAGGTCTGTAGGCAAGACTGCCTCGGCGCCGTAGGTTAGGAAAAACGGAGTGAACCCGGTGGCTCGACTCGGCGTAGTCCTGAGGCCCCACAGCACCGAGGGGAGCTCTGCGGCCCATCCCTTTCCGAAATTTTTGAGAGTCTTGAACAGCCTTGGCTTCAGCCCATGGAGTATCATGCCATTGGCGCGCTCGATCTGCCCGTTGCATTGAGGGTATGCGACCGAGGCCCAGGTTACGCGAATGTGGTTGTCATCGCAGAAGTTGGTGAACTTTTTGCCCGTGAATTGGGTGCCATTGTCGGTGATGATGACGTTAGGCACTCCAAACCGGTACATGATGTTGGCGATGAACTCGACGGCCTTCTCGGAGGTGGGGTCTCCTATCAGCTTAGCCTCAATCCACTTGGTGAACTTGTCGATGGCCACGAGCACGTGTGTGTACCCTCCACTTGTCCTTTTAAGGGGACCCACAAGGTCGAGCCCCCAAACGGCAAATGGCCAAGTGATTGGGATCATCTGCAGGGCGTGTGCGGGCTGGTGCGTTTGCTTGGCGTAGAATTGACACCCATGACATGCTCGGACCAAGCGCTTGGCGTCCCCAATGGCGGTCGGCCAATAGAAGCCTTGACGGAAGGCGTTCCCAACCAGGGCCCTCGGCGCTGCGTGGTGGCCGCAAGCCCCCGAGTGCATGTCGTCGAGGAGCCTGCGTCCTTCCTCGAGGAGGATGCAGCGCTGAAGGATCCCGGTCGGGCTTCGTCGGTATAGTTCCCGTTCGTCGCCGTAGGTGACGTAGGTCTTGGCCCTTCGAGCTACACGTCGAGCCTCCGTCTTGTCTTCCGGTAGCACGCCTAGCGCTAAGTAGTCGAGGTAGGGCGTCCGCCAGTCGAGGTGTCGTGGTGAAGAAGAGGCGATTGCGTCGACTTGCATCGCCTCAGCGGATGTCCAGGGGTCATTCCCGAGGGGTGGCGTTGAAAGTCGAGCTCCCGTGTCTAGCTCGAGGGGTGGCGTCGAGGGGCCAGCCCCCGGGTCAATTTCGACGGATGGCTCGAAGACGTCCCTCGAGAAGACGTCTGGTGGTACCGTGCCGCGCGTGGACGCCAACTTTGCCAGCTCGTCTGCGGCCTCGTTGTACTTTCGAGCTATGTGGTTGAGCTCGAGGCCGTAAAACTTATCTTCCAGCTTGCGCACCTCCCCGCAGTATGCCTCCATCTTGGGATCGATGCAGCTTGAAGCCTTCATAACCTGGTTGATGACGAGCTGCGAGTCTCCTCGGGCGTCGAGGCGTCAGACCCCGAGCTCGAGGGCGATGCGCAGCCCATTGACGAGGGCCTCGTACTCGGCGACGTTGTTGGAGGCGGGGAAGTGCAAGCGTAGCAGGTAGCGCATGTGGACTCCGAGGGGTGAGATGAAGAGCAGGCCTGCGCCTGCCCCCGTCTTCGTGAGAGATCCGTCGAAGTACATGGTCCAGAGCTCGGCTTGAATCTGCGCCGGCGGGAGCTGAGTGTCGGTCCATTCCGCAACGAAGTCCGCCAACGCTTGCGACTTGATGGCCTTTCGCGGGGCATAGGTGATGGTCTCCCCCATTAGTTCGGCGGACCACTTGGCGATGCGCCCCGTGGCCTCCCGATTGTTGATGATCTCTCCGAGGGGGAAGGACAACACCACCGTTACGGGATGAGCGAGGAAGTAGTGCTGGAGCTTGCGCCTTGTGACGATGATGCCGTAGAGCAGCTTCTGGATGTGCGGATACCGGACCTTGGCCTCGGAGAGTACTTCACTGGTGAAGTACACCGGTCGTTGGACCGGCAATGCATGACCCTCCTCGTGCCTCTCGACGGCTACGACCGCGCTGACCACCTGAGTGGTTGCGGCCACATAGAGGAGGAGAGGCTCGGGGGAATCGCCAACCTGGGCTGGTCGCGGTGGCACGAGGATTGGTGCGGAAGTCAGCAACCCCTTTAACTTGGTTAAGGCCTCCTCGGCTTCGACAGTCCACGTAAAGTGTTCCGTCTTCTTCAGCAGGTGGTAGAGGGGTAGCGCTTTTTCCCCTAGCCTCGAAATGAACCTGCTGAGAGCGGCTAGGCAGCCAGTCACTTTCTGTACCCCCTTGAGGTCTCGAATCGGGCCCATCCTCGTGACTGCTAAGATTTTTTCGGGGTTTGCCTCGATCCCCCGTTGTGAGACAATGTAGCCGAGTAGCATGCCTCGAGGCACACCAAAGACACACTTCTCGGGGTTGAGCTTCACATTCTTGGCCCGGAGGCACTCGAATGTGGTCTCGAGGTCGCTGATGAGGTTCCCGACTTTCTTGGTCTTAACCACGATGTCATCGACATAGGCCTCGACGGTCCTGCCTATGTGCTCGCCAAAGATGCGCTGCTTACATCGTTGATACGTTGCCCCGGCGTTTGGTAGGCCGAAGGGCATCGTAACGTAGCAATACATACCAAATGGCGTGATAAAAGAGGTTGCGAGTTCGTCGGATTTTTTCATCTTAATTTGGTGGTAGCCGGAATACACATCAAGGAACGAAAGCACTTCGCACCCAGCAGTGGAATCGACAATCTGATCAATTCTAGGTAAAGGAAATGGAACTTTTGGACATGCTTTATTCAGGCCAGTGTAGTCTACACACATCCGCATTTTTCCATTCTTTTTCCTAACTAATACAGGGTTAGCTAGCCACTCTGGGTAAAATACCTCCTTGATGAACCCGGCCGCCAAAAGCTTGTGCACCTCCTCGCCGATGATCCTGCGCTTCTCCTCGTCGAAGCGGCGCAGGCGTTGCTTCACTGGTCTGGAACCGGCCCGGATTTCCAAGGCGTGCTCGGCGACTTCCCTGGGTATGCCCGGCATGCCCGAGGGGCCCCACGCAAACATGTCGATGTTCGCGCGGAGAAAGTCGACGAGCACGGCTTCCTATTTAGGCTCGAGGCTGGCACTGACGGCCAGCGTCTTGCCATCGGTCGAAGTCGGGTCGACGGGTATCCGCTTTGTGTGCTCCGCCGGCTCGAAGTTGCCAGCGTGACGCTTCGCTTCAGGAGCCCCCTCGGTGGCCAGGGCGGCTAGGGCCTCGAGCGAGTCGAGGTGGACATTGGCCTCCCCACGCTCGACGCATTCCACGTCGCAGTGGTATGCGTGCTCGTAGGAGGTGTCGATGGTGATGACCCCTTTTGGCCCCGGCATCTTGAGCTTTAAGTACGTGTAGTTGGGAACCGCCATGAACTTGGCGTAGCCCGGCCGGCCGATGATGGCGTGGTAGGCCCCTTGGAACCCAACCACCTCAAAGGTGAGCGTCTCCCGGCGGAAGTTAGCCGGCGTGCCAAAGCAAACCGGCAGGTCGATGCGCCCGAGGGGGTGGGCCTTCTTCCCCGGTACGACTCCGTGGAACCCCCCGACGCTGGGTCGGAGCTGACCCTCTGAAATCCCCAGGAGGTCGAGTGTCTCGAGGTATATGATGTTGAGGCTCGAGCCCCCATCCATCAACACCTTGGAGAACCGTACGTCGACGATGACGGGGTCGACGACGAGGGGGTACGCCCCTGAGTTTATGACACGGTCCGGGTGGTCATCACGGTCGAACGTGATCGGCGCATCAGACCAGTCAAGGTACCGGGGGGCGTCGTGGCAGAGTGCAAAGGCCTCCCGGTGCTCCTTCTTTCTTTCTCGAGCCGAGAGCCCGACGGTCGGCCCCCCGTAGATCATGTAGCAGTCGCGCACCGGGGGGAAGTCGCCGTCCGCGTCCCCACCGCCGCGTCGATCGGTGTCCTTGCCCTTAGGCGCGTCTTCTCTCTTATCGCCGAGCTTGGAGTAGTAGCCATTCAACAGTCGGCAGTCCTTTAACTTGTGATTTACGGGGCCCCTGTGATAAGTGCAGGGGCCCTCGAGCATCTGGTCGAAAACAGCCCCGTCAGGGGGGCCTCGGGGCTTCTTAGGCTCGAGGGCGCCCGCGAGCACTTCGTCGTCGTCGTCATCATTGGCGTCGCGCTTCGCCTTCTGACCTTTGCGTTTGTTCTTCTTCTTTTTGTTGCTGTTGTTGTTGTCGTTCTTGGCGTCGTCGCCTTTGTTCGTGACCTCCGGCGCGGCCACCGCCTTGCCTTTGTCCGTGGAACGGCCAAAGAAGGCCCCCACTGCCTCGTCGCCTGAGGCAAAGCTGGTGACACGATCCATCAGGTCCTCGACCGTCCTGGGACGGTAGCGTCCTAGCTCATGGACTAGCTCTTGGCATGTCGTGCCCGCGAGGAACGCTGAGATGACGTCCTCATCAGGCACGTGGGGGAGCTCGAGGCGCTGCTTCGAGAACCGTCGAGCAAAATCACGGAGGGGCTCGTTCGTCGCTTGCCTGCAACGCCATAGATCCCAGGGGTTGCCTGGGCGCACGCACGTCCCCTTGAAATTCCCGTCAAAGACCCTGACTAGGTCGACCCAGTCGTCGATCCGATCCGGCGGGAGCCCTTCGAGCCACCGGCGGGCGGTGTCCGAGAGGTAAAGTGGGAATTGGCGTATGATCACACGGTCGTCGTTCTTTGCTCCGCCCAGTTGGCAGCCTAGGCGGAAGTCCGAGAGCCAGAGCTTGGGCTCGACCTCCCCGTCATACTTCACGATGTTGGTCGGTGGTCGGAAGCGGTCGGGGAGGGTTGAGCCGCGGATGGCCCGGCTGAAGACTCTGGGGCCCGGGGGCTCGAGGGCTTGCCGGTCCTCGTCGCTGTCGTAGCGCCCCCCTCGATGGGCGCTATAGCCACGCTCCTGGGCCCCCTTGTCCTTGCGCCGGCGGTTGATGTCGTTGCGGGCGTCGTTGGGGTCTCGAGGTGGCCGGTTGTCGATGATCCGTTCGCGGACTGGTCTAGCTCGAGAGGCGTCAGGTTGGTGGACGGATGCCTCGCGCTCGTTGCGGGGCGTGTCCGCCGGTTTCCCCGAGGCTGCTCCGCGTCGTCGTGACGCCGAGCTCTCGGCTTGCTGCACAGCGGCTGTCTCGAGAAGGTTCTTCATTTCCCCAAGCATGCGCCTGGCGTCAGGGTTGGAGACGGCGGGCAGATCGCGGAGCAGCATCGCCGCCGCCACCACGTTCTGTCCCGCTCGCGGGAAACGCACCTCGGGGCGTGCTGGCGCCCCGTCCTCGAGGATCTGCCGGTGGACCTCTCGAGCTCGGCCACGAGCGCCGACACCTCGAGGCTGGGCTGGTTCTTGTGCTAGGGTTTTCTCGAGCTGCAGCAGGCGTTGTCTGTCCTCCTCAGCCTTGGCGATGGCCTCCCGCAGCTGCGCGTGCTGCGCCGCTCGGTCGTCGCCGTGCTGGGATGGTGCTGGGGGTTCGTTACTCCCGTGAATACGTGACCCGCCTGCCGCAGCCACATCTCTGGGCCCTTCGAGGTTGAGCGCCGGCCCGACGTCGTCGCCCTCGTCCTCGGTGTCGCATACGACCCCCTCGAGTTGGAAGCACTCCCTGGTGGGATCCCAGAGGTCGGGGTCGTGGTAGTCGTATTCGTCGGAGTCGGGGCTGGTGATGCCGCGCCGCCTTGGCTCGTGCCGGGGCTACAGCTCGCGGTACCACTCCCCGAAGGTGGCTTGACGAGGTGGCCCGATGGCTCGTGAGAGGCCACGGTCGACGCGTGCGGGGTGGACGATCTCCAGGTTGGCCATGGCCTGCAGCAGCACGCCCGGGCATTCCTCCTGCTCCGCCGGGTGTCGGCCCCGACTGCGCTCGTTGAGCTCGCGGGCGTAGGCTGCCGCGGAGCTGTCGAGGCCGAACGGGAACTGCCGGCGGTGAGCGCGGTACACTCCGTGCGGGAGGAGGCCGGGCGGCGTCGACGGTGCGCGGCTCGGAGGCCTCTGGCCTGGCTCTTGGTCCGTGCGCATGATGAGCGCGAAGTTGCTGGGCGGGCGTGGGCGCGCCCGGGAAGTCTCCGGCCGTGCGCCGGACAAGCTCCTCCTCGGGAACTCCGCGCTGGCCGCGGGGAGGTGGGTGTATGCCGCCGGCGCCGCCTGTGCCTGGCGACGATGATGCCGACGGCGCCGCTCACGGGGTGGCGACGCGCGATGGTGTGGGCGACGTGCCATGCTCCTCGCACGGGGCGGCGCGACACACCCTCCACTCGGGCCCTCCGTCGAGAGCAAGGTCAGCTCGTTGCCGTTGTCAGTGGCCAGGAACTCGAGGCTCCCGAACCAGATGACGGTGCCGGCAGAGAACGAAGGAGTCGAAGCAGCCATCCAGGAAACGGCGAGAAACCGACTCGACACGCGAAGGCCCCTACCTGGCGCGCCAACTGTCGGTGTTTCGAAACAGGGGGTACGACACCAACAAGTAATATGATCACGTGCTTCTCTTCCTGGATGGTGATGCAAGAGGACACAAGGATTTATCCTGGTTCGGGCAAAGAAGGCCCTACGTCCAGCGGGGGAGGTGTTCTTGTATTACTTGCACCTAAGTGCTTGTACAGGGGCGAATACAAGCTCAGTGAGCGTGGACCGGAGTCCGGACTCGTGTGGATGTTGACTTGTGTCTTAACGTGTCTGTCCCCGTGCCCCAGAATGAGGGCCCTGGTGTCCCCTTTTATAGAGCAAAGGGAGGCCAGGGTTACACAAGGGTATTTCAGGTATCGGGGTGTATTGTGTCCCTTACGAAGAAGGGTAGGAACCCTGTCTTGTCGAAGACATTGTAGCCGACGTGGGCGTTGATGTTGAAGCGTCCTTGAAGCGTGGCCTCCGTCCTGGGCGCGGACGTGGTGGCGCGGCGAGGTGGGAGCCGTACAGCACCCATCCCGGAACGTACAGGACGCGGCGGTGTCCCTCCGGGTCTTGGGGTACCTGTCCTCCAATAGCATGAAAGTAGTCAGGGCTCGAGGGGCATGGAGCCGGCCTCGAGGCGGTGCCTACGGGGGGCTCGAGTCCCCGCAGGTATGGGTAAGTCCCGTGAAAATCGATTGAGTGGCAGGCATCTGGGCCTCGAGGCGTGTCTTGGACGTGCCACAGTGTAGGGCGTGGGTTAACAGTGCTTCACTGGTGCCTTTTCGCCCATACTTGTGGTGAAAACGAGACTTGACTCTGCCCCGGACCACCGTGGCACACGTTGTGTCACAGAGGACGTGACTGGAGTAGGTGGATGAATTAAGTGCGCGGTATGGGGCTGGCATCCGATGTCTGCACCGCTCGAGGGAGGCAAAACGCGTCTCGAGGGATAGGCCGCTGTGCCAGAGAGGCTCGAGGTCCCCGCGTGGGGTCTCGAGGTGTGGTATTCGGCTGTGGGGGGCTCGAAGGGTAGTGGAGCGCTTGCCCGAGGCCTGGGGGGCTCGGGCGAGACGGAAAGCGAGCGTGCGCCCGAGGCCTGGCATGGAGGGCTCGGGCGAGACAGAAAACGAACGTGCGCCCGAGGCCTGGCTTGGAGGGCTCGGGCGAGACGGAAAACAAGCGTGCGCCCGAGGCCTGGCTTGGAGGGCTCGGGCGAGACGGAAAACGAGCGTGCGCCCGAGGCCTGGCTTAGAGGGCTCGGCTCGGTGGGCCAGCGTCGTAGGCCTCGGGGGGTCGGCTTTTTAGGGGGTTAGACTAGTTAGGTCTGTTATTAACCGGTGTTCTGGGTTTACCCTATTTGTTTGCGTTGATTGGGGGTACCCCTTATGCGGACCCCGACACAACTATAACGTACATACATGGCTACCTTACCTCCTCATGTCCCTATTTTTTTTCTGGGAACAAAAAAAGGCGCACCACAAAAGGCAAAAGTTGAAGGTAGGAAAATAGATCGTGTACAGTTACTTCCTTCTGAAGTTCGATGCACTCATATGTCTAGAAATGGAATTTAGTCTCTGAATTGAAATAAAAAAATATCTATTGAAATTAAACTGCAACTGAACAACTCCAATCAACTTGTGTATCTCTATCTGACATAATGTTCAGAATGATAAAACTCCAATGAAATCGTGATGTTTAAATTAAACTGGTGTGATAACTGTATTTTCAGAGCAATTTCACCCAACTAGTTTTTTCCCCAATCCTTTACGCCACAGGCAATAATAAAATGCAACGTTTGAGTACTAAAGAGTACAAGTTCAAATTAGATACACAAATAAGAACAAAAACAATCATACTCAGTCTAGATTTAAGGAAAAATACAACATCGACTAACAAGAACACAAGTATGCAATAAAGGACTGTAGTAACCCCTGCAAATAAGTTTTACTGCCAGCACACAACTAGCCTCATAAGCCTGATTAATCACTGTTAGTAAATCATACTAAGTATGTCATATATACAAAGCAAAAATAAGCACAAAAAAATCTCGTAAGCTCACTGTCCATACAACAAGCTAAAAACCTGAAATACAACTACCATTCATCATTGTCTGCCAAAAAAAGTCAGCAGTAACCCGTGGCTCTCAACTTTCAGGCACATTTCAAGCAAAACGTGAATCGCAAGTAGAATCCAACATGGATAAAACTGAACTCATCCTCAGATCTGAACGACCAAACAAGCAACATGCCAATCCATTAACAAAAATTACTTAAGTACCTAAAAGCGAGCGGCAGCAATCAGTTGCAAGGCACGTATCACGAGTTACAGCTGCAAGACACGTATCACGGGTTATAGCTCAGCGCAGCAGCTGCCGAAGAGCCTAGCGTCTGACACGTACGGTGAAA